>CM076570.1:715808763-716174127 GCA_034641835.2 Pinus albicaulis | reverse complement strand
GGTGGTGGTAGTTTTTGGGTGTTCTTTTGGCAAGGTGGTACTCTGTCTATGATATTCCCTACCTGCTAAATGAAAAAGACAATGGAGGATTTTTGGGAGGAATTGACGTAATTGTCAATGCCAACAGGGAGGCTCCATGTGAGAAGGTGTGGGATGCAAGCTCGAAGGGGTGACCTCTTGCTACTTGTGGTATTGTAACCACCTAATTGGAATGCCAACGACCAGGAAAAGTCAGAACATCGAGCAATTAGTGGTGCACTTCAAACTCCATTACCTTGGTAAGTTGCAACTATCTTGAATTAAAGAGGGAGAATTTATTTTTTCTTTGTTGGAAGGTTCATCAATCATGTTGGTTGGTCAAATTTCGTTGGGTAATCACCAAGAAACATGTTGATAGGAAGTGAAGAGTGCCTCTTGTGTTTGGCTCTCTGGGTAAGATGTTGGGTATCAAAGGTGGATCTTGGTGTGTTTCTTATGTATGAAAGGTGTTCGTCCTTGTGGCATGATTTGGGGTCTGCATATCTAAGGGATTTTCTAGGGAGACAATTGATCTCTAGGCATCGATAGTGACGTGCAATGCATTGGTCCATTTATCTCAGAGTGTGGTTCGGGGTGCGTTGGGGATGGGACTAGTGTGACCATTCGGGAGATGCACTGGGTGCTATATATTCTAGGTAACTAGTGCAATTGGGGATATCGTAGCACTATGCTTCAATAATGAGGTCGTGCTCATCAGGGCGTGGGACCACGGGTCCATGGGGTCGTTAATCATAAATCCAATCATGACACGAGGGAAGAGGTTGATCAACTAGTCGGGCACTCTCTTGGAATAAGCTAATAGATAGTGGGCTTCTAATATTGGTTAAGTTTAAGGCCATCTTCCCAATTGAAATTATTAGAGTGAGAGTTTCATGAATGATATAGGAGTAAGAAGCAGTAGATGAAAATATTTTGTCTTCGTAAAAAAGATAAGGTGTTATGGGAGTGTTATTAGCCTTGATGAACATGATTTTATGGTTTGTTTTTATTTTGTTTCATCATTCACCAAAATACTTATTTCAGACGCCCCTAACCTTATCCTCAAACTCATTCACCTTGAAATTTTAAACACATTGAAAATATACCTCATTTCCATTTGTTTTAATCTTTAAAGTTACCTTTTATCAATGAATTGAGGGTATAACTATGGGGTCACCCTTATGTGGTATTGCTTCAAAGATTTTTATGGAATATTTTGAATAAATTCCATACTAAGCCCAAATGTTAGTTTCGATTTCTGGATGACATCTTTATTGTGTGGATTCAAGCCCAAAATTCATTGGATTCTTTCTTCCATCACTTTAACAACATTTCTTTCCACATCCAAATCACTATAGGAACTCAAAAAGATAATTGTCTCCATTTTTAGATGTTCTTATCTCTCATCACGTCATGGTACCCTCACCTACCAATTCTCTAGGAAAAAGGCACACCTTATTAGGCATTTTCATACTTAGTCTCATCAAGCCCAAATATATATTGTTCTCAATACCCTCATTACTTGGGCCATTCGTGTCTCTTCATCCCACCTCCTTCAAAAAGGAAAAATCCCACCTCATTAAGGCCATTACATCTAATGGTTATTCCATCACCCAAATTAAGTGAGCATTTCATTCATTCCTCAATTCTAGATCTAAAAGATCTCATTCCTTTACCTGGCCTACAAACCTTATTTTCTTCCTTATATCCATGGTCTTACTAGTCATATTTAAAATATTTTATCTAGAAATAATATCAAAGACTCCACCCACATGACCCTTAAGTATCTACTAAGGATAAATATGACTTTTAATTCTAAGTCAAGTGAATAACCAAATTCGCTATTCTTGCGGCAAATCATAGATTGGAAAAACATGTAGATCAATTAAAACTTGTCTTAGAGAGAACATAGCTAAACCATTTCAAAATTGCATCTCTAAGATAGTAAGCACAAAACACTCCCACAATTATAAAAAAATTATTTGTTTCAACCAAGAAAAATCCTCGCATCGACTCCTTATTAATCGCACTATATAATTCATTAAGATCTTGATATTAAGAAAAACTCTAATAATTTTAAGTAGAAAGATGATTATAAACATAACCAATCTTGAAAACTCACTATCCATCCACTTATTGAATAAACCCCTTCCCCCTTATTATCTATACTTTTCTTCTTATTTCTTTTATTACACCTAACCCATCACACCTCAATTCTTTTCTTTATTCTCTCTGTATTCCTATCTATTTTCTCCGCTTTCATCTTTATTACCCTTCCTTTCCTGTACTCTAGTTTTTTTTCACCTTTTTATATATTTCTTCATTATGTTCCTTTCAAACCTTTCACCATCCCATCCTACTCTTTCTTCTTTTCTTTTTTTTTACCTAATCCCTCATTCAATTTTTATTTATCTATTTTTCCTCTTAACACTTCTATAAAAGAGTTTACTATCATTGACTTTATTATCATATTAATTTATTACATTTATTAATTTTATTTTCACTATACTATCTCTTTAAAAACTATTTGACTAATATTTTAATAATATTACTTAACTTTAATTTATTTATTTTAATACATTCTATAATAACTTTATTTTATCATCTTTATACCATACTCTTTTTATTACAATATATTATATATTATTATTAAAACATCTTAACCATATGACATTTAAATTTCTAAATCATATATATATATATATATAACTTAAAACTTTGAAATAATAATATTTAAAAATCTTAGCCATATGACATTTAAATTTCTAAATCATATATATAACTTAAAACTTTGAAATATTAATATTGATGTTTAATAAAACATATGCAAAGCAATCCAATAGATGATAACACTTATAATAAATACCGGGTTTGTTAAAACATATTAATAACACCTCTGATAAAGTAGGCCCCATGGCATAAATTCTTTTGATATGTTTTACCAAATAATTTCAAAGATTCCCATAATTTTTACAGGTGCAGCGATCTATGTAAGTTAAAACTTATAATTTCAAAGATTCCCATAATTTTTACAGGTGCAGCGATCTATTTAATTTAAAACTTCTGATTCATAAAATTTTCTCAATTCTCAAAAACTTGATGATAATATAATTCATTTTTTAAAAAATCATCGTATACTTAAATATAATTATATTTAAGCAAGCAATATAATATAGAGTCAAAATATGAATGAATAAAATATAAAAATAGAGTTGTTTTTAATGTAATTATTCTTAAAGTGGCACCTTGTTGTAAAGTATGACGCATAAGAATATTAAAGCCACATGTGAAGGTTAGACAACCCAAATCGAATGCTCTTTTTATTACCTTTAAAAAGGAAAATAAAAGCAATCAATTTTAAGTGATCAATATTATCTATTTACAATTAAAGAAGAGGTTGAGTTTTCAAATTTCATGTAATACTTTGAATACTAAATGGTTCACAATTGAACAATATATATATTTAATATGATTATGTATATAAGTAAACTTATTAAAACATATATTTACGAAATAAAACTCATATAAAAAAATAAATTAACATCCAAAATGAGAATAAAGCAAATCCATTTCTTTAAAATATAATAAATTAGTATTGTTTATTTATATCTTAGTGAATAGACAAAGGGTAATGATAACCAAAAATAAATATTGAATAAAATTAATGTATTCTTGTTATTAATAGCACATGATTGTAGAAAGAAAAAGTCATGGATTTTGGTGGAAACATTGTTTCATACCATTTACACCTTCATAAAAAAACATTTTCGAGAGGTTTTTTGTTTTTTAAAGTTTTATTGTAATTTAATTTAATTTTGGCATTTGCAAGTGTATTTTCTTTCTTTTTTATTTATTTATTTTTTTAAAGCATAGTTAATTTTTAAATTCAATAATGAAGCATTTCATATAGTACATTGGGTTTCAATAATGACTAATTATAATTGGCTAAATAAAAGTCTACCACAACATTATGATTTTTGGGCCTTTATCTTAAGCTTTTAGTAAGTTCATTGTTTATTTGTTGGATTATCAGGTTGGTTAAAACCTTTCAGTGTAACCTTTCATTATAATTGTACTCTTTATTTCCTATATATACACTAAGGAGAGCTAGATTTAAGATTATCAAATTTTGTCTTGTAAACTTGATTCATTGTATATGGAATTTTTACCCTTGAAATAAATTGGAATAACTGAATTCTTTTCATAGTCAAAGCATTTGGTTCAAACATTTCATATCAAGAGCATACAATCCTAGAGGTTTTCTCCTCAAGTAAGACCTGTTGGAATTTTCACTATAACATTTTTCCTGGATTATTTTAAATAGTGAAATTTTGATAAGTATAAAGAAAATTATTGATGTACATGTAGTTAAAATTTCAAGATTTGGGTCTTTATAGTCTTGGATATATAACCTATAGAAGTTAGGTTTTATGACTAATCCTGAAATTAGTCTCAAACAAGTCATATTTTTTAATGCTATAAATTATTTTCTAGTAAGTTTCATATAACAAAATTTTGAGGCTACAAAGGTGAAATAGATAAGTACATGTGATAAAAAATTTCATGTTATGATTAAATATAATTTCACAGATATAACCTATGGAACTTATGGATTGTGACTAATCTTGAAATTAGCGTAAAACAATTCACCTCTTTATTTTCTCTATAACTTGTTTTTTTGGGGAGATTTCAAATAGTGAAAATTTATGGAGACTAAAAAGAAATATTATAGCATAATTAATCAAAATTGTAGGTTTTCTTTCACTTTAATTCTAAGGATATGGTCTATGGAAGATAAAAAAAAATTTATTAATTCTAAAATAAATTTTGAAAGAGTCACCTTGGAATTTTCACTATAGCCTTTTTTAGTCAAGTTTTAGACTACAAAATTTTCAAAATATTGAGATGGCATAATGTATGACATCTATAAAAAAATAATTTTTTGACCCATTATATTTTATGATATAGATCTTGTTGAAGTTAAATTGTTTTACTAGTTAATTCTTAGTGAATTTAATAGCTTTTTGGGGGGGTTAGCAACATCATTTTTAATTTTCTTTTTAGAGATGTATTCCGATGTCTCTAAATAACATAGTTTCCAATCATTTAGTGGGTAAAATAGCAAGTATGGAAGAATAAATGGAAGAACTACACATGGTTTCATCTGGTTGGAAACTCTTATAACCCCTTCTAGTACCCCTTGAAGTAGTACAACCTTAGAAATTACTTGTATATATAATCTCACATGCATGTGCCTTTAGGGATATAAGAATTGCCCTCGGTGTTGGTAGATTTTCCTACTAAGGATCATCGTTAACCTCCTAGGGACTTATCTAAGATCCATCTATGTTTTATAGAAGTGGAACTCCTCTTTCATAGGCTTAAGTTTTCTACATACCTCAAAAGGATAAATCAAACATTCAACATACTCACTTATGAGTGGACTAGGTGATTCAAAGAAAAAAAGAATAATAAAAATAAGGAAACAACATTTCACTAATGATACATTTCATTGTACATATCCATTCACATATAATGAGGAACAAACATTTGAAGCAAATGCATACATGGAAAATAAAGAGATGGTCTATATGTTTTAGAGGATTCTTAAATGTTTTCATTCATTTAATATAATAAAGAGTCATAGGAAAGTAATCACAAGATCTAAATTCTTAGTCGAAAGTGTATGAAACCAAAAATGTTACGTACCCAAGAAATAGCTCTTTGTGAGATTCAAAATAATATTACAAACAAACTTGAAAGTTTAAGTTTCAATAAAGTATATGCGTTAGCACTCTACAAAATTCCTAATACTTTAATGGAACTTGAACATATTCATCCTTAAGGGACTAGGATGTGGATCTCGTGGACCGATAAATAGTATATAGTAACCCAAAAGAAAATAAATAAATGTAGTCAAGGATCAAATTTACAACTATATAACACAATTCACAAATCTGGGTAATCTAAGACTGCGAAAAAGGAGTCAAATTTTCATCAAATAAATACATAACAATCATAAAATCATACAAGGATGACCTATGGTATAAATTATCTCTTCTTATAGCATCAAATGTTCGAGCATATATTTGGCTTCATATATTTGTTAATGTATCTATTGAGGTAGTTATGCAAGATTTAAAATTCATTTAGATATCTTGTAAGCCATTCATCAATATACACCTTCATAGGTGTAATGGTTATATCTTGCTTGGGATTAATGAAAAAATTCATCTTCTATTTCTTTTGAATCTAAGGGTCCAATATTCAATGATCAAAGATTGGTTTTCATTCTTATTGACAAATGTAACTAACCAATTCTTTTATTTTTTCCTATAGAAAATATGTAAAATTGTCAAACACATTACCCTAGGATTCATTAAATACCTTTAAATCTTCTTATAACATATTCTTTGAAATTAACATGGAGCTTTTAATTATTCTTAGGAATTGGACATCTGCAACTTTAATTTCTTTAAATAACTCATCAGACCTTTGGTCATTAATTTTTTACACATAGAAACAATTTCCTTTAACATTTTGACTATGGGAGACCATCCTACTTTGATATATTTTATTTGCTTCCTAGTCAAAATCCCTTTTTGAGTTTTCTAGAAATCACTAAAGGTAACAAATTTAGTAATGAATGAAATTAAATAATTTTCAATAAATTGTTGATCATGTTCTAGTTCCTTTTTGTAGGGCCTAAATTTTCATTTTAATCATAGAAGAAACTTTCACTAAACTCTATCAAATTAAATACAAGTGCATACCTAGATCTCCCATATAATGTCAATCCCTGGTTAACGTTTTTGTGAGTCCTTTTATTTCATTACCAAAACAATCAATTCCTCCTTACCTAACTAGTATCAACCTCTCTGGTTCCCAGACCTAGAGGACTTTGAGATCGGGGTCCTCTGCCCCTAGCTCATCCCTCAATTTGTAATGCTCCTCCTTCTCTGTAACCTATGTTTTCTTCTTTCTCCTCCCCTCCCCCAAAAAAATAATACCCCCTGTCACTTACCTATATTGGAGAGGTTTCATTCATTTCCTATAAGCTCCCCATCGCCTCTCCATAAAAAAATAGTTTAACTCTATCAATTTCATATGACTTGACAACACGAGGAATGGTTTTTTATGAATTTTTAGGTGGTAATCATGTTGGGTATGTTTTATATTCTTTCCACGATTAGTTTCACGCACGGGGGTTGGGGGGGTGCGAAATCCCCACCTGTACATTGCACTGGGCACAGCGGGGGGGTGACAACCCCCCTGTTTGGGGTCTGGGGCAGCGCCCCAAGATTTTTTTTTCGGACTTTATTTTTCGGTGGGCGGTCCCACCCATTGTTTTGTGCATGGGTTTGCAGATGGTTTGGGGCATGGTGGTTTTCGGCCCCTAGTATTTTTTAGATCCAATCAAGGGAACTACGGTTATGTTATATTCTAGGGTTAATGGATTGGGGTTTATGAATGCTTCGGCATGCATATATATGTGTTGTAACACTAAAATGAATATAATGAAAAATCAAGATGGTAGTCCTGATTTGGGATCTAGGGGAAAATATCTGTGTATATATGTTTTATGTTATATTCTCTCACTACTATTTATTTTTTGTTTTTAAGATTCGTTTGTAGATAATTTATGTACAAGGTTAAAACCTACATTTGGTATCAGAGTTGTTTCGACTTCAAGGGGACGCCTTTTGATCTGAAATTGTGAGAACAAAGTATTTCTCATACAGAGATTGACTGTAGGGGTGTTCACCGGATCTTTCACCTTTCAAAGAAAGGATGAATCCAGAGGCTACCTGGCCCTTCTATAGACTCTGCCTAAAGAAATAAAATGTAATCACTGAGATCCGATCAATGAAAGTATTTGTTTTAAGTGCAAAGTATTCATTGATCCAGCTTTAATGTGTGAATAGGAAAGTATACATATTCTGCAAATGAAGTGTAGTGGTTTGAAGATGAACTAATAAGTTTTTTTCACTGTTTAAACCTACTTGGGAAAAGTTTGCTTATAAAAATTTACTGTTTAAAGGAGCAGAATCTGAAAATATGCAGTAAAATTATACAGTATGACAGCAAATAATTTTTTAAGCGGTTCACCCCTCTCTTGGGCTACCTCCGCTAGGTCCAAAAGCCTCTAATTAGGAATTTTCCTCTTTCATTAAATGCTCAAAATGTGAATGCAACTATATAGAAGCCTCAAATGGAAAAATACACTGCAAAAATAGATTCAGAAGGCTCAAATCAGTATAAAATGACTAAACAACCACCTCCATTGGATAAAGGTAGTCCAAAACAGCTCTTCTTCCCTTAGGCCCTAGTGGCTCCACGACCAAAAACGCTGGTAAATTCTCTGTTAGAGTGCCCTGATGGATCTGCAAACACTTCCAACAGCTCCCGAATGATCTCTACACCCAAAATCAAAAAAAAAATCGTATCAAAAGGCCTCTCCTAGCCAAAGTTATGGCTCTTTTACTCCAACTACCAGTTTGGCCTAGAGAAACTCCACTAAATCTGGTGGAACTGCAGTTAAGCCCTCCAAAACAGGGCGTTCACCAAAATAGGCGGAGTCCGCCAACATCTCTGCCAGTTCGTGGTGCTAAGGATAAGGGTGCATAGGACCGCAACCTCCGGAGTTTGGTTAGGAACTTGAGTGATATGCGCTGAAACATTAATATATAACCATATGATTTAAATATAACTCCGCACCATTGGTATAGTCGTGTGACCATACCCCAACACTGCGCGCCGACTGGAATAAGCCGTGGGTTCCAAGCTCTGAGTCATATGAAGGAGGGGGCTGGCCCCCTTTCGGGCCCACCCAAACGAATGCAAACCTTTAAATACAAATTCGCGCAAATGGTTTACAAGAACCACCGCGCTGGCCTAACGGTCAGTCCTCTCGACTGTTTCTGGCCCGACCCGGGTTCAAGTCCTGCTGAGTCCATATATATTTTTTAAACGTGACATTTCATTCTGCCTAGGGGCCACGTGGCGGCCTCCGCGCTTGCCACGTGGCGCCCTGTAATTGGCTGCACTCAGAATATTCTGCAGAATATTATATGGAATATTCCCAGAATATTCTGTGGAATATTCTTTTTTTAATAAAAATATTTCATAAAGTCAATTTTGGCCTTTTTTAATTGAAATTGACGAATCTTTAAAGCTGAATATCTTCTGCATACGGCGTCGGATTTGAGTGTCGTTCACGGCTACAGGATCGTTTTGGCGAGCTCTTTCCAATCGATCTGTTTCAGAGCAATTCTGAGCAACTTCATTTTTGAGCATTTTTCTTCAAGAGACTTGATCACACCACCCAAATGGGAAGCTTTTGGACCCTCAAAAACTTTCAATTACCTGTTAAGAAGGTGAGGATACAGCCTCCTCACCTGTTCCAACTCCATCCACTTTGCTTTGCTTGGTTTACTGCCTTTTAAACCAACTCTTAGATAATCAACATCTCCCCTCCTTGAAGTGTGTGTCCTTCTATCAAGGATTGCATCTTCTTTCAACTCATCCAAAAATTCTGGCAAGAAATCTTCTATGGATGGTAGCTGAACATGATTTTCAGAATCATCAATAAGAGGAGGTTCATACAAACGTAAATTTTCCACATTAACAACGGAATACATTTGCATGTATGAAGGCAAATCTAGTTGAAAAGCATTATTTCCAACTTTTTTAAGGATTTTGAATGGACCATAACGAATAGGCTTCAGCTTTTTACCTTCTCCTTTCATTCTATCCTTACTTATATGCAACCATACCTCATGTCCTTCCTGAAACTTGTGATCAATTCTATGTTTTTCATGTCTTTCTTTGTACTTGCCTTGACTCTTTTCAAGTTGTTCTTGAACTTGTTGATGAATGAGCTGAATTCTTTCAATGAACATGCGAGCTTTGTCAACGTCACTATGCCCATCAATGGCAATATCCTTCTCAAGAATGAAGTCTAATGGTGACTTAGGAAAATATCCAAAACAAGCTTCAAATGGCGAAGTATTTGTAGAAGAGTGCTTGGCCCGGTTGTAAGCATGCTGAATGTAATGCAAATGCTCATCCCAAAGCTTGGGATGCTTGCTGCAATACCCTCTCAAAATATGCACAATGGTTCTTTTCACTACCTCTGTTTGGCCATCTGTTTGCGGATGGAAAGCAGTACTCTTCTTCAACTTGGTGTCCATCATCTTCCATAGATTGGACCAAAAATTCCCAACAAATCTGGAATCCCTGTCACTAACAATAGAAGTAGGCAAGCCATAATGAACCCATACATGTTGAAAATATAAATCAGCAGTTTGTTCAGCAGTTATAGTTTTCTTACATGGCATAAGGATACACATCTTGTTGAAACGATCAACTACTACAAACAGATAATCATGCTGCTTTCTAGATAATGGTAATCCCCCAACAAAATCCATAGAAACACTTTCCCATGGTCTAGAAGGTACCGGCAATGGCGTATACAATCCAAGCTTCCTATTGCTAGGCTTGCTTGTAGCACATAATGAACAACCTCTAATGAAACGTGTAACACTATCTACCATGTGAGGCCAATAACAATACCTCTGCAGATGTGCCACCATTTTGCTTACACCGAAATGACCAGCAATAAGAGAAGAATGAGCTTCTCTCATCATGCTTAATCTCTCTCCCTGTGGTATACATAACTTTCCCAAGTGAAACAGCAAATTGTTATGCAAATGATAATCATTCTTCTCAACATGATTCCCTTTACTCAAGTTAGCATACACCTCTTTAAAATCTTCATCTGATGCATACTGTTCTATGTAGCTTTCATGCACAATAGAATCATTCTTAAGCAAAATACTAGCACTAATAATAGGCCTTGAAAGCATATTAGCAACTTTATTGTTAATACCTTTCTTGTACCTTATTACCAAGTGAAATTGTTGTAGGAAACCCATCCATCTGAAATGTCGTGACTGCTGCAATTTACTTTGCAACTGCAAATACTGTAAAGGCTGATGGTCGGTATGCACAATTGTTTCTTTTCCCATAAAATAGTGCTTCCAATTTTTGACACTTTGTACCAACACATACAACTCCTTATCATATGTAGGATAATTCACAACAGCACCATTAAATGTCTCAGAATGAAAAGCGATAGGCTTACCATGTTGTAAGAGAACTGCACCCATGGCATAATCACTAGCATCTGTCTGAATCTCGAATGGCTGTCTCAAATCTGGTAATGCAAGAACCGGAGCTGAACTGATCTTTTCTTTCAAATATTCGAAAGCTTTTTGTTGCTTACTTCCCCATTGGAAAGCACGCTTCACACTTGTCACTGCATGCATAGGAGCTGCTATGGCAGAAAAGTTAGCAATAAACTTTCTCCAATACTGAGTTGCACCCAAAAAACTTCTTACCTCTGTAATGGACTTGGGAGTAGGCCAATTCACAATAGCTTCTACTTTGGAAGGATCAATTCTCAAAGCACCTCCACCTACTATGTGTCCCAAATAAACCAAAGAAGTCTTTCCAAATTCACACTTTGACATCTTAAGAAATAACTGATTTTTCTTCAAAACATCAAGTACTTTACTGACATGCATGACATGATCTTCTCTTGTATTGCTAAAAATAAAGATGTCATCTAAGTATACAATAACAAAATCATCAAGAAAAGGACGTAAGACATCATCCATTACCCGCATGAAAGTTTCAGGTGCATTACATAAACCAAATGGCATCACAAGCCACTCAAAGAGTCCTTGTTTGGTTTTAAAAGTTGTCTTCCGAATGTCTCTTTCTTCAATTCTTACTTGATGATAACCACTTCTTAAGTCTAACTTAGTGAAATATCTTGCATCTTTCAGTTGATCTAACAAATCATCTATTCTTGGAAGTGGGTAATGATTCTTTACCGTTATCTTGTTCAAAGCTCTGAAGTCAACACACATACGCCAAGTTCCATCTTTCTTCGGAATCAACACTATTGGTGACCCACATGGCGAAGTGCTTGGCCTTATGAAACCCTTGTCCAACAACTCTTTAATCTGCTTCTTTATTTCAGCATTCTCCATAACAGACATGCGATACATGCCTATGTTAGGAAGAGGACAATCTGGATGTAAATGGATTTCATGCTGAATCTCCCTTTTAGGAGGCAAACCTATTGGCTCCTGAAACATCTCATGATGTGCATCAACTACATCATATAAATCAGATTTAAGCTTTGCATCACAATTTTCAAATGACTCATGATTCACATCAACCTTTGGCTTGACCATATGAAGTACAAAACTCTTGCTTGAATTGACTAGCCTTTTTACCTGTCCTGCATTTACCATTGCAACATTTGTCTTCTTGCGATGAGCTCTGACAATAAACTCCTTGCCATATTTGAAAAGATGATATTTGTTTTCATGCAGATAGAAGATCGCTTTCCTGTCAAACAAGTAAGGACTTCCCAAAAAAATACCAGATATATCAAGTGGAACCACATCAAGTTCAACTGTGTCAATAAAGTGTGCAGTTATTGCAAAGCGCAATATGCACTTCCTTGAGACTTTCAAGTTGGCATCCTTGCATATCCATCCAAGTGGATAAGGCTTCGGATGTGGAATGGTCTCAAGTTTAAGCTGCTTGACCAAGTCTTCAGATATGAGGTTAGCTTGTGACCCAGTATCAAATAGTGTGTCAATTTTGGTATGTTTTGACACTACCCTCACATGGAACAGTTCAATTCTTTCTTCCTCATTAGGAGCTTGTGTATGGCAGTTTGAAGAACTAGCACTTGCTTGAGTTTCAATTTCCTTCCCTTTCAAACTTTTTAAACCCATGGCTGTAATTTTTGTTTCGTCACCTGAATCATCACCTAAATCTTGTGGTGTGGTTGTAGTAGCTGCATTTTTCTTGTTTCCCTTGTTTTTGTTAAACTGGTTTCTTTTTTCAGGATGAAGTTTCCAACAGTTTTTCTCTTCATGGCCACTCTTTGAACAATGTTTACAAATGACCTTTTCACCCTCTTGTTTGATAGATGCATTTTTCTTGCCTTTTTCTTTGTTTTCCTCTTTGTTCTTTCCTTTGAAAGTCTTGTTTCTACCCTCATCAAAAGTATTCTTTCCTCTAGCTTCTAAATGTGTAGCCTGCACACAGACTTCATCTAAGCTGGTAGGATTGAACATTAGGATAGTATGTTTAAGATAACTGTGAAAACCTCCTATGTATTTCAACAGGGTGTCTTGACTTTTTAAGTCTACTCCAAGTAGAAGTGCTACCCTTCTAAACTCTTGGGTATAATCTTGCACATTTTGACCCTTAAGTTGCCTAAAATTTTGCCAATTCATAATTGCTTTCTGAATATGAGCAAGAGGATAAAATTGTTTCTTAATAGCTGTAATAAACTCATTCCATGTTAGAGTTATCTTACCATGATTTTTAATCTCCTCTCTAGTCTTGGCTTCCCACCAAACCAAAGCTGCTCCATCCATTCTCAAAGAGGCTAATTGGATTTTTGTGCCATCATCATGCAAATTCTGAATCCTTAGATAAACTTCCAGCTGTCTAATCCAGTTATCCAATTTTTCTGCATTCACATCACCATTAAACATCGGCAACTCAAACTTCACATCAAGCTTTAACAAAGGATTTTTAAGAGATGTTTTTTTTGTTTTTTGTGACTAATTTTCAGAAGTTGAAGAGGATGATGTGGAGGATGAGGATGATGATGGAGATGGTGGATCACCATTTCCTCCATTCCCTTTCTTAGACTCATCTTTGTCTTTCTTTCCTCCTGAAGAGTCTCCTTCTTCTCTTTGGTTTCTAGACCCTTCTCCAGCAATCCTATCATTTCTCTCCTGGTATAGGATCCTAACCATCTCAGTCAAGTCCAAGAAAGCTTTTCTAAAGACTCTTTCTTCTTCCTTGGGATCCATTTCCTCATGTACTTCTCCTTCTCTGGAAGACATGTTTGTGGCTGATTCTAAGGCTACTAAGGATGAAATGGAAGGTGGATGTAATGGCACTCTAGCCCTCCTTGGTTGAGGATTAACTTGTTCTCTAACCAATTGACCTTCCCCTCTTTGCAATTTCAGCCTAGTAAGCATCAAATTTTGCAGAATAACACAATTTACTTGCACAAATTTCACAAAATCTTAAGCAAAACCTAGAGCTCTGATACCAACCTGATCTGAAATTGTGAGAACAAACTATTTCTCATACAGAGATTGACTGTAGGGGCATTCACCGGATCTTTCACCTTTCAAAGAAAGGATGAATCCGGAGGCTACCTGGCCCTTCTACAGACTCTGCCTAAAGAAATAAAATGTAATCACTGAGATCCGATCAATGAAAGTATTTGTTTTAAGTGAAAAGTATTCATTGATCCAGCTTTAATGTGTGAATAGGCAAGTATACATATTCTGCAAATGAAGTATAATGGTTTGAAGATGAACTAATAAGTTTTGTTCTCTGTTTAAACCTGCTTGGGAAAAGTTTGCTTATAAAAATTTACTGTTTAAAGGAGCAGAATCTGAAAATATGCAGCAAAATTATACAGTATGACAACAAATAATTGTTTAAGCGGTTCACCCCTCTCTTGGGCTACCTCCGCTGGGTCCAAAAGCCTCTAATTAGGCTTTTCCCTTTTTGATTAAATGCTCAATATGTGAATACAACTGTATAGAAGCCTCAAATGGAAAAATACACTGCAAATTAAGATTCAGAAGGCTCAAATCAGTATAAAATGACTAAACAAACACCTCCATTGGATGAAGGTAGTCCAAAACAGCTCTTCTTCCCTTAGGCCCTAGTGGCTGCACGACCCAAAACGCTGGTAAATTCTCTTTTAGAGCACCCTGATGGCTCTGCAAACACTCCCAACAGCTCCAGAATGATCAATTACCCCAGAATCAAAAAAAAATTCGTATCAAAAGGCTTTTCCTAGCCAAAGTTATGGCTCTTTTACTCCAACTGCCAGTTGGCCTAAAAAAACTCCAGTTAAATCTGGTGGAACTCTAGATAGTCCGACTAAACTGGAGATAGGTGCTAAATTTGGGCGGACCGCCAAAACTGCCGCCAGTTGGAGGGGGCTAGTGGATAAGGCCCACGGGACCGTGACCGCCGGAGGTTGTTTATGAACTTTGCGTTATGTTCAGCATTTAATAAAGTTGTAACCATATTATATGAACGTCCTCCGCTCTGGGCGTGGGTCCATAGGACCATGACCCCGCCACCTGCGCGCTCAACTAAAACCTGCATTTTTTTTTAAAACACGAATCACCGTTCTGGCCTAACGGTCAGTCCTCTCCACTGTTTCCAACCCAACCCGGGTTCAAGTCCTGCCGAGTCCATATATATTTTTTAAACGCGCCATTTCATTCTGCCTAGGGGCCACGTGGCGGCCTTCAGGCTGACCACGTGGCACTCTGCAATTGGATGCCACCGAAATATTCCCCAGAATATTCTACGCAATATTCCACGAAATATTCCCAGAATATTTTGTGGAATATTCTTTTTTAAATAAATTTTTTTTTTTATAAAGTCCACTTTGGCATTTTTTAATTGAAATTGGCGAATCTTTAAAGCTGAATAACTTCTGCATACGGCGTCGGATTTGAGTGTCGTTCGCGGCTACAAGATCTTTTTGGCGAGCTCTTTCCAGTCGATCTATTTCGGAACAATTCTGAGCAACTTCATTTTTGAGCATTTTTCTACAAGAGACTTGATCTCCTGATCACCTTTGCTGCTAAGGGGTTTTTTCCTCGGGCCTTTGGTAGACCCTATTCATTAGGAGATTTGCGGGATCGATTCTTGCGGTGAAAGAAGATGGCGAGAAATGGAAAGATAGAGATATAGAAATTTAATGGTCAGAGTTTTGAGTTGTAGAAGCTCAAGATGCAACATCTGCTGGTGGATAAAGATCAGTGGATCGCAGTAGGTCTGGGTACTAAACCAACAAAAATGTCAGATGAAGACTGGAAGAAGTTGTATCAGAAGGCAAAGAGCATAATACAGTTGTGTGTCTCAAATTCAGTATTTTTGAATGTATTTGGGGAAGCTACGATGAATACTTTGTGGGAAAAGCTAGGGAATTTGTACCAATCTAAGTCTCTGGTGAATAAATTGTTCCTGCAGAAAAAGTTGTATAACCTGCGGATGAAGGATGGAGACTTGGTGATAGAGCATATGAATGCCTTCAATATTGTGGTAAGTTAGCTATCATCTGTTAATATTAAAATATCATATGAATATAAGTGCATCGGTTTATTGTGTTCTCTGTCATATTCGTGGGACAGTCTGGTTATTGCAATAGGTAGTAATACAACTACCTTGAATTTTGATGAAATTGTCTCAGCCTTGCTATCAGCGGAAATGAGATGGAGAGATATGGAGGGACAGAATGGAGATGCCTAATCTGTACGAGGAAGGTCCCAGAACATAAACGAGATTAAGGTTTCAAGTAGGAGATCTAAATATAGAGGGAGATCTAAATCTCCAGGAAAGTTTGTAAATGTGTGATGGAAATGCTGAAAGGAAGGGCACTACAAAAAGGACTGCAGATCTAAAGCTCCTGAGAAAGGAAAGGGATATGATGATGCTCCTTCTATAGAGGCAAAAACCACCTCAGATGAAGGTGGGGAGGTGCATTTGGCTTCTTCTTCAAATACACATGTAGATCATGAGGCATGGTTGATTGACTCAGGTGCATCCTTTCACTTCACTCATAGGGAGTGGTTCTGCGAGTATGAGAAGTATGATGGTGGTGATGTATTCTTAGGGGATGATAGGACGGCCAAAATAGTCGGACGTGGAAAATTCAAGCTGAAGCTGTAATGTGAAAGGATTAGAACACTTCCTCATGTTCTGCATATTCCTTCATTGGCCATAAATATGATTTCCATAAGCAAGATGGATTATGAAGGTGTAAAAATAGTGTTCGAGAAAGGTAACTATAAGATGGTTCGGGGAGCACTGGTATTAATGCGGGGAGTTCGGATTAGAACTCTGTACAAGCTTTAGGGTAGCACTATTATTGATCAGTGCAATAGTTCTGCGGTTCCTAAAAGTGGAGTGGAAAACCTAGCGGTCTTTGGAGAAAAGACCATGCTATGGCATCAAAGTCTTGAACATATTGGAAAGAAGGGCCTTCAGATACTGCATGGAAATGGTATGGTATAAGGTATGTCTAATTTTTCTTTGTATTTCGATTTCTGTGAACATTGTGTATATGGGAATCATAATTGGGTGATTTTTCCTTCTGATGCTAAGAGGGCGAACAATATATTAGAGCCTGTGAAAAGTGATGTGTTTGGACCTATGTTAGTTCCATCACTGGGAAAGCCTGTGTACTATGTTTCATTCATATATGACTTCTCAAGGAATACATGGATATATTTCTTGAGGAAGAAATCTAAAGTCTTTGACAAATTTAAAGAATTTAAGGCTCTAGTGGAAAATGAGACAGATAAGAAGATAATGGTGCTGAGGACAGATAATGGTGGAGAGTTCTGAAAGAAATAATTTGAATAATTATGTAAGAAGTGTGTTATAGAACAGCTTAAGACTAATCCATACACACCTCAAAAAAATGGAGTTGCAAAGAGAATGAACAGAATGCCGATGGAAAAGGAAGAATCATGCTCAGTGTTACCAGGTTAGGACAGGAATTTTGGGTAGAAGAGTGGAGACTTCATGTTACCTGGTTAATAGATCACCTTCATCGGCATTGGAGGGCAAGACTCCATATGTGGTATGGATTGGTAAGAAACCCTCTCTTTCACAGTTGAGGGTATTTGGATGTGATGCATATGTACATGTTCCAAAGGAGAAAAGGACGAAGTTGGATAATAAATTTGAAAGGTGCATATTTATTGGGTATAAGGATGGTTTAAAAGGTTAGCTTTGGAACCCAGAAACAAGGAAGGTTGTGTATAGCTAAGATTTTGTGTTTAGAGAGGTGAAAGATGTTGTTAAACATGAAGTCCTACCAAAGGAACCTGAGAAGATAGAGTTTGAGCTAAAGGAGGATGAATCAGACTCTAGAACAGAAGAAGATTCAAAAGAGGAAGAGCCACAAACTCCAGTTGTGAGAAGATCAGTTTGGGAAAGAAGGCAACCAAAAAGGTATAGTTCATCTGCGTTATGTTCAATTTTTTCTTTAAATATCACTGATGATGATCCCAGAATTTTCAGGGAGGCAGTGGATTCAGAGGATGGAAAACTTTGGATGTAGGCCATGGTTGATGAAATTATATCCTTGAACAAAATTGAGGCATGGGATCTAGTGGAGTTGCCAACTGGAAGGAAGCCCATTGGGAGAAAATGGGTGTTTAAGATGAAGATGAATGTAGAAGGCAAGGTGGATAAATACAAAGCTCGGTTGGTAGAAAAAGGTTATTTCGAGGTGTCGGGAATTGATTTTGGTGCTATTTTTTCTCCTATTTCCAAGGTTACTTCTATTAGATTAATTTTATCTGCTACATTTGATTTTGAGGTAGAAAAGATGGATGTGAAGACAACATTTCTTCACGAGGATTGGAAGATGAGATCTACATGAAGAAAACTGAAGGATTTGTGGTGAAGGGTAAGAAAGAACTGGTATGCATGTTAAAAAAGTCTATGTATGAGTTAAAACAATCACCAAGGATGTGGTATCAAAAATTTGATACCTATATATGGGGACTTGGCTTCATCGGAAGAAAAGAGGATCACTGTGTATATTTTAAATTAATTGGTGATCCTGCTATTTATTTGGTATTGTATGTGGATGATATGTTGTTGATTGGAAATGACAAAGAAATTATCCAGGATTTGAAGACCCAATTATTCTCCAAATTCAACATGTAGGATCTTGGTGCTGAAAACTATACTTTTGGCATGGAAATTAAGAGAGATCGGGCAAAGAGGAAGCTATGGTTAAACCAGAGGAAGTATGTTGAGACAATATTGCAGAGGTTCAATATGGAGGATATTAAACCAATGAAGGTTCCTATTCCTGTAGGTGTAAAGCTATCTGCTAAACAGTGTCCCAAGACACAAGAAGAAGAGAAGGATATGTCCTGTGTTCCATATGAAAGTGCACTGGGTAGCCTGATGTATGCAATGGTCTATACTAGACGAAACATTGCACATGTAGTGGGAGTATTGAGTAGGTTTATGTCAAAACCAGGGAAGGAGCATTGGACAACAGTGAAGCAGGTTTTCAGATTTTTGCGTGGCACTAGTGATTATGGTTTGTGCTACCAGGGAAGACCAAGATTGGATAGAGTTTTGGACATCCATGGTTTTGTTGATTAAGACTGGGTTGGAGATCTTGACCAAAGAAGATCTACAAGTGGGTATGTATTTAGCCTATTTGGAGGTGCAGTTAGTTGGATGAGTAAAAGGGAGTTTGTAGTGGCTCTTTCATCTACAGAGGGATAATACATGGTAGCCACTCATGCAAGTAAGGAAGTAGTTTGGTTGCAGAGATTGTGTTCAAATATGGGGTTGGTGCAGTGAAATATAAGGATATATTGTGATATCTAATGTGCAATTTTCTTGGCTAAGAACCCTACTTATCATTCAAAGACAAAGCACATTGATGTTCAATATCACTTTGTGAGAGATATGGTTGAGGATAAAAGGGTGTTGCTAGTAAATGTGGACACTTTGAATAATGTTGTAGATGTATTGATGAAGTCTGTGAGCACTTAGAAGTTATCTTGGTGTAGAGAAACAATGGGTGTTGCAGAGATAGACTAATTACTAAGCTCTTCTGTGGCCCCTTGCGGAAGGAAAACAACAAGTGGGAGAATGTTCGGTATGTGTTATATCCTTTCCATGATTAGTCGCACGCACGGGGGGGGGGGGGGCGATAACTCCCCTTGCATGTTGGTTCAGACGTAGCAGGGGGGTCATAGGGGGAACGCCAGCCCCTCGCCCTTGTTTGGGGTCCAGGGTAGCCCCCCGGGAATATATATATATATTTTTTTTTTGAACCCTATTTTTCGGTGGGAGGACTCGCCCATGGTTTTGTGCATGATTTTTCACATGGTTTTGGGGCATGATGGTTTTTAGCCACTGGTATTTTGTAGATCTGGTCAAGGGAACTACGGTTATGTTCTAATCTAGGGTTAATGGATTGAGGTTTATGAATTCTTTGGCATGTATATATATATATATATATATATATATATATATATATATATATATATATATATATATATATATATATATATATATATATATATATATATGCGTTGTAACACTAAAGGAATATAATGAAAAATCAAGTTGGTAGTCTCGATTTGGGATCCAGGGGAAAATATTTGTGTATATATGTTTTATGTTTTATTCTCTCGCTTTTGTTTATTTTCTTTTTTAAAGATTCGTTTGGAGATAATTTATGTACAAGGTTAAAACCTACACATCCGCCCTTTGGTTGTTTTAAATATAATCATAATCATTATATTAATTTTATTGATTACAATATTCCGTTCTCATGTCCGTCTCAACTTGTTGTTTATTATATATATATATATATATAACCTCATTCTCGTGCCATTTTAGTTGGAGAGTGTCATAACCCTTATTTTATTCCTTTTGAAAATAAATTGAGGTATTAAATTTGAGACGGAAGATATATATTGCAAAAATAACTAATTTATTTTTATTATTATTTGAAATAAAATAATAAAGATATTATTTAAAATTTTAAAGTTATTTTTCATTATACTTAAGGGCGGAAACGTGAAGCTGGGTTACACTTTTGTGAGAATCGGGGGCAAAAAATTTTTTTCGGCAATAGTTCGGCCGAACTTTATAATAGTTCGGCCGAACTATTTTAGTACGTTCGGCCGAACTTTTGAATCCGTTTATATTGATGGCACTGTGACGGCCCAGTAAATAGAATTTTTGCCGGAGGTTTGGAAAACCGGCAATGGTAGTTCGGCCGAACTCAGTTGAAAGTTCGGCCGAAGTCCGTTTTTATAAATAAATCGCCCGTGAAGGTTGTCAGTTTACTGTTTTGATCTTTTTCGCGCGTCTGTTTGTTTTCCGCGCGATTGCAGGTCGAGGTTCTACTGCGCTGGGCGATTTCCGGGCGATTGCTGGTTGAGGTTCTGCTGCGCCACCGTTAAGATCGATTGCTGGTCGAGGTTCTGCTGCGCCACCGTTAAGATCGATCGCTGGTCGAGGTTCTGCTGCATCCGGTCGAGGTTCAACGCGCCAATACATTTTGAGTGGTAAGAATACAAACAGACCTGTGGCTGAACTGGTATAATGATTCGAGTGTGAAAGGCCAGATGCATGTATCTTGTCTTCTTATGTTCTTCAAACAACATTTTTAATTTCAAACTGTCATGAAAATATAATTTCAAAGTAATTTAATAAGCCTCTTGAAACTGCAAGAAAATAGAACTTAAGCATGTCTTGGTATTAATTTTCCTGTATTTTTCAATGTTTGATTTAATAAATTCTTGTTAATTTCTAGAATCTTCAATAAATGTGTAGAAGACAATTCAAAATCTGAATTCTTGTATGTAAATGGAAAACAAGAATGTTGCCTTCATATTCCAAAAATGATCAGGCAGAGCGCCAATAGTTTAATATGCTTAAAATGACTCATACCTCATCTGCAAAGTACTATCCCAGATCAATCGAATGAAAGTCCACCATTTCCCTACATTCTTCCTCTAGTTTGAAGGCAACAGGAAATTTGTCTTAGATATCAATTTGTAGAACATTCTTCCAAATTATTAAATAGCTTATCAAATCATATAGCATAGGTGGAAATCTTGATGTATTGTCACAATCAAGATCACATTCCAAGTCATATTTGCACTTATTCACATAGTGTTACTCTCGCAAAACAGAAGGGGCCATGAGTCTAATGATTAAGAAGTTGATTGAGTTGATTTTATCCAGGTCTACTTTTGTCATTTTGTGAGCAATAAGATTTGACTAGTTAGCATGCATTTTAAATTTATCAGCTAATATGTCGAGTAGTGAAAATTGAAAATTAGAATTTGTTTCTATTCTATCCAAACCCAGAACAAGGAACTGCTTTTCCTTATCAAAACAAAGGTTCTGTCCTAAAATTTGGAAAGTTGCAGATTCAGCTGCTAAGAAGATTAATGAGCACATGTTTTTCCGACGTCAACTATGGATATAAAGATCCAAATATGGTGTAAAAGTAATCAATGTTTTCATAATCATATATTGTCTAGTACAGTAAACAGTAAACAACAATGGCAGCAACCTCCCCATGTGGGCTGTGCCTCCCCAAATAGGGAAATTGTTACAGGTTTAAAAACAGAACTTCCAAATTTCAGAAAAGGGGAAACCGATGTAGCACATTGATTTAATTCACTATCTGGGGCCATGTCCAATGTTTTCCAATCTTGGGGACTTGGGGATTTGTAAACCCCTAAAATAGTCAGTGAAATCACAGAACCAAATTAAAATTTTCAGATCAGATGTTTATTATTCTATAAGATCTTCTATAACGAGTTGTACTTCTATGTATGAGCTCAATTTGATGTTCATGATCTCTAGCCATAGGTAGATCATTTTAGTTCTAATGGAATATTATATTTCTACTTCACTTCCATCAATTAAATTTTAGCAATGACTCCACGACAACTCTTTTCTAGGAAATTTTCCCTTCTGTGTGAGCTGATCATTTGAGAAAGTGGAGAACTTAGCCCATTGAGTTCATAATCACTTCCATATAATTTGAATCTCATAAATAATTCATTATAGTTTGTATAACTATACGCAAAGTTCATAGTCATTTAATCCCTAGAACCACATCTACTTTTCCCAAAGGAATGGCATACATGGGGCTTGATAAGTTATAGTATCTAACTCTCCTATACTAAGTTTTATTTTTATAGTGTTGTCCTCCACAATAAATACTTCCTTTGTTAGCGACTGATACTTCAAAATTTTCCATTGGGCACACAAAATGACTCAAATACTTTCATAATCTTTGATCGTTGAACCTATGGATACTACCAAAACCAACAAGCGCTATGACTTTTTGATTCTTAATATATCTTATGATATCAGGGGTTTGACTTATCGATACACCTAGCAATGCATGAACTAATATTTCATTCTCAATATCTTGATCTATGTTGAGCAAAAGTTCTACTAATTTTTCACTGTTCTTTTAGGTTCACAATTTCTTTCTCACTCATTTGTGGGGGCATTCCATTGATATTTTACATATCAATGGAATGCCCAACTCCTAGCATGGTTCCCACCACACCAACACAACTATTGGAGATTCAAACGACCTCACCACTTAGAAAATGATACGAAATTATTTCACCCCCCTTGTACTAGAACAAATATATAAAGGAATAACATAATTAATAGAAGAGATAAAAATATGAATTAGAGAAAGGCATGGATCACATATTAAAGGAAATAATAGAGCTCATGTACAAATTTCCATATTTGTTGCATTTATGTGTGTCTAACATAACTCTACTTTCAACATCTTGCTTCATGCAACATGCACCATACTTTGAATTTGTAAAGACCCAGGAATTCTCCACCCCCCATTTAAATGACCCTACAAGTTGATTCTTTTAGTTTTTTCACTCTATAATCATAAACGTACGATTATGCATGATGGAGAATCTCTAGCGCTTTCCCTTGTTAATATATTTAACAAGGGAAAGCGCTAGATATTCTCCGTCATGCATAATCGTACGTTGGATTTGGGGATAATTGTCTCCATATTTTGGCTTTAGCATATATTGTGCAAGTGTACTTCAGAAGTATAAGAACCTGGATTGACATTTAATGCTTGTAATTTATCTCACAATTAATTTACCCATTAGGATGCTTTGACCTAGTAACTTGAGAGATGAAAAAGATCCCATCACATTAATGTGAGGATCCATTTTCACAATGAACATTAGGAAAAGACAATATTCATTGCAGTTGGTAATATAGTCAACTAGTAGACTATTCAATTATTAACAAAGTTGATGAAAGAATGCAAGGAATTTAAGGTTGCATTTCAATTTTGAAAATTTTCTACAATAATTTTTGTAGGATAATTTGTTAATGCAAGTTTCCATAGTGATTTATAATTTTTATTTTAATAGAAAGAGCCTTCAACCAAAAATACCCAAGGTTAGTCCCGCGTGTGCCCTTTGAGACACATTAGGTCATCCCACCAATTCATGCCCCCTGCTTCATGAGTTGAAGGGTATCCTTCATACCCCTTAAGCACCCCCATTTCTCCCCACTCCATCATGTGATGTTGCCACCTCATCACGTAATAAGGGTTTAAGAACCAACGACCTCTTTTCTATTTATGTGAAACACAAACATTATACACTTGACATTGTCTCAATCTCCGACGATATCAGGATGTGTTGGTCACCATACATCATGCCTCAATAGTAGCACCACCACTTACACCAACCTCATATGTTGATGATTCCTCTTCCACCATTTATTATGTCACGAACTCGGTTAATTAGTATTCGGCATGCCCTTGAGTGCTCTATGTTAAAGACACTCATCTTATCTATATGTGTCCTGTACTCATCAAATACCATCATCACTGCATGCATCAAGTGACATATCCCCCTCATCAAGATCCCAATCCGCCTAATTTTGGATGCTCCTCATACACTAAGTACCCTGACCATATCAATGGAATACCCAACTCCTAGCATGGTTCCCACCACACCAACACAACTATTGGAGATTCAAATGACCTCACCACTTAGAACATGATAAGAAATTATTTCACCCCTCAGGCTTCAGCATGAAGGAAGAATATACCATTAAAGAGATAAAAATATGAATGGGGAGAAAGGTATGGGATCACATATTCAGTAAAGGAAATAATAGAGCTCATGTACAAATTTCCATATTTGTTGCATTTATGTGTGTCTAACATAACTCTACTTTCAACATCTTGCTTCATGCAACATGCACCATACTTTGAATTTGCAAAGACCCTGGAATTCTCCACCCCCCATTTAAATGACCCTACAAGTTGATTCTTTTAGTTTTTTCACTCTATAATCATAAACGTACGATTATGCATGATGGAGAATCTCTAGCGCTTTCCCTTGTTAATATATTTAACAAGGGAAAGCGCTAGATATTCTCCGTCATGCATAATCGTACGTTGGATTTGGTGATAATTGTCTCCATATTTTGGCTTTAGCATATATTGTGCAAGTCTACTTCAGAAGTATAAGAACCTGGATTGACATTTAATGCTTGTAATTTATCTCACAATTAATTTACCCATTAGGATGCTTTGACCTAGTAACTTGAGAGATGAAAAAGATCCTATCACATTAATGTGAGGATCCATTTTCACAATGAACATTAGGAAAAGACAATATTCAGTGCAGTTGGTAATATAGTCAACTAGTAGACTATTCAATTATTAACAAAGTTGATGAAAGAATGCAAGGAATTTAAGGTTGCATTTCAATTTTGAAAATTTTCTACAATAATTTTTGTAGGATAATTTGTTAATGCAAGTTTCCATAGTTATTTATAATTTTTATTTTAATAGAAAGAGCCTTCAACCAAAAATACCCAAGGTTAGTCCCGCGTGTGCCCTTGGAGACACATTAGGTCATCCCACCAATTCATGCCCCATGCTTCATGAGTTGAAGGGTATCCTTCATACCCCTTAAGCACCCCCATTTCTCCCCACTCCATCATGTGATGTTGCCACCTCATCACGTAATAAGGGTTTAAGAACCAACGACCTCTTGTCTATTTATGTGAAACACAAACATTATACACTTGACATTGTCTCAATCTCCGACGATATCAAGATGTGTTGGTCACCATACATCATGCCTCAATAGTAGCACCACCACTTACACCAACCTCATATGTTGATGATTCCTCTTCCACCATTTATTATGTCACGAACTCGGTTAATTAGTATTTGGAATGCCCTTGAGTGCTCTATGTTAAAGACACTCATCTTATCTATATGTGTCCTGTACTCATCAAATACCATCATCACTGCATGCATCAAGTGACATATCCCCCTCATCAAGATCCCAATCCGCCTAATTTTGGATGCTCCTCATACACTAAGTACCTTGACCATATCAATGGAATGCCCAACTCCTAGCATGGTTCCCACCACACCAACACAACTATTGGAGATTCAAACGACCTCACCACTTAGAAAATGATACGAAATTATTTCACCCCCTTGTACTAGAACAATACATAGAAAGAATAACATAATTAATAGAAGAGATAAAAATATGAATTAGAGAAAGGCATGGATCACATATTAAAGGAAATAATAGAGCTCATGTACAAATTTTCATATTTGTTGCATTTATGTGTGTCTAACATAACTCTACTTTCAACATCTTGCTTCATGCAACATTCACCATACTTTGAATTTGCAAAGACCCAGGAATTCTCCACCCCCCATTTAAATGACCCTACAAGTTGATTCTTTTAGTTTTTTCACTCTATAAGCATAAACGTACAATTATGCATGATGGAGAATCTCTAGCGCTTTCCCTTGTTAATATATTTAACAAGGGACAGCGCTAGATATTCTCCTTTTGGCCATGCATAATCGTACGTTGGATTTGGTGATAATTGTCTCCATATTTCGGCTTTAGCATATATTAAAGTGTACTGTATATAAGAACCTGGATTGACATTTAATGCTTGTAATTTATCTCACAATTAATTTACCCATTAGGATGCTTTGACCTAGTAACTTGAGAGATGTAAAAGATCCTATCACATTAATGTGAGGATCCATTTTCACAATGAACATTAGGAAAAGACAATATTCATTGCAGTTGGTAATATAGTCAACTAGTAGACCATTCAATTATTAACAAAGTTGATGAAAGAATGCAAGGAATTTAAGGTTGCATTTCAATTTTGAAAATTTTCTACAATAATTTTTGTAGGATAATTTGTTAATGCAAGTTTCCATAGTTATTTATAATTTTTATTTTAGAAAGAACCTTCAACCAAAAATATACAAGGTTAGTCCCCCGTGTGCCCTTTGAGACACATTAGGTCATCCCACCAATTCATGCCCTATGCTTCATGAGTTGAAGAGTATCCTTCATACCCCTTAAGCACCCCCATTTCTCCCCACTCCATCATGTGATGTTGCCACCTCATCACGTAATAAGGGTTTAAGAACCAACGACCTCTTGTCTATTTATGTGAAACACAAACATTATACACAACATTGTCTCAATCTTCGACGATATCAAGATGTGTTGGTCACCATACATCATGCCTCAATAGTAGCACCACCACTTACACCAAAATCTTGTGACATCTTGTCACAAACAAAACCATCAAATTGAAAACACATCATTTTCTCCTTCAAAGAAAAAAAAATTCACATCATGTGAATATGTCCATGTACTCTTACATATTGGTGTACAAAACCATCAACCAAACAAGTTGACAAAACATGCCTCTTCAAACAACTGACTCTTAGCTCAAATAATAGAGCTCATGTACTTTCTCTAACAAGGGAAAGCGCTAGATAGTCTCCATCATGCATAATCGTACATTGGATTTGGTGATAATTGTCTCCATATTTTGGCTTTTTGACCCGCAAAACATAATTATTTTAGAAGGGAGGGAAGGAGGGAAACCAATAGCTAATTCTTCTAACTAACCTTGACTAAAATGAGCTAAATTGTACTTTGATACGAACTTGATTTAAATTGTCCACCCCACATTAGGCACCAATGATTATAACCTTTAATGGGCTAGCACTAGTTTGTAATCATCATCTCCAAATGGCCTAGTAGATGAAAAATTATCATGATTGTAATCATCGTTTCACACCATCTACATATGACCCTTCTACACATTATATGATTGAATTTATGGTAGGTCATCCCTTCTATCTAGACCACGATTGATTGTGACATTAGGTGAATAAAGGAAATTTGATATAAAGAAATGATCAGTATAAGTTTGTCCTCCTCCATGCACTCCATATCTAATGATTGCCTATTTTTCTCTTCCAACATTTTATTTTGGAAATTCATTTTGGTAGTTAATTCTACTATTTAGTCACAACACACTTGGAAGTCAAAGAAATTGTTATATACACTACTAAACTCAATTAAAATTGTTTGTTATTGGACTTTACAATAACAAACAACTTAGAGTTCATTAATGTAGTAGTGTATAATATGATAATTATATGTATAGTGGTGTGGCTATCGATAAAATTAGATGCTAATGAATTTCGAGAATAGAAAGTTGGAAGTGGAAAATTGAGAAATCATAGCTATGGGGCGGATGGAGGAGGACAAGCTAGAAACTATCTTTTGCTTATAAATTGTATTTTATTCACCTGTTGTCACAATCCATTCATGGGATAGGTAGAGAGGATGACATTTCAAAAATTTATGCATATAATATGTAGAAGGGGTCACGTATGAGATGGTGTGAAGTGATGATGATGGACATGGTAAATTTTCATGTGCCAAGTCATTTTTAGATGATGATGACAAACCAATATTAGCCATTTTAAGGTTATAATCATTAACAAGAAATATGGGTAAGGAAATTCAAAGTGCCGAATTCTAAGGAAAAAGCCATATTTGCTTCTCAAAAACTTTATTTGATATATTCTTAAAAAACCAAGTACAAATTTTAGTAATCCTAGAATCATGCTTTACATAAGGTAAAAGTGGGGAACTCATGACGTGTACTATAGATAAAAAAAAACATTTACACTTACCAAAAAATATATGATAAAAATTGACAAACTACATACCCTTAAGCTCAAGGGGATATAATCATTCTTGCCTTCCATATAGATAATGAAAATGATTGTTCTAAGTCTCATGTTGCTTCTCATGTTATTTTATAAACCTTGGTTGGAAAGAAAAATAGGAGGGCCGAAATGTAAGAAATATAGAACATATTGGATTTAACATCCCCAAATTGGATTTTACTCTGAGGTATTGATTTTTTGAAATCTATTTTGTGAATGTTGACCAATAGATATACATCATGGAGGATGAAAGACGAAGATCAACTGAATCCCATATGGAGTCTCGGGGATCGGAGGATGTTCAGGGTATTTAAATATAATCTTAAATCTACATACATGTGTACATATGGAATTGATTTTTTTACTAACTTTGTGAGTGAAATTAGTTGTTAACAAGTTTCATATTTTAATTTTTAGGAGGCAAGAGGAGAAGGCTTTCTACTCCATCAATGGAGTGTGGCCAAGGTTCAACCGGTCGAGGTAACATGGTGCCGGAAGGGGTGATATTTATTCCCCCGAAGGCCAGCAATCAATGGCTGCTGGTTCTCAGCAGGGTCGCTGTGGGTCTGGTTCTCAGCAGCATCATTCTGGGGCTGGTTCTCAGCAGGGTCGCTGTGGGTCTGGTTCTCAGCGGCATCATTCTGGGGCTAGTTCTCAGCAGGGTCATGTTGGAGATGATGTTAACCAACAACATCAAGGTTGCCATCAATTTCAATATTTTTTCATTAAATTTTTACAACTTTTTTTACACATGTTTTTTCTAATATATGAAATTATATATATATTGATGCAGAGGATCAAAATGTTCGAGCCAGTGGTCAAAAAAGACGCAGGGCAGCACGCTACATTGAAGAAGAAGGCTGTCAACCTAGCACAACTTATCCGGCTGAGATTACTGATATACCATGGGAAAGGAACATGGCGGAATGCACCTTACAAAGGTGTGAAAGCCTTTATGCAAAATTGCAGACAGATCTCCAGGATTTGACTATACCTGCTCAGAGTAGACAAAGCCTACAGATAGTTGCACATTCATTGAGTGAAATGGTAAAAGTGTACAAAGATTTGGGGCCAACCACTGATTCGTTTGTAGAAGTGATGAGACAGAGAAGAGAAGCAGTGATAGGTCCCGATAAATGGCAGGACATAAAAAAACAAGTTTCAAGACAAGAGGCTAAGTCAATGTTTAATTTTAAGGAAGGGCCAAAAAGAAAGATGTTGAAGGTGCAGTATTTCAAGCACCCAGACATAGCAAAATATTTGTATAGTCGACATCTTGCGGCCTTTGGAAGGCTTCCATGGAACGATGAGGTTCCTCTTTATTTTGTACAAATTTTTTATGCAGAATTTTTTAAGGGTATGAAACCCGACTACAATGATCTTCCTTCAGAATTTTTTGGCCCGGGGAGAGGTCGATTATGTCAACGTAAGGGCGCAAAGCGAGATGTGGAGTTGCCTCGCCCGGAGCCGCCATTGGTGAGTCGACCGTCTCGAGTCGAAACCTTGCGATCAGAGATGGATGCGACTTCTCAAATAAGTCGTGAAGCAAGAGATGTTATGATTGAAAATTTTCATAGCGGATTGAGTGGAGTCGATCTTGGCTTAAATCGACAAAGAGCACGTCAATATGCACGTGCCAATTTTGTTTATCATACAGATGAGGAGATTTACAGCATGAATGTTGAAGATCTCCGAACATACGCAATAAATTGTCGTAATGGTCTGCAAGACCTAATTTTTCGTGAGGAAGAGGGCACCGGAACGGTATGTGTTAGTGACCTTAGGATTTGAAATTATATTTACATATACATGTGTACAATTTGTAATAAATAAATGTGTATGTACACATGTATACATTTATTTGTATGTGTACATTAATCTAACAAAAATGTATGATTATATGTTAAAACACCATTTGCAGTTCTCAGGCATGATGCGTGATGAAATTGTTAATATTACGTTCGGGACCTCTGGCTCAAACGATGCAGATGGGTCTGCCCATCATGATATGTTGGCACATGTATGTTAGTGTTTTTTAAGTGACTTTAAAATAAATAATTGTTGCCACACATGTACATGTATGTATATATATAATTCGATAAAATGTTTTAACAGGTACCGATTCCGTCTGATGTTTTTGGGATCCCGGTACCTTCTTCTTCTTTGGGAGATATACCTTCTACTTCATTGGGAGATGACCAAGTATGGACAATTTTTCACAAGTTCAAAATTTATGTTACCTCAAAAAGTTCCATAAAAAATTGAGATACAGAGAGAGAGATCTATATTTTGAGTTATTTAAAATTTTTTGAATTTAGGTTTGTATAGAAGATTTTTTTAATCCGAGGACTTTAGCGACGGAGATAGGGGCATCCACAGCATTTGAAGAAGTTGTCTTTAGTTCTTTTTTTTAATATTATTGTTCAAATAAGTTTATATATATGTACACACGTGCATTTTCATTTGAAAGTTTTAATTTATATAAATTATTTATGTATATATATATATATATATAAATTTATATTTAACTGTACATGTATATTGTACAGGTTACCACTACAGATGTTTCTATGGCAGATACTCTTCATCAAATGGAGAGGCAACCTTACGAGGTATTGCGCGATTTTTTTGTTATATTTTGTTTTTTACATGAAGTTCTAGATATATATATTCTCGTTAATTTTTAAAACTTCAAATTTTAATGTTCAAGTACATGTACATTGTGTATGTAGGTTTTCCCCTTACAAGATATCGAGCCAACCGGGACCCAGAGGCTAGATCTTCCATTTGACGGACAAGACATACAGTAGATTTGATTTTATTTCAAAATTTAGATGGTTTTAAAATTTGTTAAACTTGATACAGTTTGATACTTGAGTGAGATTTACAATTTTTGGACATATTTTATTACAATATGTTTTTTGGACATAATTTTGGACATATATGTTAAATGTTTTTGTTGGATAGTTGAATTATAATTGGCATGGCATGTGATATTTAATGTTTTAAATGTTTTTGTTAGATAGTTGAATTATAATTGGCATGGCATGTGATATTTAATGTTAAATGTTTTTGTTAGATAGTTGAATTATAATTGGCATGGCATTTGAAGTTTTTAAAACTACATGAATGATGGAATGTGAACTTACATTTGCACATGTGGTAAATTGAAATGTTAAAGTTTGTAACAAGACAATCCCCATTGATTTCATTACATTATATATGTTGATTTCTGATTTGATATAATTGCATACATATGATGGTACATTACTTGTAAAGTCATTGGATTAATAAATTGTTCATTGATTTCAGTTTTCTTTGGATGGTTTTAGTACTTTTGGCATGTGAATGTGAAGTAATGTTGTCATTGAATTACATTTGACATTTGATATTTAATGTTAAATATTTTTGTTGGAAATGTTTTTGTTAAGATAGTTGAATTATAATTGGCATGGCATTTGAAGTTTTTAAAACTACATGAATGATGGAATGTGAACCTACATTTGCACATGTGGTAAATTGAAATGTTACTTGTAACAAGACAATCCCTATTGATTTCATTACATTATATATGTTGATTTCTGATTTGATATAATTGCATACATATGATGGTACATTACTTGTAAAGTCATTGGATTTCATTACATTATATATGTTGATTTCTGATTTTATATAATTGCATACATATGATGGTACATTACTTGTAAAGTCATTGGATTAATAACTTGTTCATTGATTTCAGTTTTCTTTGGATGGTTTTAGTACTTTTGGCATGTGAATGTGAAGTAATGTTGTCATTGAATTACATTGGACATTTGATATTTAATGAACTAAATATTTTTGTTGGATAGTTGAATTATAATTGGCATGGCATGTGATATTTATTGTTAAATGTTTTAGTTGGATAGTTGAATTATAATTCTAATGGTATCTGAGGTTTTTAAAACTACATGAATGATAGAATGTGAACCTACATTTGCACGTGGTAAATTGAAATGTTACTTGTAACAAAACAATCCGCATTGATTTCATTATGTAGTATATGTTGATTTTTGATTTGATATAATTGCATGTATGATGGTACATTACTTGTAAAGTCATTGGATTAATAGTGTTCATTGATTTCAGTGTAAGCGCAAAAAATTATTGACAATGTAGAATGATTTTTGTGTTATAATAACTAAACCTAACAATATTGGAGAGCAAGAGAGACTTGAGGTATGGTGTTTACTACAAGAGTTTGAGCTAAATATTTAAATGGTTTATCTATCTTTCATAAAATAGTTTAAGATTGATCACAAGAATTAAGATAATGTCTCAGTCCATCATTGGTATGGTCCATCATAGAATGATCATCCATGTCAATGAATCTTAAGTCTATCTTTCCAAACCATGACCCTACTCTCACATGTGTGCTTTTCATGACACCAGTCGTGCTACTTTTATCCTTGAGTTGACCGCCTTGAAAGCACTCAACTCTTTCTCGATGCTAGCCTTCCTCTTTCTAAGAGATGAAGCTGCCTTTCGACTTAGGAAGCTATGGGTAGCCCCCGTGTCTATCAAAGCAGAGAACTTTTTCCCATGTACGGTTGTAGACATGAATCTCAAGTCCAAGGAACTTTCATCATCATTCCTCTTTGTCTTGTGCCTTACTTTCGCAATCTTCTTCAACATTTCCTCTTCCAATATGTTTTTCGAACTAGCCCTTGGCTTAGTAGTGCTTTTCACATATCTCTTCTCATGAAGCTCCATATAACAATTTGATCCTGGGCTTGCTTGAATTGGTTCAAGCTCTTTCTTTTTCGAATTCTGTCTAATTGCTCCAATACGACATATATTGACTCCTTCCAAACGAAGTGCACCAATCCTCTTAGTGTGGTCGTCTTCTTTTCCAAGTGTGCCAACACATGCATTTTCTTTCTTCAAACCAATAGGTTTCGGATCAAGAAAGTCCCTCTTGATCTTATCTTCCATGTTCTTGACTTTACCCTGCAACGTGGTGCTTATTTCCTTCAAGTGAGCCCTTTCCATATAGAGTTCCTGAAGTCTTTGTTCACCTTGTCGTATCTCCATGTCAAGCTTTTCAATTTCAGCAGTTTGTCTAGAAAGTCCATCCTTGGAATTTCTTGCGTGAAAAACCAAGTAGGTTGAACCAACGTTGGTCTAGTGCATTGGAATTCATTAAAGAATTGGTAATTGGCGCTGCTTCAAGCTAGGAGTGAGCATCGTCACCAACCTACATTGAATATTTTACACTCCCTATGGTGAATGATACTTTAAATTGATTGACAGTCTAAGACTTTCGAATTTTTCGAATGCCAAATGATCTTACAAAGTGAGTATTTATAATATTCTAGTAGGTCATTCGGCGACAACTTTTACCAAAAACTTGAAACGACTTTGGCGTGTGATATTTAATTTGTTAAATGTTTTTGTTGCATTGTTGAATTATAATTGGCATGGCTTAACAGTTCTTTTCACATATCTCTTCTCATGAAGCTCCATAGAACAATTCGATCCTCGGTCTGCTTGAATTGGTTCAAGCTCTTTCCTTTTTGAATTCTGTCTAATCGCTCCAATACGACATATATTGACTCCTTCCAAACGAAGTGCACCAATCCTCTTAGTGTGGTCGTCTTAGTGTGGCGTGTGATATTTAATTTGTTAAATGTTTTGGTTGGATTGTTGAATTATAATTGGCATGTGGCATGTGAAGTTTTTAAAACTCCAGTTTTGGATGGTTTCAATCTACATTTTGCATGTGATATTTAATGAAACTTTAAATGTTAAGTGTTTTAATGATGCACAATATATAATCGAAAGGGTTTTAAGACTTAAAGTTTTGGATGGTTTCAATTTACAACTTAAAGTTTTGGATGGTTTCAACCTACATTTGCACATATGGTAAATTGAAATTATGAACTACTTGCAACAAGACAATCCCCATTGATTTCATTGTATATGTTGATTTCTAATTTGATATAATTGCATGTATGATGGTACATTACTTGTAAAGACATTGGATTAATAATGTTAATTGATTTTACTTTAAGCGCAAAAAATTATTGATAATGTCTAGAACGATTTTTGTGTTATAATAATTAAACCTAATAATATTGGAGAGCAAGAGAGATGAGGTATGGTGTTTACTACAAGAGTTCGAGCGGGGCATTCAATGACAACTTTTACTAGAAACTTGAAACAAAGAGAATCTATCTTTGGCTAGGACATCATGTAAGATGCTCGACATAAACAGTAAAATTGTACTTAAAAGCCGAGATTCGGGCAAGTGGGGACAACCACTTGTTATCTCGTCCCTTGGAGGCTAGGCCATATGGGGAACGAATCTGACTTTACAAAATAAAGTGAAATAGTTTGTACCATATGGTCGGAGAACATATACAAAAACAATTAATATACAAGAACAATTAATTTCATTCTAGAATATATATATCCAATACATATTTAACATTTTTAATGAATGCACATGTATAGAAAAACTATTTTCAGTGGAAACTAGAGCACGTGCTTGTACCCAAACAATTTGTAACATTTGCAAACCACAAATAACATAAGCAGTTCAATTTTTAGTTGAGTATTGAAAGGTTTAAAAGATAATAAATTGTTGTCCCGACACTTCACTCAAAAAAATTCTAATGGAATTCCATCCTCAATAATCCGTTCATGATCGGATTTTGACATTTTCCATTTCTTAATTTTTGATTTTTTCTTTGATTGAACTTCTATCAACTTTATGCGTGTTGCACACACCAAGTGACTATATTGAAAACTTATGGAATCAGGTTCATAGTCTTCGAAGTAAACAAAGTCTCCACTTTGACGAGTTTGTTTGAAAAAATAACCTTTCAGTATAATAGACCCTTTGTCATACCGAAATCCGTGATCATTATAGTCTTGTAATAATTTCATTTTTTGTTCAGTGCAACGCATCAAATAATACTTCACATTTTCATCGTTGTCAATAGGTGCAATTACAGCAAAAACATCTCCTGCACAATAAAATAAATTTAACATTTAATTATGCATATTTAAATTTAAATTTGTAAATCTTTAAATCATTAAAAAGTAATTCAATTGTTACCTTCTCTAACAAGATCCGAAACTCGATCACCATCGGATGATATTGTAGTTTCCTCTGATTCCATTTCTTCAATCATTGCAACAGACATTTTTCCCTTTGTATTTAGCTCTGTATGTTTTCAATCGTTCACATACATTTTGTTTTCACAGATGTCATTGGATTTTGTGTTGTCTATGCAAACATCACAAAAACAAGAATATTTTCTTTTATCCAATGCAAACACATTTGTGGACAATTTTGTTTGAATTGAATGCAATGTTCGAGTCCCTTTTATTGTTCCAACTTCATTTCCAATTGATCTATTTACGTCTCCGATTCCAATATGCCAGAAAAACCTTTATATGGAAAATTAGAAAGAATTTGTAAATATGATATCAAAATACAATTAAAAATAATCATTGCATGACAAATGTACAATGTTTAAAATTAGATTACCAATATAAATTAAATTGAATGTACCTTTGCACTTCTCGTGATGGGTTAATCTCATGGCTTAGAGCATTTTTGCACCATTGAACAACTTCTTCAGCGTTTGCAAGTCGGCGTGCAAAGTGGTTCATTTGATATCTTCGAAGTACTCGTTTTATGCATGCTCCCGCACCGTCATGTTCTCCTTTTCCATGGCCAGTCTCAAAGAAATTCCAACAATGTTTAATGGAGGTTTTCTTATGAAGACGACACAACCAAAAAAATGATCGTGCAGATTTGAATTGACCTGCGCATCCGTCTGACCATATCCAATGTTCATTGAATGTTATTCCACAATTTTTCAATGAATCATAAATTTTTCCAAAACAATGTTGTACAAAACATGTATCATGCGTACGATCGTCACTGATATAAAAATGATATTCTTTAATGATATGTCGATTTTCACTCGTGTTTTCTATATGATCGACATTTTGTTCAGCATGTCTATATAGAATATGAACGAGCATGGAGACTTGGTCAGAGTGATAGTATTCACTCTGAATTTCTTTTTGTGGAGCAAATGTGTAGTTTTCTGCAAAAACAATCACTGACAAAATGGTTCCTGGTGGAAAAACTTCACGAGATTTTTTGAATTGCAAGTCTTGCCATCAAGCTCTATGGGAATGCATGGTGTATTTGTAAATTTCTGCTTCAAACTTTCTCAAAAAGTCTATTAGAAAAATTTCGTCTTCTCGTAATTCGATTCTTTTAACACTATCTGCACTTTGAATCGATGTACTGGTATATTCGTATCTCTTCCATTTCACTTTCATGTTGTACAATGATTGATCATTTATATCAATACGATATTTGTTTTGAAATTTAGTCAAATTTCCACAATCATCGCATTTTTTACCACCAACACATTTCCTTTTGTAAAATAGTTCATCACTTTCTCTTTCACATAGAATTTGAGATATGAATTCACGGATAGTGGAAGGAGGAGGTGAATCATTCCATAATGTTCTACCGAAATCAAGGAATGTGTCATAATATAACTCAAATTCCACATGATAACGGCAACAACAAGTGTCGCGTACGGTGATAGGTTTTACATACCATGGTTTTTGTTGAACAAAGCACTAAGTGAAACATGAATTTGACGATTCTCTTCTTTGAACTTGTTGAATAACTCTATTTGAGTGGTTTCCAAGAGATGTTTTTCATGTTCTTCGTATTGATTTCGCGCTATTCTTCTTCGCATCACATGTCTTGCAGTGGGTGAAACACGCGAATTGTTCTTCCAATATTCATATATTGTTTTTTTAACATCTTCTCCAAGTCCATCTTTGTATGGTTGCCTACAAATAGCTCTCCAACAAGCGAGTTCATCATTTACGTCTATTTGCAGTCGAAATTTTCGATGTTTGTGCAGAGTTTTTCGCGAGGTTCCCAGTGCTCGTGCCATAGATGCTAGATTCAAACGATTCTCTTGAGTACTTGGTGAAACCATTGCCATTTGTATTCCTCTACGTATATTTGAAACATTTTTATCTCTAGATATCCTAATTGACTCTATAGCACTACTCATATTTTTTATAACCTCTTCTTTCATTTTTTTATCTTTGGTTGATTTTCGAATACCCAATAGTGTCGTCGCTTCTTTTAATTTCCTTGATGATAAGAGACATTTCAACATTTGAGCTTGAACTGTCACCTCAGTTTTGGAAAACATTTCCAAAATTTTCTCGACACGATATCGTATAAAATAGTCAGGTTTTTTATCTCCATATGTGCGAGTGTCGACATTTTCTAACATCTCATTATCGATAGTGATTTCATCTGTACATATTCGAAAAAATAGTACATATTCAATAAATAACTAAATTAATAAATATGTCATTAAATATTAGGAAAATTTTAAATATATCAATAGATCATAATATCTACATTTACATACCCGATTCAATTTCTGCTTGAGGTTGATTTTCTTCTTCAATATTTTGAGGAGTATCTCTGTCTGTTTACATTAAACAAAATATTTTTCAAACTAGTTCATCAAATGAAAATTAAGCTTCACATTGTACATTGGGAAAACTTTAAAAATATATCAATAGATCATAATATTTACATTTACATACCTGCTTCAATTTCTGCTTGAGGTTGATTTTCTTCTTCAATATTTTGAGGAATATCTCTGTTTGTGTACATCAAACAAAATATTTTTCAAACTAGTTTATCAAATAAAAATTAAGCGTTACATTTTACATTAGGGAAATTTTAAATATATATCAATAGAGCATGTAATATTTACATTTACATACCTGCTTCAATTTCTGCTTGAGGTTGATTTTCCTCTTCAATATTTGAGAGAGCTTCTAGCTTTCTTTTGCGATATTATCTCGTCTCTTCTCTACGTTCCTCGGGCTTTCTTTTTCGATCATATTTTCTCACACAAGTTCTTCGATTTCCCATGATAATAGGGTATGAGGTTTAAAAAATTTCCTTTAAAAAATTAGACAATAACTCAATTACAAACAATATCACAAAAGATTTAATTTAAAAAAATCTTTTCTAAAAAATACGTAATCCAATCCAAAACACGTACATATCTCTAAGAAAAATCACACCGCCTCCAAGAAATGTCTTCCAAAAAAATACTTTAAATCTTAAAATGTAAAGAAAAATTTTTGAACAAAAAAGCTCAAAAGATTTATTTCAACACAAAACACGTACATACCTCAAAGAAAAATCACGTCGCCTCCAAAAATGTCTTCCAAAAAAGTTTTTTAAATTCAAACTTTGAACCTCCAAGAAAAATCACGCCGCCTCCAGAAAATGTCTTCCAAAAATTTTTTTTGACCCCAAACTTTGAAGAAAATTTTTTGAATTCAAAACAAGTTGTAAGATGAAATGACTTTTTAAAATACACTTAAATATAATGTAACAAAGCATTTTCGGCTTATTCTCATATATTGTACTTAACACACTTGAGTTAGAACTTGTAGGTTGTAATTAATTTTTTTAGCAAATAATGCTAACTTTAATGTATTCATTATATTCCTAGTAGTTAGGTATCTAATTAGTAATTTTAATGGTTAATTCATTTATCCTATACTTAGACATCACTCATATCAATTAGTATGTATACTAGTGTAGTGCATGTGATGCATGCATATGTAGTTATCATATCCATGCCTCGTATGCATGCTAATAATAATATATTGGTTGTATTTTGAGATGGGTTAATACATACACCCCTCATTTAGAAAACTTTGTCCCAAATTTAGGGTTTATATATTATATCAGTAATTACATTAGTAATTAATCTATTTATGTAAGGATTATGCTCCTTACTTGAATTCTCATTTATAATGTGAGGACACTTAAAATTTGTATTATGAAATTTTATTAGTTACACCTTAGTAGTCATACCTTGCCCCAAAAGAGTTCCCAAGCTATTCTAGAATCATATTATCCTTCCTAATCGCTTCCACCCCCATCCTATCCATCTTCTACTGGAATATATCATCGTGTCAACTATACTAACCTAACCATCCATAAAAATCCAGGGGTGGGAGTGTGAACAACGTCAACCAAAATTCCATAGTAGGCAACTAGTAGTCATCATCACACATCTGGGGGAGAACGACTCACACAATCCTCCCATGACTCCAGGTTTTGGAGGATAAAAGGTGGGAAACACCTCCACTCCTCCTAGTAGGACCAGGGTCAACACCTTATCGCAGAATATCATTGAGCCTTAATTTTTCTTAGAGTTTTGTCATCACGTGGTTGGTTTGATATTGATATCATATGCAATATCAACATTTTCCTTCGCATTATAACATATGCATCAATATTATCCAAAACCAATTAACGATACCATTTGCAATAAAAACACTTGTCTACACATTATAACATATTCATCAATATATTCAAATAATCGTATCCAACATTCATATTTTTTAACCTCTATGATATTGATATTTGAGTTCATATAACATATTTGGCTATGTCTAAGCATTATACCTATAGTTAGATTTACAATAAGTAGTCAAGTATGGCCACTATAATTATCTCCATCTCATCAATAATAAGAATTATATGGTCTTTAAAGTAATCACACATGTTGATAAGTAAAACATAATATGTAGACATTTCATTCCTAACATAATTCACATTGGTATCCATGTACCAACAACGTGTACATATTTACTTTAGTCATACATGAAAAAAACATAATCATTTGAAATAACATTCTCACGTGTAATTATTCATAGCTATAGCTAAGTTCAAAGTGATAGTCTTATGTATTTGGTTAAGTACAGTAAGGATATACAAAATAAATTTTTAAGTGCTTCGAAATCAAAACAGGATGGGATAATTCTGGCATATGGTCCCTGTGTCATCCCAAGTAGCAAACCTAGGAATATATTTGTCCCAATAGACCTTAATTTGGTCCACCACATAGTTCATGAGTTGTTAAACCCTATGTTCCAGTATAAGTAATGGTTCAACCAAAATTCTTCCCTCGTATGATACCTGCAAGCAAGTGTTATTGATACTAAGGTCAAAGAGAGTGGTATTGTTACCTCCTTGTCCTAATTTGAATGGTAATATTTTAAAATATGTAACAATGTGTAGCAATACTTATAATACTACATAGGTATTTATAGTTCATCAAGGGTTGTTTATTGATGGTTAGCTCAATGTTTTTAAATCAATTTTCGTTCAACAATCTATTTTTAATAATGCTGCCATGTTATAGCCTATCCCTATTATTCCTACATGGATTCCTCCTTATGATGTTTTACTTATCTTAATACCACTTTGTAACAACGTATACCACATAAATCAAGTTTGAATGATTTATGAGGGGTTTTAAACATTTTAATCCAACTATCTCAATGACCATTTTGTAACATGTACCTACTTGCACTTTAATGAATCAATTAACACTACTTGGACCTTGTATATGCATATGCATGTAATAAATTATAAAATCTAGGTCTCTAAACATATTAAAATAAGAGCCTATACATCCTAATACTAATCAAAACTGAGTTTGCACCACTCATACATGAGAAAAAATTGTTATAGACCATGTGAACTAGACCTCTAGAAATGAAGGAAAAATCCCACAAATCATATACTAGAACTAATAAACAATGTTAAGTGAGAAGCGTGCATGAAGAATCCTAAAAATTTTATTTTTAGCCTCATTTTTCCTCTATATCCATGTTTTCGATGTTCCTACAATTGAGTTCCTTTATTTCCACTGGTTGCCCTGTTAATGCATGTTTTGTAATCATCAATTTTCCAAAAATAATCGAACCATAATGTCTTTCTAAGTTTACAATTAAGTAGAAGCATATCAAAATTACCGCCACCTCGAGTAGACATTCCATCTGTTTCTCTCTAATTGAGATGTCATGTCCTTGTACTAATGAGTCTGTGGAGGGGGTTATTTTTGGCTTAAGTATTTTATCAAAATTGGTCATGATATTTGCGCTGTAAAAAAAATGCCTTTTTACGAAATGCGTAATAGTACCAAATATACTACCAATATTTTGGGTAGAATATGGGGAGCAATAATAAGGCATTAAATCAATGTTTTCAATGATCCACACTAAGTATGGTTACACAAGAACCAATATCTAAAACCTAGCATATAGCATATTGAGATGTGAAGATGCCCATTAGGACTAGCTTAAGGAGGGCTTTTAGTTTACTGCAATAATCCAAAGTTTATATATATATATATATATATATATATATATATATATATATATATATATATATATGCGCTCTAGTGACCATACAATGGCATGTACTTCATCCCGCACACCTACCAGCTAGCACAAATAATAATCACTTATACATGCATGAGTGGAACATTAACTTTATATATATGTGTGTGAGAGAGAGAGACTTTAATGAACATATATCTGACATATATACAATATGTAAGAGTAACATATTTTCATTTATAAACATAATTATATTTTTGCATTGGATTTTTTATTCAATCCATTAATATATAACAAATTAATTGCACCTAACAATAATATTTTCCTACCAATACAAAATTCCTCTTTTTCTTGAGACAACATGTTTGAAAATAATGATTAGTTATTTGTGTGCATCCTTTTTATAGCTCTAATAAAACTTGAATTTCAAGAAGTCAATTTACCTCTAATGTCCAATCATTTTCAATTGAAATATTTTTTTAAAAGCAATTGTTAAATAGTGTTGAAATCAATCTCTACCTTTAAGTAAGCTTTACATCATATAGTGACGAGGGAGGGTTCCCAAATGAAATCAAGCAAATGTGGAAATAAATAATCTCCCCAGGTTTCTTAGTGATTCACACACACACACATATAATCATACACATATTATTTATACACACACACGCATGTAGATTGAATGTACAACCAGGAAATAAGACATGACTTCAAATCGGCTAAGAGATTTAAGATGTGGTCCATAAATATGGAAAGATGTGATAAAATACCTATATTCGGTGTGCATATTCCACAAGGCCTATGTCCATTTCTCATCACTCCTGTGGATGTGAACAATTCTACACCATTCCTAACTAGAATTTCCAGTTGTCCATACATGAAACTGATTCATCTAACTCAATAGTCATAATGTAAAAATAATAAACAAAAATTCAAGTACAAGAAATTAAAAATGAGATTAATATTTCATCAAAAGTATTACAAGTCCATTATTAAAATTTATGCATTGTAGAATCGATAAAAAAGTATTCTAAATGAACTTAATTTCTAAACCATTTTAAAATCATCTTACCTACTAGTGACCAAACCACATTAGATCAATTCAAACTCTTTGGAAAGCTGGTGTATACAACTTAAAAAAAGTATTACAAGTCCATTATTAAAATTTATGCATTGTAGAATCGATAAAAAAGTATTCTAAATGAACTTAATTTCTAAACCATTTTAAAATCATCTTACCTACTAGTGACCAAACCACATTAGATCAATTCAAACTCTTTGGAAAGCTGGTGTATACAACTTAAAAAAAGACGTCTTTTGCAGGGGTTGATTGAACCATAGTCTACTAGATTTATGTTCCATTTTCTTATCTTTAATTTCCAGTATATTGGATTTCAATGCATGAATCGATACTAGTAATATTTGAATCAATATATATATATATATATATATATATATATATATATATATATATATATTTCACCTCATACTTAAAACTTGGTGAAAATGTCAATTCTATTGGAAACTTGTGTTATTGGGGAATGAATGGTCTAGCTGAGAAGGAAAGAGGGAGTGCTACCCATGACATTGTGCATTCACTCGTTCCTTATACAAACCTTTGGGATTGTGGCGTAAGGAGAAATATCGACATCGACTCATGTATACTACCCATAAAAATGTCAACTAGTCAATTTCTCTCTATATATTACATAAATCAGATAAGGGCACAACCCTAAAGCATCTCATCAGAAATAAAAACATAGGGCCAGGAAAATTATAATCTTACACATCGTTATATCTACATACATATACCATGTGTCTGCCATATGATTGGGAAAATATTAATACCAGCATAGATCCATCTAAAACATGGATCTAACATGAGCCGAAAGGGATCAAATTCCTTTTGTTGCAAACTTATTTTAGAATACAAAAAATTGTTATTGTTTAAATTTCACTTTTGATTGTTATAGAGATTACATAACATGTGTATTGAAACATTTTATATTAATTCATATTAAATTATTTTATTCATAATTCACATTGGATATTTGATTTTATCATACATTAAAATATTTTCTTTTAACATTTTTTTCTATATATAGATTTATATAAAGTTGATATCACTTATTAAAATATTTTTTAAAAACATAAGGTTTAAACATCTTACTCACATATTTTTTTTACTTATAATTACTCTACATGATATTAGGTCATATGGACAACTAATTAAAAATGCATAGTATATATTTTTTTTTTCATTTTTATTATAGCCGACATTGTTTTTCTATTTAGAGAATATTTTATTTTTATTTTACGAGGAATGAACATACTTAATGTAGCCTTCACACTGGGATGTAGAAACAATATAAATGCAGTTTAACCACATATCTACCAAGGGCCTTGAGAGATCCAATATCAAACTTTTTTTTTAAATTACATGTCAATTAATACATTTTACTGCTTCGTAAATTTGTGATTAATATAGTTTTATGTGGTAATTTTTCATTGTTTAAATTGTATAATTTTATATTTTATCATTATTAATATTTTATATTAAAAATTGAATTAGTCACACATTTTCCTCTTATTAAAAAGTAACTACTCTACATTACCTTCAATTAAGTTTTCCTTTCAAGCTAAGGTTAACACACACACACACATATATATATACACACTTTCTGTAGAGAGAGAAAATCCATGCTGAAATATATTAGTTAATATGGATATTCAAACACTTTCTTTAAGTTCTATATATATATATATATATTTTATTTCTATAAAGTTGTATAAAATTATAATATCAACCCTTAATTGTTGTGTTAATAGATTTTTAATTGTTTAAATTATTTTTATTATTTTTTGAGGACGTGACATACTTACACATCTCCCTTGTATTGGATTCTAGAATGAGCCTTTTGGCTCAATTATAATATCAACACTTAATTGTTGGGTTAATAGATTTTTAATTGTTTAAATTATTTTTATTATTTTTTGAGGACGTTACATACTTAACATCTCCCTCATATTGGATTGTAGAATGAGCCTTTCGGCTCAATGAGCCTTTTGGCTCAATTATAATATCAACACTTAATTGTTGGGTTAATAGATTTTCAATTATTTTTATTATTTTTATTATTTTTTGAGGACGTGACATACTTAACATCTCCCTCATATTGGATTGTAGAATAAGCCTTTCGGCTCAACAAAGTTCTCCCTTTGTTATCAGCTCTCTCATCCTCTACCGATATCATCTCTTTGTAGAGTTAATATTTATTCCTTTGTATTATTATATAAACTACCTTTCTCACTGTACTTTGTTTCCAACTAAATTACATGTATCTCCTACATCTCATCTTTGATATGTTTTGTAGTAATTTTTCTTCTTGCATGTTTACATAACTTTCTTCCTTTAAAACCTGATTTTCTCTTGGCATGGTTTCTATATTTTTAGATATTGTTTCCACTTTATTTATTCTCTTACATTTTCGTATATATTTTTCTACCAATTTATCCATAACTCATATATTTTATTTATTTGTTTTTTATATCTCTTGAGTGAGTTGTTTGAATTAGCCTTGTGGGAGTATTTTATGTAAATTTGGTTGATTGTTTTTTCTTGCTTCCTTTGTCATTATTATACAAATTTTTCAAAGCATCAAATTGGTTATAAAACTTTGGTTATTCTCAAACCACTATATTTTCATTTTTCAAGATGATTTTATGTTTCCTTATACTAGGGTAAAGCCTTCTCTGTCATTCCTTGATTCTTTTGAACCCCTTATTGATTCTCTTATCCTATTAAATATCTACATGAATGGCCATAATTATGGCCCTTCCTATACCAAAGAGGAAAATGTTCATAATTTAGGATTTTTTTTTATATATATAGATTGCACCATTGTATCATTATCTTAATGGAATCTTGGAAAACTTTTCATGATTATAATAATGGCGATGGTCATATTTAAGGTTGTAATGTAGAAAAAAATCAAATTGAAATATGAATACATCATTGTTTGTGAGTTAAGGTATACCTTGTTATGATCATTGCACCTAAAAAGTGATAATAAATCAATAATTACATTCCTTTTTAAGAGGGAAGCCTCCTTTTCTAATTTAGAATACAATATTTGACGATTCCAAGACTATATATATATAAACTTACAACACACACCCACACACACATATATATAAACTCATATTTAGTAAACACACATGTATCTACACAAATAAATGTGTAAACACATTTTCCTTTAGCTATTATATGTACTTATAAAAAGTGACCACATTACATATAAATAAATGTATGTTCTAAATATATTTATGAATCATATATAACTTAATTATCATTCATTAATTAAACGAATGTGTAATATATATATATATATATATATATATATATATATATATATATATATATATATATATATATAACCATGATTGACAACCATATAAAATTATATAAATAATATATCATACCTATATATGCCACCATATATTAACTATAGGGATCAACAATATAGGCCACTATATATTAATAAGATAGAAATAAGGAAAATTCACTATTAAATGAGGTCACATATGAATATATAATCAAAATCGATCATATATCATTTATCACCATTATTCATAAATAAATACCCTTTTATATTTGAATTTAACATATATATATAATATATGCATTTAATATATAGATGCATTAATATAACTCACAATACTTACATTAATATATAGATGCATTAATATAACTCATAGCGAGGCATGTAATTACACTCCAGGAATATTTATATATACTTATATGTACATCTCCCTAATATATATTGCATAAGTGAATATATACAATGGTAAACCTATGTAAACAAACATACATGTCATGAACAAATATATATACAATGGTAAGTGTACGTAAACCTTGCATACAACGTAAATTATTGCATGAATGAATATATATATAGTGGTAAGCTAGTGCACATCTATAAATTAAGAATATATATTTAGATATGACGAATATTAAGAATATATATTTAGATATGACGAATATGTATAGATTTAAAGAAATGTAATTATTCATAAAGATTCGTAATTCATAAATGTGAATGTTCATACTTCATAAAGAATCACAACTTATTGGATTTGTTTTAATGGGTAGAAGTCAGGGAAAGAAAATTACAAAAATTTACCAAAATAACTAATGGGTTATTTTTGGATGATATAAATTACAAATAAAGTCATTACATACTGTGATTATTTGGTATTTTTTTGGTAATGTTAAGCATGTTTTATGACATTCATGAAAGGATTTTTTTTGTAGTGATTTCACTTACACAAAGGATATCCTATTGTTGCTCCAATTGAATGAAAGATTTCATATAATCTGGGAAGGTAGTAAAATATGGTTTAGTCATTGTGAGTTGGTTCGAGCTGACCTATTGTGAATATTTTTGAATGATTTAAATGTGAACCTTAACCCACATAGCCAATTTGTTTCTCCTCAATTTTTCTGGAACAATTCACTTATTTATTAGGTTCACTTCCAAAGGCACAACACCTACGGAAAACAAAGTAATATGAAATCCTACTTTCTTGTTGAACTACAAGTTGGTGGAGTCTCATAGAGTTATATTTTGGACATATTTTTTATTTAGGTATAAAGTTATTGGATGTCATTTTTAGGACCTTCCACTATAGAACTGCAAGAAAAAAAATCCACTAAATTACCATTCAATTGCATTTCAACAATCAACCAATTGACACCAACTTTATTCACAGGAACAAATTACAACACCAAATTTTGAAAATGAAGGATACTTCCATAAATAATCTAATAATATTTTCTTCTCTTCATAACCTTATGTACATAACATGATACAATTGATTTAACCACCTTTTTAAAGAAATTTTCTCAAAGGACTAACTATTTCATGTTTAGGGGCCATGGTTGTTGAGCCTTCTTTGGTTTCTTATTTTTATCTATGTTGGGTTTTGTTCTCACAATTGACACCTTGCATATTCATATCCCTTTGATTGGATCAAGCTTAAATTTAAATGGCCTAAGTTTCTACTCCACACATTACAAGCTAGGTTAAACTTATAACATCAACAAAAGGAGTATCTCTAACAACATTGCTCTTCCTCAATTTCAGTGATCTCCATAAAACCTCTACCTTGGCTTTCATAGTGAGTATAAAAAGGAAACTGATATGCTTAAAAAAAAAAATTACCGTTCCTACAAAATCATCAGAACTTTTGATAAAATAGATATTTAGAGTGACTATGAGGTAAAAAAAAAAACTAACACTTCTAAAAGTTATTTCCACCTCTTTAGAAATGGTTCAAGTTAAATAGCCTATAGTAAATTTTAACTTTTAATGAGAAAGAGTGCAAGCCTATTACGATGTGTAATGATGGGGATGATCACTATTACCAATGATTTCAAAACTGCATTGGTGACATACTATATAGATACAATAAAAAAATTATCGTCTTGAATATCAAATATTCTATGTTGGCTAACAAGCAATCACAAATAGGACTATATGCACATTTTGGGTCATCAACAATTTTCAAAGAATTTATCATAGAAACTGTTTGGGTTCCCATGTTTTGGCCAGATTGGCAAGACCAAAAGATGAGACAACATTAGAACCACTTTCAGACCTCAAGATCTAGCCCTCCTGGGTCCAGAGAGGGATCTCTCTATATGAGCAAAGGTTTATGTCTATGAAGCTCAAATGTTATGATTTTAGGCTAGTTATAGGCACGGGGTTTGTTTGTTTGATTGTTGGTTTTGGTTGCTGGTTATCAGGAAAGAAGGGTTCAATGTAAGACCAGGATGAGCAAAGAGGGATAAGGCAGAGGTGAAATATTCCAGGAAATATTCAGAACCATTGGGCAATGGAGTCAGGAAAGGATTTGCTTGCTACTCAATACGCAGGCTTTCAATTGGGCTAGTCATCTGAAACTTAGGATCTTTCAAGATGATTATGACGTGGAGGATAAGAGGAGAAAAGGATAACACATATTTAGAACACTAAGTTACAGATTAGCAGGTCGTACAAGGATCCTAGTGGACAGGGCTAACTCTAATCCCCAGTGTTCCCAAATCTTCCAACTAAATCTATAACAAGAAACATCTAAGAAGTGAATCCATTTAATTCATACATCAGATAGCAGGCAATAAAATCCACTACACTGGTTAAACCAACTGAAAACACTTCTCAGATAATACATTCAGAAGAGAAACATAAATGGCAAGGAGAGCAGCAACATAGGGTACCTAACAAGGGTAAATACTATGCCAAACTTCTGATGCAAGACAGTAGAAACGAAATGAAATGAATGTAAACACAGAGATAGGAAACCATCACCGCTGCTTCAGATCAGGATCCAAAGAAATGTGCTTGTCATATTAAGTAACAATACCAATCAAGTACAAAATTGCCAATAGCTGAATACTTAGTCTGAAAACATATCCTTCAACCTATCTTACAATCTTTACACAGAGACTGAGTCTCAAAAGCAACTGCTTGCAGTTCTCTGATAACTGATCAACAACCATTACAATGGGTTCTTCATGAATTTATAGCCCCGGAGGGGCAGAGGAGGTAGGTGGAGAACTAAATGCAGTATTAAACTTTTGAAAAGAAAGAGGGCCGAAGCCCATCCTGTATAACTCCTGTGCATTAATCTCTGATGTTCTTTGAGTGCATGAACGATCTTCTTTAGACTAGGAATTACTCTGATATGACTTTGACTGCAGTACTGTGCAGTACTTTGGTGTATAAACAAAATGAATGAATGGACTGCCATGCTGGTGAAACAAATGCTTCTGATAGCATAGGATTGCTACGAAGGGGGGAGAAACCTGCTTGGACACCATATAAACTGTAACCATAATGTGTACTGTGTCCTTTCTCTAGAAGAAACATTCTGATGCAGGCCAAGCCTGCAATAACCAGGATCTTCATGTTAACACATATCAAACATGCTGCTCATCTTTTGCCCAAATAAAACTTCAATTCCGGGCAATTATGTACACTATCATTGCGGAAGCTTATCAATCTTACCTGATTCCATCATGAATATTTCTTCACTTTTAATATATGGTCATAAAACCAATTCCTAGGAGGAAGTTTTCTTTCAAATATGAAATGAAACCATACCCATGAGTAATATGACAAACTCCATAACTAAGCTCAAAATTCTATTTATAAACCAACAACGTCCATACTCAATGATTTACAAACGTAAACCTTTCCCTGAAGTCTTCTATAAGACTTTTACTTAACAACCATTGTTTTATTTCTAGAATTCAAAACCATGTTAGAATAATGGCCACCGCATGTAATTACTATGCCTCCATTAAACCCAACGCAATTCATAATGCGCCTAATTCTTTATCGCGGTAGTCCGCCATCACTCTTTATAAATTTGATTTACCTTTGATATGCATTACAGTTCGATCCTGCTGACTGTGTGATAACCTTCACGTGCTATGATGACATTGATTCGTTTAAGGCGTGAATCCGCCTTTTGTTTGATGCGAATTCCATTTGTTTCATGAAACTTTTAACAGTTAAATGTAACATTTCAACACTACGGCCATATCTTGAATGCAACCCATATGCTAACAATTACAACAGATAAGGACGTTGGGAATCACACATTTCAACTTACCAACTTCGTCAATTTCGTCTAACGCTTCTAACTTCTGTTCTAGCTCTCAACATGCCTTCTCCTGCTTCCAGACATCGACTCCCCAAACGTTGATAACATCTCTGCGCTAAAGATTTGTAATCGCCTTTAATTTCATCCGCATTCAAATTGAATTCCAGTCAGCAACTTCCTCCAGCGCTGCGAATTCTTCAACAACACCACAACTGTTTCTTTGCCTCCTCTGCTCCCATTACATCTCGTTGATCTTGAACCGAGTCTTCACTTTGTTAAAAATCTTTGTCGCCTTCAATTGCTTACTACGCGCTCTTCACACGGCAAATTGATTCCCCAATCGATCGGTACCATCCTGTGGCTTCAACACACTAAACGAAGAGCAATTACTGATCGATTTCATTCAATAGGACTGGTTAACGCATCCCATAATCGACATTCAATAGTTTGTGTCTTTGAGATCTTCATATCAGTGCTAAGTGAATTCTAACAACAGCGTTTTTAAAAACGCACCATTAACAACAGTTTAATTAGTTTTCACCAAAATGTATGTGTCTTCATGAATTCGACTTTCCAATCTGACATGCCGGAGCCACACATTTGCCGTACTGTTCAAACTATGTTAATGCTATTTGAAACATATCAATTTTCAATTGAATTCCAACAGAGTTTCAGAACATAGCTCTACGCACTTCTATATTCAGTTCCCAATTTCCACTGTACCTCATATTAACCAATCTGAATTTAAAATCGACTTCCAACAGAAATCTTTACTTAGAATGGCACCCTATTAATTTACAAACAAAGATTTTAATGCCATTTACCCTTAATGATTTGCATGCCAGTTTTCACACAAATAAATGTGATTTCAAGCCCATCGATCATTAATTCAACAATGCTATGAACTTCAGGAAACAAATATACAATTTCTCAATCACCCAATGTATATAAACTGAAACAAAACAATGACTTACAAACTTTTTCTGGCCAGATGTTTCAATGCCGTGGCCCTTTACAATTGCTGAAGGCTTACAGCCTTGCTGTTCAAGACTACTCTCAATCTCACACTTCTCTCACAATCTCCATGTATTTTTCTCTCAAAACCCCCTCCTATTTATACAATTTTAAAAAATCATTTAATTAAATGCTCAATCCCTTCAATTCCTCAACAAACCCCTAAATCTCTCAACATGCCTAAAGGATAGATCTTTATCCCTAAAATCCTTCAACTAATTAAATTCCCTCATATCCTTTTATTAAATAAAAAGATATTTACAAAAATCCTCACCTTCTCCTATTTTATTCAAATTAATTAATAAAATATTAAAAATTATCACACCCCCTTTTAACATATTTACAAAATAAAAAAAATCCCTTGATGCTCCTGCATCAGACTCCCCATGTAAGAAAATTCATGACCGCCTGGTCATAAGTCTGGATATTTCCTCCTGGATCCCAAATTTTATTTTGTAATCTTTCCGTGCTTGTCGATTGCTTTACTACTGTTGTTATCTGCTGTTGTCTTCTAGGTTTCCATATTTTGTGTTGTAATGCTCCACTTTCTCTGCTCTTGCAATCTTTCACTATCATTCTCTTGTTGTTGCTCCTTTTCTTTCTTTCGGCTGTCTTTCTCTGGGATGTTTTTATCATTAGCCTCCTTATCAACTCAATTTCTCTGTCCAGTATGTCCTCTGTCTGCTGATTGTTTCCATCTCTTGATTGCTGAATTCTCATTCTTGCTTGTTCTTCACTTTTTTTGATCACTTCCCTTTCATCCTTACTACGGTTCTGCACCTTTTCTGCTGCTGCTACATTGTCTTTTAGAAAAATTTCTTGCCTCTGTTTTCTGCATCTGCTAATTTCTTCTTGATTATTATTTATGACAACTGCTTTGTCATCCTTCTTTAGCAATCTATCCTGGACATTCATCCTCTGTTCTTCCAATTTCCTCCTTTGAAAGTCTAATTCTTTATATAACTCAATGATTTTACTCGGAGTGGACTTTGGAAATTTTACACGATCTTCCATTTCCTCATTTGTTATTGTCTCATTATCACATGGTCTTTCTTCTGCTAAATCTTCTTTAACATCCTTTAGTAGATGTTCTTCCTCTTCTTCCAAACCTGTAATCACACACAAATCATTAGTTTTAAAATCACAAGACCTTACGGTCTTGTTTGATACTTCAGTCATCCAATCTTCCGGCTGCTTTGAATCATTCATATGATTCAACTCCTCCAGCTCTTGATCACTTTCAAAAAGTAATGGTCCACTCTCTGGGTAACATATCGAAACTTCAACATCTTCTTCAGCATCTTCCCTTTGCTGTAGCTCAACTCTTTCGAGCTTCTCTATCCTCTTTCTGGCATCTATAACCTGTTCAAGTTCCCTTAGTTCCTTTATCAACTGCATATTCACCTGATGATTCCACTTCTCTTGTAGCCTCTGCCATTTCAGCTTCTTTCTCATGACATAACCATGCTTCTGGTCTTCCTCATTTCTTTGCAACATCTCCATTAACACCTCAAGCTGAACTTCTATCTCAGCCTTCTCCCTCTCATATTCCTCTTTGCTTAACTGTCTCTGTATGCCAATTGCCTTGGCATCCTTCTTCTTTTGTCCTCTGCTGTGATTTATTTCAGAACCTCTGTTACGACTGTCACTAGTCATCATTCTTTCCATCTCTATGAGTTCCTCACTCACTTTACTATGAGTTGCACTAAAGCCTCTTCAGCAGCAAGTCCTGTCCTGCCGCCACTTACCTCACCAAGCTCTCCTCACTCAGTCTTTTAGCAAGCAATTGGTTCTCTATCTCTGGAACCTCCTTTGAGCACTTCTCTTTGCTCTTCCTAGGCTTCAACTCATCTGCCTGTTCACAACTGTCCTCCTTATCCAATCTCTATTGGAATTCCTCAAGGTTCTGCTACATCTATGTTTTCACTTAGAAACTTTCACCAGCTTCCTTTATCTGTTAGCAATTCTAACCACACTGCCTTTTGGGAGTTGCAGTAATATTTCAATGCAAAGACTACAATATTCTATTCTTCAAATCCAAATAAAACCATATCATCTTACCTCCAAGATCTCGTTTGATCTTGTCCTTCCATTCACCTGTACTTCAATTACCTTCAGAATCTCACCACTCCTGCAAATCTGTTTCAGCAAATATTTATGCTTCCTCTGCACAATTTCTCGATATTCAACTACTGTCAATTAGATTTTAAAATCTGATCCTCTCTTCCAATCCTCTGGCTTGATCTGGCAAACTTTAGCTGTCAGCAATAATTCCTTCCTCGCTGAGTTTCTTCCACTCAGAAATCAGTGACAGCTTCTTTCATTACTAACCCTTGATCTCCTTTGCTGAGATACTTCATTGCTGCAACCATCAATCCTCAATCCATTTTTTGTCAGTGAAATCCAATTCAAAATTAAACAAATACAATACATGCGTGATTCTTCATTCATTCAGCTGCATTCTGGTTTCTTGACTGTCAGATTAGAATCTGATCTCCTTTTGCCTGCATGCACATCTGCTACTTTATAAATGCTGTCATAATTTATCCCTGCACTTATCGCCTGCAATTCATACAACTCATATCGAATTTTACCAACCAAAACAGAATTCTATTCTGTCCAAATGCATAACCAAGAGTTTCTTCTCAAGAACTTTCATACAGAGCCAACCTCTGATACCAAAATGATGCAGGCCAAGCCTGCAATAACCAGGATCTTCATGTTAACACATATCAAACATGCTGCTCATCTTTTTCCCAAATAAAACTTCAATTCCGGGCAATTATGTACACTATCATTGCGGAAGCTTATCAATCTTACCTGATTCCATCATGAATATTTCTTCACTTTTAATATATGGTCATAAAATCAATTCCTAGGAGGAAGTTCTCTTTCAAATATGAAATGAAACCATACCCATGAGTAATATGACAAACTCCATAACTAAGCTCAAAATTCTATTTATAAACCAACAACGTCCATACTCAATGATTTACAAACGTAAACCTTTCCCTGAAGTCTTCTATAAGACTTTTACTTAACAACCATTGTTTTATTTCTAGAATTCAAAACCATGTTAGAATAATGGCCACCGCATGTAATTACTATGCCTCCATTAACCCCAACGCAATTCATAATGCACCTAATTCTTTATCGTGGTAGTCCGCCATCACTCTTTATAAATTTGATTTACCTTTGATATGCATTACAGTTCGATCCTGCTGACTGTGTGATAACCTTCACGTGCTATGATGACATTGATTCGTTTAAGGCGTGAATCTGCCTTTTGTTTGATGCGAATTCCATTTGTTTCATGAAACTTTTAACAGTTAAATGTATCATTTCAACACTACGGCCATATCTTGAATGAAACCCATATGCTAACAATTACAACAGATAAGGACGTTGGGAATCACACATTTCAACTTACCAACTTCGTCAATTTCGTCTAATGCTTCTAACTTCTGTTCTTGCTCTCAACACGCCTTCTCCTGCTTCCAGACATCGACTCCCCAAACGTTGATAACATCTCTGCGCTAAAGATTTGTAATCGCCTTTAATTTCATCCGCATTCAAATTGAATTCCAGTCAGCAACTTCCTCCAGCGCTGCGAATTCTTCAACAACACCACAATTGTTTCTTTGCCTCCTCTGCTCCCATTACATCTCGTTGATCTTGAACCGAGTCTTCACTTTGTTAAAAATCTTTGTCACCTTCAATTGCTTACTACGTGCTCTTCACACGGCAAATTGATTCCCCAATCGATCGGTACCATCCTGTGGCTTCAACACACTAAACGAAGAGCAATTACTGATCGATTTCATTCAATAGGACTGGTTAACGCATCCCATAATCGACATTCAATAGTTTGTGTCTTTGAAATCTTCATATCCGTGCTAAGTGAATTCTAACAACAACGTTTTTAAAAACGCACCATTAACAACAGTTTAATTAGTTTTCACCAAAATGTATGTGTCTTCATGAATTTGACTTTCCAATCTGACATGCCGAAGCCACACATTTGCCGTACTGTTCAAACTATGTTAATGCTATTTGAAACATATCAATTTTCAATTGAATTCCAACAGAGTTTCAGAACATAGCTCTGCGCACTTCTATATTCAGTTCCCAATTTCCATTGTACCTCATATTAACCAATCTGAATTTAAAATCGACTTCCAACAGAAATCTTTACTTAGAATGGCGCCCTATTAATTTACAAACAGAGATTTTAATGCCATTTACCCTTAATGATTTGCATGGCAGTTTTCACACAAATAAATGTGATTTCAAGCCCATCGATCATTAATTCAACAATGCTATGAACTTCAGGAAACAAATATACAATTTCTCAATCACCCAATGTATATAAACTGAAACAAAACAATGACTTACAAACTTTTTCTGGCCAGATGTTTCAATGCCGTGGCCCTTTACAATTGCTGAAGGCTTACAGCCTTGCTGTTCAAGACTACTCTCAATCTCACACTTCTCTCACAATCTCCATGTATTTTTCTCTCAAAACCCCCTCCTATTTATACAATTTTAAAAAATCATTTAATTAAATGCTCAATCCCTTCAATTCCTCAACAAACCCCTAAATCTCTCAACATCCCTAAAGGATATATCTTTATCCCTAAAATCCTTCAACTAATTAAATTCCCTCATATCCTTTTATTAAATAAAAAGATATTTACAAAAATCCTCACCTTCTCCTATTTTATTCAAATTAATTAATAAAATATTAAAAATTATCACACCCCCTTTTAACATATTTACAAAATAAAAAAACGCCCTTGATGCTCCTGCATCACATTCTGTTGATTTGAACCCTGATTTCATGAATCTCTGCGTGATGTCCCTTTGCATGATCTTTAGGTTCACTGTTTTGTTGATTTGCCTCCAAACTGTTGTATTAAAACTCAAAACACTCAATGATGAATGCTGAAAACCTTGATCATAAGCTGGTTCTTTCTCACTGCTCCATAAAAGTCATGATCTTGCAAGATCTAGGTTTTAATGGCATCAGCTAGGTCTTGTGAAGTTCAAACTCTGTCCTTTGATAGAATTTATACTGCCGCCACCTTTCTTGACATTTCTTTATAGTACCAGCTTCCAAATCTGACTCTCTGTCTGCGCAACACGCCATTAAAGAAGTACATATACACCATGGTTGTTTTCCACCTCTTTGAAACCCTGCAAAATAGCAAACTGGTCATGAAATACATGGACGAGGATGATGGATGCAGTGTGGATGAAATAAATGGCCGTGCAGATGAAAAAATGGAGGAAAAATTGCAGGGAAATGGTGAAAAACGCTTTGGTGGGTTGTTGGCGGTCTGCGGAGCAAGTTTGAACGAAAAACCTTAAAAAACACGAAAATGAACCAACTATATGTAATGGAATGGGCGCATGTACGGTGAGACACGTGGAAGTGACGTGGTGGGACCGGGTGACAACGGAATAGTCAACAGCGGAGAAATTAATCTGGGTTGTCCGATTCTTGGCGGAGATCGACGGTGGGCAACACATCGGAGGGCAAATGAATGTGGGCCAGGGGTACGGACCCACGAACTAAACAGCGCGCAACTCCGTTGAGCGATGACCGTTGGATGAGCGAGGGCAGATCTGACGGCTGACGTGAATATCGTTGCGCAACCCATGTTGAACGTTAATGCGCGATGGGCAAGTGGTTTCAGAACCGTACAGGAGCCACGCGTCGAGCAATGTATGGAATCATTGGCCGATCGGGGAAAACCGCCCACCGCGCAAAGGCGGTGCGATAGAAACTGGTGGTTTGTGAATAGTGCGCGGCGGGGTCCACAGGGCGGATAGGCTCTAAACCATCGATCTGATGGGCAAATGAACGACGGTGGCGCGATCTGGGAAATGAACGGGGGAAACATGGAGGGTTTCGGGGTTAGCGACCACCGTCCGATCAAACAAGATCGACGCCCGACCTCGCGTCTGATATGGATTTGAGATAAGCGTTTTTCGGCAGGATGATGGTTCCGAAGTCGGGTTACATGGAGGAAAAAGGTGCGGGGGCTTATGCCGAAGAGGGCTAGGTCTGATATGCGGAATATATCAATTTTATCCGTTTTTTTTTTTTAATGCATTTTAAAGCCCAAGGAGGGTAACGATAGGGAGATGGAAGGGGAATCTGAGGAAACAAAGGGTGATGGTGAAATCTAAAGGGGATTTCGGGAATATTTAAGAGGTTAGTGGTGGAAATAAAGGGAAGAAAGGGAACTTTGACCAAGGGAAAAGGGGGTAAATGGTGGTACATTTGCAGGGGTATGAGGGGTAATATAGGCTCTTTGAGATGGGAATCAGCCGAGGGAATTTGCATAAGGAAAAGCACAGGGAGACTTCGAGGATGATGATTTTTCGGGAAAATGCATTCCTTGAAGGCTCCAAAACAATCTAGCCCCCTGCTTGCTTGTCAAGAATTTCATAGCGGGCTAAGAGTGGCTCCACATGGGGATGTCTTCTTCTTGAAGGAGGCAAGAACCCAGAAATGATCTCCGGAGTAGGCCCGATGCCTGCTGCTTTACACATCCCTTCTTTCATTGATAAGCTGCCACAATATGAAGACATTACATCAGCAGAAACTTACTCCAACAAACTACCTACCCATACTACAATCCTATCATTTCTTCATCTTCTAGGGTGCACTTGAGCTAGCAGACCCTTTACATCTTTTATTTTTGCAAACGGGAAATAAACCTATTCTACATCTACCCTTATTGCTCCGTGAGACCAAATTAGACTGTTGGTCTCATATGTTTCTCTACCTAATCTAATATCTGCTGGGATTAAACTGTCCAGTAGATTTCTTCTCTACATTCTACAACAGAAATTGAAAAACAGTCAAGCCAGGATTAGACTGTCTGACTTGCTGTGGGTCCAAGGCACAAAGACAGTTGCACATGGACAAAATTTGCAGAAAACTGCAAACAAAATTGTGAAGGCTTGAGATCTGAAACTTGAAACATCCTTATTTCCCTTTGTGACTCAAGATTTGAGCATGTTAGAGTCACTTCTTTTTTCATCTCAGCTCTGGTTTTGGGCATGTTAGAGCCGATTCTTCCCTTTTTCTTTGCTGGTCCAGATTTTGGCATGTTAGGACCGGCTGTTTTACTTTCTTTGGCTCAGGTTTTGAGTTTATTAGAGCCACTCTTTCGCATATCAGAGGTCCATGTTTTAAGCATGTCTAAACCTCTCTTTTTCCTCTATTTTTTGAAACATTTTTATTTTCCTGAAAATAAAAACTGCAATGGTTTGTACAATGGAAATGGAAAATGGAAACTGTAAATTAGCAGAAATAATGTTTGAGCATCCTGCCATTGACAGGACCCCCAAACAGTTCAGTGCCATCTAATTCTTGTAAGAAGAAAGCATTGAGACCCACAGTGGCCTGGATGAGGTATGGACCTTGCCACAAACTATCAAATTTGCTGTGCTTTCCTTTATCCTTTCTTCTCGAATCCCACTTCAACACTTTATCTCCAACTTTGAAATCAGAAACTTTGGTTCTTTTGTCAAACAATTTCTTTATGTTCTCATGAACTTTCACTGCTCTGCTATAGACCTCTTCCCTTGTTTGCTGAAGATGGATTGTTTGATTTATTCTCCTCACCGTGCTGTCTTCTTCTGTTTGGATCTCCTGAATTAGTTTTATTACTGGTGTTCCAAGGCTGGTAGGGAATACTGCTTCTGTTCCATAGACAAGCTGAAATGGAGACATGCCAATGGACTTCTTGGTTGTAAGCCTGTCAGCCCACAAAGCATGTACTAGCTTGTTATGCCATGATTTTTTGTTCTCTTCCAACAGTTTTTTGATGATGATCACCAGGCTCTTGTTCGATGATTCATCTAATCCATTACCTTGAGGGTAATATGCAGTTGAATGACCAATTTCTATTTGGTACCTGTGACAAAAATCGACCATCTTTTTGGATCCGAAAGCAGTAGCATTATCAATGATTATTTTCCTTGGGCAACCAAACCAAGAGAGGATGTGAATTTATAGGAAACTAATGATGACTGACTCTATGGCATTCCTAGAGGGCACGGCCTCTATCCACTTAGTGAAATAATCTGTGGCTTTTAGGATCCACTTGTGCTGAGCAGAAGAAGCAGGGTGAATTTCCCCTATGAAATCTAGGCCCCATTGCAGAAATGGACCTTCAACAGTGATGGGTTGTAGGGGTAAAGGGAGGACTTTTCTCTTGCCCTCGAAGATCTGACATTTATGGCAGGCAACTATCATTTTATGAACATCATTGAAGAGTGTGGGCCAATAGTAACCAGCTCTGAGTATTTTGTTTGCAGTGGCTTTCCAACTCAGGTGGCCTCCACATTCTCTAGCGTGGAATTCTTGTTTAACCCTCTCTGCGTCATTTTCAGTCAAACATTTAAGAAATAGGCCATTAGGATTCTTCCAGTATAATTTTTCATTCATAATGCAGTAGCTTCTGGCTTTTAGCTTTAAGAATCTGGCCTTGGTCTTTGATAATCCGGGAGGGGCATTGAGGTGTGTAAGCACATACAGAATGTTGGAATACCAAGAAGATCTTTGAAATTTTTCCTCAATGGTGAGATCAGGCAACTCTTGTTGCTCATCCAAGGTACTTATCATGTTAATGTCTAGGGATTGTAGGTTTGATTCAGCCATTAATTTAGCTAAGCCCTGACCTTTAATCAGTTTGATGGGTTTTATCTCAAGGTCATACTCTAGGATCACTGCTATCCATTTGCCCCTTTTTCCATCTAGGTCTTGGGACAGTATATCTTTGACTATGATGTTGGGCACATAAGCTACAGTGTGGGAATACAATATGTACACCCTGAAGTCTTTCAAGGCCTTAATCAGAGCATAGGCCTGTTTCTCCATGATGCTGTATTTCAAGGGTGCATCTCTGAGCGCTTTTCTAAAGAAGGCAATTGGTTGTTCCATTCCCTCTGTGTTTTTCTGCAGCCACTGTATGCTCGGAGGCGAATGAAAACATCAGGAAATCTTTAGAGAGATCTGGGTTGATTAGAACGAGAGCTTGGGTAAGTGCAAGTTTCACTAATTCAAAATATTGTTTAGCTCCCATGGTCCATTTTACTCCTGCACCTTTCTTCAGCATGTTAGTCATGTTCCTAAGGTGTTCAACCAGATTTGGAATAAACCTCCTAAGGAAGTTATTCTTTCCAATGAAAGACTGTAATTCCTTGATGTTTCTGGGGTGTGTGATCTGTAGTATTCCCTCAACTCGTTGTGGGTCTATCCTGATTCCATTCTCGGATATGATGTGGCCAAGGAATTTACCCTCTTGTAGCCCAAAGACATTCTTTGTAGGGTTCAGGGACAGGCCAAACCTTCTACATTTTTCGAATACTTTTCTCAGATGTTTCAGGTGTTCTTCTTCAGTCTTGGAAAAGACTGTTATGTCATCTAAGTAGATAAAAATGAAATGCCCTATCTCATCTGAAAATGCTATGTCCATTTCTCTTTGGAAGGTGGCTCCAGCGTTCATCAATCCAAAAGGCATCTTCACATACATGAAGGTACCCCATGGAGTGGTAGAGGTTGTTTTGAGTTGGTCTTTTGGGATTACTAAGACTTGGTTATATCCGGAGAAACCATCTAGCAGGGAAATCCTCTTAGAACCTACTACCTTCTGAAGAATATGTTCCATTTTAGGCAAAGGGTAATTGTCTTTGAGTGAGGCTCTATTGAGATTCCTGAAGTCTATACACAATTTGATTTCTCATGTTTTCTTCCTCACAGCCACTAAGTTTGATACCTAATCAGAGAACCTCACAGGCACAATTATACCTGCTTCATACATCTTCTTGATCTCTTTCTCTACTGCGGGAAATTTTTTAGGATTGATTCTACGAAGTTTTTGCCTAAAGGGCTTCTGATTTTCTTTCAAGGGTATCTTATGCTGAATGATATTTGTGTCATAGGCCTTTAAGTCTTCATAGCTCCATGCAAACACATCAATGAATTCCTTGAAAAGGTGAATGTATCTCTTCTTCATGTCTGCAGGTAAATATTTAGCCAGTTTAATCATTTTGGGCTTATCTTCAGTGCCTAAGTTGCATTCTTCCACAACAGAGTCTGCATGTTCTATAGTGGGATTTTTTGCCACATTATCAAAGTCAAAAAGGTCTTCTAAGGGTGCCAGGCCTCTGGGTATATTCTTATCCCTGGCCTGCAACACCTCCATTTCCTCACTATCTGCATTTTCACATTTGCGGTCTGAGTTTCTAGTCCGTACATCTAAAGAGTTTATTTCTATATTACAGGGTGTCTCTTCCTCATCTGAGGAGTCATCACTTAGGCAGCTATGGTCAGGTTTAGAGTCTGAATCGGAAAATTCAAACTCGTTTCTGCCTAGCAGAAAATCTTCGATTTGTTTGTCACCTTCAAAAACTTGCCAATATTTTTCGTTGTCTGGCATAACAGGTCTGAATTTGGTTTGAATGATGATCTATTGGTCACTGGGAGTTTTGGGGTATGAACTGGCCAGGCAAGCTAATCCATTTGCAATGACATTTTGACTTCTAGGAACGAACACTAATTTGTATTCAACAAACGTTTTCAGCAGATCCATAGTGTCATTCCTATATGCTCTTAGCCTGGGATGTTTCGTTGTATATTCCCTGTTTTCTTGTTTAATAATCAGCTCGGAGTCTCCACGCACATTAATCCTACGGGCTCCCAATTTTCTCAACAGATTTAGACCCAGGATCAGAGCCTCGTATTTAGCAACATTATTGGTGCATTTGAAATGAAAACTATAGGCGTGGCTCTCAGTGTAGTCATTTTCTATATTATGAATCCACACTCCTGCCCCAGCAGTTCTTCTGGTGCATGACCCGTCAAATTTCATCACCCACAGGGGTCCATTTTCATTTTCGTTATCACTCTTTTCCCTATGGCTGGTTTCGCCACTATGTTGTGTTGTAGGGTCTATACTAGGCTGTGGATTGCTTTGTTCCTCGTGAAATGTATGAGTTTCAGGAATCTGGTCAGATGGTTGTTCATGCTCTGTTTCTTATTCACTCGGGGTTAGGTCTCCGCCGCATACCCTACAGGTTTCATTGCGGTTTTCTTCTTCGTTGTCCTCTAAATCCAGAGCAGCCATTATGTTAAAATCAACAGCTTCTGTCTCTTTGTTTGTATCTCTGTCTTGGGACTCTGACCCTTCTAAAGATTCATCATTACAAAAGATGAAGGAGTCAAGGTCTGTATGTACATAATAGACAGGTGAATTTTCTGGTTTTTCGGGGCTACTGACTAAGAATTTCACCTGTGCCTCCCTATACAATTTTCTAAGTTGACCGAAGATTGAGATTGTGGCATATGAGCCATCCATCTGCATTGTACCCTACAGCTTGGCTCCCCATGATCTTGATAGTAGCATGCCATACTTAGGTGGCACATCTGCCACCACAACATCCATGACCATGCATTTAGCTGGGATTTGAGTTAAGCTCACACACAATTCTTTGATCAGGCCTAGGTATTTCACTCTGCTAGAGTCGAAAGCATATAAATCTTTGTAGGGTCTAGTTATCTCTAGACCTAGTCTTTCCATAACTATATTAGGCATTAGATTGTGAGATGCTCCAGAATCATGCATTGCATTGTGCAAGATCTTGTCATGAATGTTGAGACTGATATAGAAAGGTGGGACTACCCCTTCCTGAAACTTCCCCTCTATCTTAGGACCAAACAAGAGGGCAGGTTGATCATCATTCAAATTGACAGAGTCACCATTCTCACCTAAGTTCAAAGCTCTCAAAATCTAGCCTTTATATACATCCTGAGTGGCCAGCTCAAAAAGTGGGACAGAGATTTTAATTCTTGCAATCTCACTTTCCAAATTGAAGGTGGACTGACTCTTTGGTATGCTCATCTCTGTTTTATTTGCCACTGGTTTAGTGGCTGAATCAGTGGGCTGATTTTCATTATGTACAGTGTTTGTGACAGTTTTATCAGGAGCACTAACTGAATCAGTGGGTTGATTTTCATTATGTACAGTGTTTGTGACAGTTTCATCAGGAGCACTAACTGCAGTGCTAGTGCTGCTAGCTGGTTTACCTTGTGCATTAGTGTTTTGGTTGTCTTTTTCTTTACTCTTTCTAGAACTTTCAGTTGCTGATTTGCTACTTTCAGCAGTTGCTTTAGAAGATTTCTCAGGTCTCCTTTTGATGGTAGTCTCAGAAGCTTTGGGTTTAGCGTTTTCTTGACTCTTTTTGCTTCTAAGTTCATATTGTTCTCTGACCTGCATCATGGCATTTTCAAACCCAACCTGTAATCTTCAGATTCCAACCACTCCTCCTCCCAACCAGAGGGTGAAGGATGGTCTTCTTCTGAATAATAGTTATGGATTGAATCTTCTGTTTCGAACATATTAATTGTGTTTCCCTCAGACTCCTCTATGATTCCCTCCTCCTCATCAAGAAAGTTTTGGAATGGGGGAATAACTTGTTGATATGATTCCTTTTGTCTGTTGGGAGCATTATTGTTTCTTCTAAAGTTTTGGTTCTGGTTTTGGTTTCTATTCTGGTTACTGACTGTGACAACCATTTTTTCCATCATCTGTTGTAACCTCTCCACATTTTTAGACATCTTATCATAATTTTGGTCAGATGTGGAAGCTACATTGTCATCGCTGTATGTTACCCTTCTCTCAGACTTCAGTCTTTCTCTTTTCTCAATCAGGTTGGCTTCTATGTTCACTGCTCCTTTCTGCATGTCCTCCAATGTGTTGTATTCCTTATATCTAAGCTCATAGGCCATGTCAGCATCAAAACCTTCAGGGTATTTTTCTAGGGCCATGCCTTGTTGAGGTTTCATATGTGGAGGGAGAGCATTATAAATGTTGTTGAACCTTGTTGTGTAATCGTGAACACTCTCTCCTCCGTTTCTTTTAAGGGTCATGTACTCTGCTAGGAGTTGGCGAGGATTTGCCCTAGTTTCCCATTTGTTTATGAAAGTTTGATACAAGCCCGGAAGATCATTGATGCTACCTGGAGGTATGCCTTTAAACCATTTCTTCACATCACCCCCTAAGCTTTGGGAAAATATTCTCATTTTTACTGTATCATCATCAATTTCCATGTAGTCAAAAGAATATTCCATTTTATCTACATTTTGTTGGGCTGTGATGGATTCTTTTGCAGTGAAGTGTGGGATCTTTGACTGGTAATCATTGGGTAAGGGTACTAGAGGTTGGGGTAAAACCAGAGGCGCATACCAGGCTGCCATGATGACGTTTTTATGAGCTGAAGGGGCTTGGGCAGCAGGTATATGGATGACAAGGATACTATGACCAGCAGAGTATTGACAAGCAGACCTAGGGTGACTGAGCCCCAAGTTTTGTATGAAATGTAAATCAGGAGGTGTAGATGGAGGGGTCTGTCTGGTCTAATTCACTGAATGACCTAGTTCTAGATAAACTGTTAGGTAGGTCTAGGTCAAAGTGAAAGCGTGATAGAGCTGTAAGATCTTTTGGTGCAGAATTATCTCTATGGATGTGTTTGGAAATATTTGATCTTTTAGGTGTAGGAGCTCCCTTGAGGATGCTCTCAGGATTGTCAACTATTTCAAGTGGGTTCGGGTTAGGGTAAGCTCTTGTATGAATGGTTCTAGAAGCCAGAATGTTGTTTTCTGATCCAAAAACTTAACCCTACTTGTTAATTCTACCATGGTTGATGTTGTTATGGGGGGCTGGTCTCCCAGTGGAGTCTAATGTGAACCGAGATAATCAGCAGGCCTACTGATCACCAGTGGAGTCTTTGGAACGTTTATGGGATATTGGAGTCGCCAGGTGGAAGGTTTAAAATGTTTTGGGAGGGTACACTGTCCACCACAGTGCTTGTGAGATGTCCTCTTTCAAGGATATCTTCAAAACACAGCAAACTCTAACCAGAGATTGACTGGGAGGGCGTTTACCAGATATGTCACCTATGAAAGAGTGTGATATCCAGAGGCTACCTGGTCCTTTCCAGACTCTATCCAAGAGTATGGGAAAACACAACAAATGGTGTAGAGGTTGAAGTGAGAATAAAATTGTTTAACTGCCAACCTAACCAGAGATTGTAGGTTTCGAATGCCTAAGGATGTTTAAGGTGTAATGCACTCAGTTCCCCAGTGGAGTCGCCATTATGTTGGGGTTCCCATGTTTTTTCCAGATTGGCAAGACCAAAAGATGAGACAACATTAGAACCACTTTCAAACCTCAGGATCTAGCCCTCCTGGGTCCAGAGAGGGATCTCTCTATATGAGCAAAGGTTTATGTCTATGAAGCTCAAATGTTATTATTTTAGGCCAGTTATAGGCACGGGGTTTGTTTGTTTGATTGTTGGTTTTGGTTGCTGGTTATCAGGAAAGAAGGGTTCAATGTAAGACCAGGATGAGCAAAGAGAGATAAGGCAGAGGTGAAATATTCCAGGAAATATTCAGAACCATTGGGCAATGGAGTCAGGAAAGGATTTTCTTGCTACTCAATAGGCAGGCTTTCAATTGGGCTAGTCATTTGAAACTTAGGATCTTTCATGATGATTATGACGTGGAGGATAAGAGGAGAAAAAGATAACACAGATTCAGAACACTAAGTTACATATTAGTAGGTCGTACAAGGATCCTAGTGGACAGGGCTAACTCTAATCCCCAGTGTTCCCAAATCTTCCAACTAAATCTATAACAAGAAACATCTAAGAAGTAAATCCATTTAATTCATACATCAGAGAGCAGGTAATAACATCCACTACACTGGTTAAACCAACTGAAAACACTTCTCAGATAATACATTCAGAAGAGAAACATAAATGGCAAGGAGAGCAGCAACATAGGGTACCTAACAAGGGTAAATCCTATGCCAAACTTCTGATGCAAGCCAGTAGAAACGAAATGAAATGAATGTAAACACAGAGATAGGAAAACATCACCGCTGCTTCAGATCAGGATCCAAAGAAATGTGCTTGTCATATTAAGTAACAATACCAATAAAGTACAAAATTGCCAATAGCTGAATACTTAGTCTGAAAACATATCCTTCAACCTATCTTACAATCTTTACACAGAGACTAAGTCTCAAAAGCAACTGCTTACAGTTCTCTGATAACTGATCAACAACCATTACAATGGGTTCTTCATGAATTTATAGCCCCAGAGGGGCAGAGGAGGTAGGTGGAGAACTAAATGCAGTATTAAACTTTTGAAAAGAAAGAGGGCCAAAGCCCATCCTGTGTAACTCCTATGCATTAATCTCTGATGTTCTTTGAGTGCGTGAACGATCTTCTTCAGACTGGGAATTACTCTAATATGACTCTGACTGCAGTACTGTGCAGTACTTTGGTGTATAAACAAAATGACTGAATGGACTGCCATGCTGGTGAAACAAATGCTTCTGATAGCGTAGGATTGCTGCGAAGGGGGGGAGAAACCTGCTTGGACACCATATAAAATGTAACCATAATGTGTACTGTGTCCTTGCTCTGGAAGAAACATTCTGTTGATTTGAACCCTGATTTCATGAATCTCTGCGTGCTGTCCCTTTGCATGATCTTTAGGTTCAATGTTCTGTTGCTTTGCCTCCAAACTGCTGTATTAAAACTCAAAACACTCAATGATGAATGCTGAAAACCTTGATCATAAGCTGGTTCTTTCTCACTGCTCCATAAATGTCCCAATCTTGCAAGATCTGGGTTTTAATGGCGTCGGCTAGGTCTTGCGAAGTTCAAACTCTGTCCTTTGGTAGAATTTATACTGCCGCCACCTTTCCTGACATTTCTTTATAGTACCATCTTCCAAATCTGACTCTCTGTCTGTGCAACACGCCATTAAAGAAGTACATATACACCATGGCGGTTTTCCGCCTCTTTGAAAACCTGCAAAATAGCAAACTGGTCACGAAATCCATGGACGAGGATGATGGATGCAGTGTGGATGAAAGAAATGGTCGTGCAGATGACGAAATGGAGGGAAAATTGCAGGGAAATGGTGAAAAACGCTCTGGTGGGTGGTTGGCGGTCTTCGGAGCAAGTTTGAACGAAAAACCTTAAAAAACACAAAAATGAACCAACTATATGTAATGGAATGGGCGCATGTACGGTGAGACACGTGGAAGTGACGTGGCAGGACCAGGTGACAACGGAATAGTCAACAGCGGAGAAATGAATCTGGGCCATCCGATTCTCGGTGGAGATCGACGGTGGGAAACACATCGAAGGGCAAATGAATGTGGGCCAGGGGTACAGACCCACGAACTAAACAGCGCGCAGCTCCGTTGAGTGATGACTGTTGGATGAGCGAGGGTAGATCTGACAGCTGACGTGAATATCGCTACGCAACCCATGCCGAACGTTAACGCGCGATGGGAAAGTGGTTTCAGAACCGTACAGGAGCCACGCGTCGAGCAATGTATGGAATTGCTGGCCGATCGGGGAAAATCGCCCACCGCGCAAAGGCGGTGCGATAGAAACTGGTGGTTTGTGAATAGTGCGCAGCGGGGTCCACAGGGCGGATAGGCTCTGAACCGTCGATCTGATCGGCAAATGAACGACGATGGCGCGATCTGGGAAATGAACGGGGGAAACACAGATGGTTTCAGGGTTAGCGACCACCGTCCGATCAAACAATATCGATGGCCGACCTCGCGCCCGATATGGATTTGAGATAAGCGTTTTTCGGCAAGCGGATGGTTCCGGAGTCGGGTTACATGGAGGAAAAAGGTGCGGGGGCTTATGCCGAAGAGGGCTAGGTCTGATATGCAGAATATATCAATTTTATCCATTTTTTTTTTTTAATGCATTTTAAAGCCCAAGGAGGGTAACGATAGGGAGATGGAAGGGGAATCTGAGGAAACAAAGGGTGATGGTGAAATCTAAAGGGGATTTCGGGAAGATTTAAGAGGTTAGTGGTGGAAATAAAGGGAAGAAAGGGAACTTTAACCAAGGGAAAAGGGGGTAAATGGTGGTACATTTGCAGGGCTATGAGGGGTAATATAGGCTCTTTGAGATGGGAATCAACCGAGGGAATTTGTATAAGGAAAAGCATGGGGAGACTTCGAGGATGATGAGTTTTCGGGAAAATGCATTCCTTGAAGGCTCCAAAACAATCTAGCCCCCTACTTGCTTGTCAAGAATTTCATAGGGGGCTAACAGAAACTTAGATCATTGCATTCATGTAATGAGAGAGAAACCATATTGCATAATAAAACATGTTCTGTCAAATGCGCACAACCATAATCAAACATATGCATACTTCATAGACAATTATTCTTCCATCAAACAGATTAAGGAATTTAAGTAGTTTAGGTATGACTACCAACATAATTTCTTTCATATATATACATTTTGTCCCAGATGCTTTATTATATAAGTTCTTGGTGACTTTACAGTACTGCAGAGATCTTCGAATAACTTTATTGAAATTAGTTGATAAGAAAAATGATTTGATTCATGTATAAATTGTTCCTGAAAATTTTGGAGTGCTTAATTTTTCTCTACTTCAATTTGGATAACCAACAAAATCTGAATATAATTTTCCATGAAATTGTTGTGTATTTATGTAATGGTATGAAAAAAATTCCCATGTCAAACACGATGTCTTTTTTTCTTCTCTTTACTAAATTTCCATCATATTATACCTATCCTCGATTTACAAGCAATTACGAGTATTTATGCATCTGATTCTAGTTACGGGTCACTATAACTACATATCGCATAAGGTCTGATATAGTTTGAATCCAAGCTTTGATACCATGTATAGGGCCTATATTTTTATTTTAATCAAATAGGGAACTTTCACCTGAACTCTATCAAATTAAATGCATGTTTGTACTCGGTTCTCCCGTATGATGTTGATCCTTGGTTGACATTGCTCTGTGTCCTCTGCTTTCATTACCAAACTGACCAGTTCCTCCTTTCCTATCCAGGAATCAGCCTCTCTGGTTCCAAAACTTAAAGGACTTAGAGATCAAGGTCCTTTATAACATATGCCCAAAAATCCAAGAACAATGCTCAAGTTTCCAAAATTTAGTTCAAAATCGAGCCCCAGGCTTGTCCCTCAAATTGTACCACTCCACCTTCTTTGTAAGCTCCAATTTTATTTTGTCTCCTCTCCTCCTCCAACCAAAAAAAGAAGGCGGTGTGTCTTCACCCCCTTCACATACCTATATTGGAGAGGTTTATTTTTTTTCTCACAATATCCTCACCGCCTATCCATAAAAGAATAGTTTAACTTTGTTAGTTACCTATCACCTGATAGCATGAAGAATAGTTTTTTATGAGTTTTTAGGTAGTCATCTGCCCTTTGGTTGTTTGAAATGTCATTATAATCATTATATTGATTTGATCGATTACATGAGTCAACTCTTGATCTCAAATGGAAATATTTTTAATGCTATTCAAAGTATCCATTCTGCTATAATAAAGTGTGCAAACTGTTCTCCATGACTTGCAGGTTAAACAAAGTAGTTTTGGTTATGTTTTTTGAGTTTTATGTGTGAGGATTAGTTAAGTAAATTTATTGTTTAACATATCACAACAGAAATACACAACAAGTAAAATTCACCATCACATAACACATCAATTGTTGAGGCAGTTCACCCGTCCGGGGCTACATCTGCCAGTCCAAGGCTTCCCAATGGCATGTCCTTGCTCTATTAATTTGCTCAAAATGGTTACATTGGTAAAAATATCCTCAATAGGCAAAACTAGCAGTAAATTCAGCTTCAGAAGATAGAAAATATCTAGAAATGGTTTTTTTTCACCTTAAACTATGAAATATAACCCAATACAGTGCCTTCTCCATGATGGCCCTAATGGCTCCTTCCTCTTCCCTGAAGCAAAAGCTGCTATAGATCACCTTTTTTCACTCTAAATCCTGTCCCAAATTGCTCAAAATTCTCAAGAAACCCAAAATTTACTATTTTTTCACCTTGTTTGGTCAAAAACTGAAGAAGTTATGGAAAAAACAAAATTTTTCTTAGTGTCCCCCAAAATCCTCCTCCAAAACTGGAGGAAATCCAGTTAATGTCGAAAAAAATGGCGGTCCACCTGGAATGGCAGAACCGCGACCTAAATTAGGTGGAAACATTAATTGTGACGGTTTGATAAATGGCATGATCACATGAAAAAATTAAGTAACGGTAAACTGTTGGCGGATAAGATTTATTCCGCGCCCATGGTCACTGCATGTGGTCATGTCGGATGGGGCTAGCCCTTATTTCCTTGGCTCATTTCAACTGGAAAGAATAAGTAGGCCTGACGCCCATAGTGGTTAAGAAACAACACTGGGCGAGCCGGTCGGGCCCACGGGCTGGCGGCCAGGCCACCCACGACCGATCCTCCGAACTCGCACACATATTTTGATTGATAAAACGAGCCTGACCCGAGCTTACATGCAGTGATGACCTGACCTGAATGTGTATTCGTTCAGCATGACCCATAGACCTGTTCTGAACGCACATTCGTGCAGATGCCCACAGTGTCGGGCAGAAACACAAAAAAAAAAAAAAATTCCTTTGGATTTTTGAGGCCACATGGCACCCTGCTATTGGGTCTCCAATGTTAATTTTTTTTTTTAAAACCCAAAGTAAAATGTAGTCAAAGCAGTCCTTTTTTTAATTTTACTAGAAAATTTCAGACCTCAGTAACTTTTGCATGCGACCTCGATTTTGAGAACTGTTCGCGGCGCCAGAATCGCAGCGATGAGACCTTTCAGTTCGTTCAGATTGCAACCATTTCTGATTGCTTCCATTTTTGAGCAACTTTTTAACTTGGACATGATCTCCTGATCACAGCTCCCCAATGGGAAGCTTTTGGACCCCAAAAGCTCTCTGAACTACAAAAACTGAAGATGAGGAGATTGATTCTCCACTCTTCCAACCTTGATCCACTAAAATATCCCTGATTTCATTAAATTGAGATTCTCATAAAAAGACAAATTCTTCCTTGAATCTGTTGACCAACTGTTGCTAACTTTAAAGGTGTCATTATGCAAATTTTTGAAACTTGTAGAACAACAATTGAAATTTTCAAAAAACATAATGTTCCTACAATGGTCTACCTTCAAAGGAAACTGAAAATAAGATTCACCTTTCCAACTATCGTTATGGATATTTTTTGCTGAATAAGACATGTACTTGTGTTGATTCCCGACTAAGTTTCCTCGCCATAGTACTCTTCCATTTTGAAACAAGCGATGATCATTGCTGAACTTTGTGTCCTCTTTGCTTGCATGCTTCACCCTCTCTTTGATTTTTGCACCACCTTACACTGACACTTTTTTTTCTGCACCGATCGACACCAAAGACAATTGCCACAACATCTTGTCATCTTCTTCGAAAGATGAATTGCTTTTAGACTAAAACAATTGATTATTTACATCAGCATAAACATGAAAAGGATTATGTACAAATTATTTTTTCTTAATCATCAACAAAGTCAAATTTGGACTTGCATTGAAAAGCCTTTTCATCTGCCCAACATTCACTAAAGATGAGTCTAGCTTTTTCCGATGTGCTCTCACAATAAACTCCTTGCCATCCTTGAATAAATGGTACTTGTTCTCATGGCAATGGAAGATCGCTTTCTTGTCATATAAGTAAGGACTTCCCAACACCACACCAGTAATGTCAAGCGGTACCACATCTAATTCAACCATGTCAATAAAATGAGCTGCTATGGTGAAGCACAACATGCATTTCATTGAAACTTGTAAATTTGAATCCTTGAAAATCCAACCAAGAGGATAAGGTTTAGGATGTGGAATGGTTTCAAGATTCAACTTCTTGAATAAGTATTTTGATATGAGGTTCGCTTGTGACCCACAGTCAAATAGTGTGTCTATATTTGTGTGTTTTGAAATGATCCTCACATGAAACAGCTCAATCCTCCTCTCCTCATTTGGAGCTTCTATGTGATAGTTTGAAATGCTAGAACTAGGTTTTGTTTCATTTGCAATCTCTTTCCCATTTATGTTCTTTAGTGCCATAGCTATGCTTTTAGTTTCATCTCCTGATTCAGACCCTAAGTCCTGTTTAGCTATTGCAACCGTCTTGCCTTTCTCCTTGGCTTTATCTTTAGTTTTAAATCTTTCTGGTTTCAACTCTGGATGAATTTTCTAGCAATGGTCCTCATCATGGCTTGTTTTGGAACATTTTTTGCAGAAAAAATTTCCTTTCTCTTTCCTAAAATTTTCATTTCTCTTTTCCCATTTGCCTTTAAATTCACTTTCCTCATTCCCATCAAAATATTGTTTCCCTCTAGCCTCTAAATGTGTCGCTTGGACACAAACCTCGTCTAGACTAGTAGGATTGAACATAACAATAGTATGTCTAAGGTAGCTATGTAAACCACTTATATATTTCAGCAAAGTTTCTTGGCTATGCAAATCAATTCCTAGTAAAAGAGCTCTTATCCTAAACTCTTGGGTGTAATCTTGTACATATTGTCCCTTAAGTTGTCTGAAACTTTTCCAATTCATGATAGCCTTTTGTAAATGAGCTAATGGATAAAATTCTTTTTAATTGCAAAAATAAAATCAGCCCATGATAAAGTGATCTTACCATGTTTTCTAATCTCATCCTTGGTTTTGGCTTCCCACCAAACCAATGCTGCACTATCCATTCTCAAAGAGGCTAACTGAATCTTGGTGTCGTCATCATGAAGGTTCTGTATCTTCAAGTAAACTTCTAACTATCTTATCCAATTGTCCAGTTTTTCTGCATTGACTTGACTGTTAAACATAGGCAACTCAAACTTAACATCAAGCTTTAAAAATGAAATTTTACCAGTGTTCTTGGACTTGTGAGATTGGTTCACTGAAGTTGAGGATGACGATGTAGAGGAACAAGATGGAGATGGGGATGGTGGATCACCGTTTCCTCCATGTACTTTCTTTGACTTATCATCACTTTTCTTTCCTCCTAAAGATCCCTCTCCTTCCTTTTGATGTTTAGACCCTTCTCCTACAAGCCTTTCATTCCTTTCTTGGTAGAGAATCCTCACCATCTCAGTCATGTCGAGGACTGCCTTTCGGAACACCCGTTCCTCTTCTTTGGGATCAATGTCTTCAGGGACTTCTCATTCTCTTGAAGATATGGTTAAGACTTCTTCTGTGGCTCTTAGAGGTGAAATATAAGGTGGATTTAATGGCACTCTGGCCCTCCTTGGTTGAGGATTAATTTGAGCTCTAACCAATTGTCCTTCTCCTCTCTTGAGTTTAAGCCTAGTAAGCATAAAAAATTGCAAACAATCAACTATATCTTTGCACAAGAACAAATGCAGAGTAAAACTCTAGCTCTGATGCCAAATTTATCTGAAATGGAAATATTTGTAATGCTATGTAAAGTATCCATTCTGCTATAATAAAGTGTGAAAAGTGTTCTCCATGACTTGCAGGTTAAACAAAGTAGTTTTAGTTATTTTTTCTGAGTTTAATGTGTGAGTATTAGCTAAGTAAATTTATTGTTTAACATATCACAGCAGAAATACACAGCAATTAAAATTCACCATCACATAACACAACAAATTTTTGAGGCATTTCACCCCTCTTGGGCTACATCTGTCGATCCAAGGCTCCCCAATGGCATGTCCTTGCTCTATTAATTTTCTCAAAATGGTTACACATGTACAAATATGCCTCAATAGGAAAAAACAACTGTAAATTCAGCTTTAGAAGATATAAAATAGGTAGAAATGGCTTTTGTTTCACCTTAAACAGTGAAATAAAACCCAATACAGTGGCTTCTCCATGATGGCCATGATCGCTCCTTCCTCTACCCCGAAGCAAAATCTATTGTAGATCACCTCTGTTTGCTCTGAAACCTATCCCAAACTACTCAGAATGCTCAAGAAACCCAAATTGACTATTTTTACACCTTGTTTGGTCGAAAACTGAAGAAGTTATGGAAAAAACAAATTTTTGCTCAGTGTCCCCCAAAATCCTCCTCCAAAACTGGAGGAACTCCAGTTAATGTCGACAAAAATAGCGGTCCACTTGGAATGGCGGAACTGCATCACAAATTAGGCAGAAACATTAATTGTGACAGTTTGATAAATGGTGCGATCACATGCAAAATTTACGTAACGGTAAACTGCTGGCGGATAAGGTTTATTTTGCGCCCATGGTCACCGCGTGTGGTCATGTCGGATGGGGCTAGCCCTTATTTCCTCTACTCATTCCAACTGGAAAGCATAAGTAGGCCCGATGCCCATAGTGGTTAAGAAACACCACCGGGCAGGCTGGTCAAGCCCATGGGCTCGCTGCCAGGCCACCCACGATCGATCCTCCAAACTCGCACAAATTTTTTGATTGATAAAACGAGCCCGACCCGAGCTTACTTGCAGTGATGACCTAATCTGAATGTGTATTCATTCAACGTGACTCATCGACCTGTTCTGAATGCACATTCATGCAGAAGCCCATAGTGTTGGGCAGAAACACAAAAAAAAAATTCCCTTTGGATTTCTGGGGCCACGTGGCACCCTGCTATTGGGTCTTCAATGTTAAATTTTTTTTATTTTAAAACCCAAAGTAAAATATAGTCAAAACAATCCTTTTCTTGAGTTTACTAGATGATTTCAAACCTCAGTAACTTTTGCATATGACCTTGGTTTTGAGAACCGTTCATGGCGCCAAAATCGCAGCAATGAGATCTTTCTGGTCGTTTAGATTGCAACCATTTCTGAGCACTTCCATTTTTGAGCAATTTTTTAACTTGGACATGATCTCCTGATCAACTCTTAAGTCCCACTCAACTTGTTGTGTGTGTGTGTATGTATATATAATTCTCACTCCCTTCGAGTCAGAGAGTGTCGTAACCCGTATTTCATTTTTTTATAGAAATAAATTGAGGTATTACAATTTAGATGATATATCTATATATATATATAATTTTAAATAAAAATAATAAAAATATTATTTAATACTTTATAGTCACTTTTTCATTATACTTAAATTTAAGATATACTTAAATGTAAAGTAATAGAGCGTTTGGTTCTTATTTTCACATACCTTTACTTAACATACTTGGGTTATAACTGGTAGGTTGTAATTAAATTTTTTTAGTGAATGTTAACTTTAATGTATTTATTATATTTATAACAATTAGGTATTTAATTAGTATTTTTAATAATTAATTCATTTATCTTATATTTAGGCATTCTTCATAATCAATTATTTTGTATACTAGTGCAATGCATGCATATGCATCTATCATATGCATGCCTTGTATGCATGTTAATAATCATATTCTATCTGTAATTAGAGACATGGGTCATTATACTTTTGCAAATAATTTGTAAAATCAGAAATCCTCTAAGAGAGATTTCTTGGATAGAAGCATATTTTTCATGCTTATTAAATAATAGTCACTTATTCATATTTTATATAAGAGAAGTCATAATCCCATTCAATAATTTAGTTTCTTTCTTAACTCTATTTGGTATGATAGGTGTGACTTGTGGTGCAGTTTCTCGGGTTATAATAGCCAAAGCAGGATTGAACAAAGGTCAATGATTGAGATCTTTTTCAAGCTCAATAATTTTCCTTTTTAGTCACATAATTTTTATATATTACTCTATGATAAAATGAGTAAGGAAATCCTTTGTATATATGTAACTTAAGAAGTCCAATAGGATCAACTCCTGATACATCTTCCTTGGACTTCCATTTCTTTATCACCTTCTTGTTTTTAACATGCACCTATTCAATTTGTATATTCTTACCTATATTATCATAGTGACTAATTTGAATTGTTAATCGTTTCTCTTCAAAAATGGTTACCTCCTTTGTGTCCAATTCTTTTAATATTCTCTTACTTTCTACAAGATTTAGTGCTACTCGGTCAATGATTGTAGCACTATCTACCTCCATGTTGAAGGGGAAAACCCTATGCTATTTTTTTTTTTTAAAGATCAATAGAGTAAACTAGGAATACAAACATAAGAAAATAACCATTGGCAACTCAAAAATATTGAAGCACTTACCTAAATCATCCATTAATTTAACTACAATACACATATAATAATTTTACATTATATTAACTATAGACACAATGAAATCATATAACATAACATTGTAAATAACATAGGTATCGTTCACCCGGAGAAAATATTCAATATTTACCTTTCCACTACTCTCCCTCCCTTGTGGTCTTCTTCCTCCAAGTGTGAATGTTGGTGAACTATGACCGAATGTAGTAACCCACTAATTGACCTCCCAACCTAATCCTTGGGTACTTTTCTTCCCTGTGGACCCCCGAGATGCAATGGGTTTGTACAATGGGAGAAAGTTTGCTAACTAATAGAGGTGAGCCCTCCTTGGCTCAAGAGCCCCCTCTTTAAAGTCATCTACCTCACCATACTCAACTATAGCTCGTAGCCACTACAATGACATAGTCTCATCCACCCAACAATAGGGTAAAAAAAATTCCCTTCTCCCATAGCTTGCCTCTTCTTTTACAGGAGGCTTCATAGGTGACACTTGACATTACATGAATAATTTGTTATTTTTATTAATCCAAAATTTTGATTATTCACCCACCCATGTGTCACCCTCTCACCAAGGCTCTCCAAAAATATTTACTTCAATTTTAATTTTAAAATAATATTTTTTCTCACCCCAATAAGACTTCCTATTTCTTCTCCTAGCTATCTCTCAGACCCCTTTTCTACTACATAATTTGTGTTCATTACTGGATTTAATTGATAAGTCTCATATTTGGTCCCCTAACTACCTCCTAGTTTAACTCAAGTTGTCTCTTAGATGGATATTCTTATGTTGGCTCTTACAACATCGATTTTCTCTAAATTTCTCTAGATTTAATTTATTAATCCTATTTTAATTCACCACCCTCTTCTCTTAATGAAATTTAACTATTTTAGGATTAATATTTATAAATTACCTCTATGTACCTCTTTCCCATTTTTCCTAATATGTTTCTTATGTAGATTATCTACATAATATTTTTCAACATGGGAAGGGTAGATTTCTTCAAGAGACAATATTTTTATTTATTTTATTATCCCTTTACCCCAAGTTTTATTCGTGATTTAATTGTTTGGGTTCTAACCTAATTTACTACGTGATGTGAATATTAGGATTTTAATATATCGATTATATTTATTAGTTTCTTTTTTATGATTCCAAGGGTGTCAAATTGATCGTGCCCTTCAAGAACTTCCCTTCGAAGTTCCAAGGGTGCCACACCAAATAGTTTATTTATGATTCCAAGGGTGCCAAGTCGGTTGTGCCCTTCAAGAACCTTCCTGAAGTTCCAAGGGTGTCATGCCACTTTCCCTTAAAGCATCTAGTAGATATGAAGGTAAAGTACAAGTGCAACGATAAACACAGTTATAATCTCTGGTTCTTCCCACTATAGTGATACTAATGGTGATGGGGATCAAGGAATCTACCTTGAAGCACAGCCCCAAGTAAAATCCTCATGAGTGGCCCAAGTGTGGGACACTCCCGCACAACATCATGATATTCAATGCGAAGATGTTCCAACCCTTCCAACCCAAGTCACAGGGTGAATGCTAGCAAGTGAAATCAGGGACACTGTCCCACTCCTCCCATGCAGTTTCATCTAATTGTACAACCCTGTAACCCATGTGTGACTCATTCGGCCAAGAAACTAGCTTGTTCCTGCAACCACTAATATATATCAGGTTTTAACTGAACTTATAATTTCAAAGAAATTATTTTAATTTCCATCAAACCAAATTTCATCAACTCATCATATGTGGGTGCCTCTAGTGGTTTCCTATCATAATCAATAATCATCAATAGCAAAGTTTCTCAACGTTAGTCATTTTCATAATAGCACCATAAAATCACCTAGTCATTCATATTGTTGTTCATTGTGAACCAAAATTACTGTAAGTAGCTAACATATGGAACACATCCATCATAACTATCATCATCATAACATCAGTTGGAAACATACATATCCATCAAATTCATCATCATCGTAACATTAATAAAAAACATACATATCCATAAAATCTATCATCATCATATAAAAATTACAAACATACATATCCATCAATGTTATCATCATGATATTAATAGAGAAAATACATATCCATCAATGTTATCACATCAATAGAGAACATATATATCTATTAATGCTATTATCATCATAATAACAATAAGGAAACAAACATAACCATCACATCCACTAATAATAGAGTCAATTGTATAGATCCTCAACATGAGGTCCTCAAAGAATAAAGTGAAAACCTTAGGGCTTAATATATGTTGATGTGATATCAATGTCAGTAAACTAGAGTAGGGCACTACACATGGCAGTAGGTACTTTTTCTTTTTGTGGTCTTGTTTTTCTAGAATTTTGGTTACTCCTTTGCAAATCCTAACAAAAACATGATATTTTCCAAAAATAACATGAGGGGGTCACTCTTCGCCATCATCTCCAATAAAGTATTTTTCATTTTTATCTCTTTTTCTTGTAGTTTTATCTTACTTCTTGGGTGTTGAGGTGTTGGAAAATATTTTGGAAAATATTCTATACATTATTCCAAAATACATTACACAAGTTGATAATGATGTATCACAAAATAAATTGTAGAAAATGAGGTGTAGGATTCTATGTCAATCTTTGAGCCTAGCAAAGCACCCAAAACTTATGATTTTCCATATATTTGTATCATTCCTAATGATATACCATGAAGTCATATATAGTGAAAATGACTAGATATGTCCAAAAATTCTTCAAAATAAGAAGATAATCAACTCTACTAGAGATTAATAAAAAAAATACCACTCTTCCTACTTTTTCCTCTCTGTTTATAAGACTTTTTAATATAATTTTTGTTAGGAAAAATACTAAGAGGGGGTGTGGGGGTGAATTAGTATTTCATACACTTAAATTTCCAATTTATTATTTTGATCAAATGTATATGCTATTGTTATAAAGGAAACTAGCGTATGTACACGACTGTTATTAAGGAAAATCACGTATATCTAGGTAACTTATCCCATCATTAATTTCATCATTTGTTCAATATTAATAAGTGCATAATTACTTCCTTGTTCATCAATTAATGACTAATTATGTGCAATTAAGAAGCAGATAGAACATCAACAAACAAAAATCATATGAACACTAGGATTTTGGGTGGAAACATAATGTGGGAGAAAACCACTATTGTTGTCATCTCTGTCTTATTATTTAAAAAAAATGAATTTTCTTACAATCTTGCATTGGTGCAAAATCTAAAAAGTATGCAGGCTCCTACCTACAGAAGGATACAACCTTCGCTCATTTTCCAGTACCTACTGGAAGGGAGCTAGAACCCCTTTTCCGAATATTTTTATCCTTAGCTCTTTGTGGATCACTTTTCAAAATGTTTCAAATTGGATCCACTCACAAGAGTTCTAAAATAAACTACCCAATCAATCAATCACTGAATCTGAATCAACCAATGCAACTAGAACAAACTAATTCATAAGAGAACATATCAATGCACAACCATTCACCAATATACCAAACCAAAACGCTATTTATCACAAGAATCAGATCTTGTCACTGTAGACCCTGATGATCCATGTGTCATAAGGTATATGCTACTATTATGAATAATACCCACGTGTGTATATGCCTTCCTAGAAGTAAACCTATGTACGGATCTCAAAATACTCATAAATGAATCTGAATCACTACCACACTGAATATGAATAACTATCACACCGAATCAATCACTTAATTACATATCGAAACCATCATATATCAATGAACCAAATACATATCACCATACAATAATATCATCACAAGTCAACACTCCATACCATAATCATTTCAACCCAACCTAAACTATTAAACAGAAATTATCATAAGCAATACTTCATCAACATACAACAACTATCATAACTTAACTAATCAAACGTTATCAACAATTCATACTACAAAAACCTAGCTGATATGCATGTCTTTTACACAGAACATGCACATATGTACGTACTTCCCATGTTTGACACCTGTGTACGGATTCTGAACTTATTCAGAATGTATATGCGACTATCCAAAAGTTGATCAGTGTATGTACGATACTTCTCAAAGATAAACCCGTGGATAAATCTGTAATCACTGATTCATTCCTTCGCTGCAAGCACAAAACAATCTGCAAGACTTACAATCAGAAATTCATTTCAGAGCATCATTACCATCCCAAACCTATCATTGTTAGTAATAATCATACAATATCAAGAAAGAATATTCATTTGTTGCTACTGTTCTTGATGCACAACTATTTCATATCAAATCATTCATCAATAACCCATAACTTCCACACCTAAAACTTTGATATCCATATCATTATATATCTTAGGCCTTGTTAGCGCTCGATTCTGCCACAGGCTGAAGAAGGCAAAACTCGAGGCAACATCAAACCAACCTTAGCCTCGTAGCTAGCCCTACGAGGACAGGAGAGGGCTCTCTCCGGGTCTATCTTAGCAAAAGGTTTTCAGAAGGGCTGAGATGACCAAAAGCATAACTGATCTTAGGCTAGTAAACTGATATGAAAGGGTTTTTTGATAAATGTTGGGTTTCTGGGCTGTGTGGGGCAAAGACAGCAAGAGCAGAGATCCAATAAAGAACGCAGATTATCTCCTGAGGCAAGGTAAGCATGAAATTTAACAATCAAATTGGAATTCAAACGGAATGGCAAGACTGCTGAGAAGTTGACAAGGGCATGTGTGATGAATCCTTATCAAACTGAAGAAAACATAGAAAATGAATACCTCCCAAGGCAGAGCAGTAAACTGTATTCTGCCTTTCTCACTTAAAGGTATTTCAACAGAGAATGATTATGAAATGACATGTAAAACATTACAAGCTACATATGAAACATAAGAAAAGACAAACTGCTAAATCCACACCACAAGAATCTCAAGAAACAGAGCTATACTTCTCCATTAAAATCTCTGTCTAAAACTGTACAATAAAACTCTATTTTTCTCCTACACTAGCTCTCAGAACTCTCTCCCCTCTCTACAAATGATTATTTTAATACATTAAATAAACTATTCTAGAAAAAACAAATCGACCCCAAAACAGGGGCGCTCTTTCACCTGCAGTTACAACAATAGAAAAGAGCGTTTCCTCTATTCTAAAATAAAACAGCGTTCCTCTCAAAATCCTCTGATGGCCGACACATGGAGCGCAGATCTCGTTGAATAAAGTCTGGAAATAGGAATCGAATCCTATTCATTTGGTAACAGGTGTCTTTGTTTATTTTTGGCTGAAGCGAAAGGGCCAGGTGTTGGATTGCAAAAGGGACGCTTGTTTCGACAAAGGGAAGAAACTCAGGTTTAATGAATCTCAATGCGATAATTCTTGTCGTGCATTTCATAACTGCTGTGGTAGACATTTCGTTGATTCTTCAAGAAGTCATTTCAACCAATAGCGCCATAAAAATATCGGACTCTGTGTTGGTTAAGAATTTCGATGCCATTTGGGAATATGCTGAGATTTGTATTCTGCCCATTCCAGCTGCAACAAGGCAAACGCTGCAATCTGTGCTTCCACCAATCACAAATCCAATTGAACAATGAGCCACTTCTGTTCCACGAGGAAAAATCCAAGCCTAGGAGCAAAAATGAATTTCTGGGTTCGCATTTTAAGTGGGTCGCTCGACCTCCAAGTGGGTCGCTCTTGTTATATTTTTGCACTGTGAGAAACACCCGAGTGGGTCGCTCTATGCCCAGGTGGGTCGCTCGACCTTCAACTCGGCCACAAGATGCACAAGCACATAAAAGTGTTATATATGTTTGTCCCCTCGGCTTTACTCCACACCGCTTCATTTCCTCTCCACAATAGTCTTTGCCTTGGAATGTGACCACGACCAGTCAATAAGAATGAGCTCGTTCCAGCTGAAGGTACTCGGTCTTGCTCAGTGGGAAAGGAATCGATTCCGGAATGGGACTAGCAACCACACACAGGAATAGAACTCGTCCTTTTCAACAAGATTCAGCACTGAGTCAAGCATCTCGACCAACATAAGAAAGAGGGTATTTGGCTCTCGGACAAATTATGTGCTCGACTGGGTTGAGATCACCACAGTGACTGATTCGATTTCACGGTCATAGCATTTGCAAATTCCACCCATGATCAGAGATTCATTTTTTTAAATGCGCTGGCACACTGTCTAACCTCTGCACATATCATCAATCGAGCCACAGAAAGACCAATTTGGCCAAAGCAAATGCTCATTGATCGTTGTGTAATACAATCACAACTTATATAGCGACAACATAGAATTCGACCACTAATAGATTCCAAACTACGGCCTTGGCCTAATGAAAGTGAGTGAAATATCTCTCACACTTGGTCCAGCAGTGATTCAATTTCACATGAGGATGGAAATTTCGACCCAGTACTCTTAATGGAATTCTGCCCAGGGTCGATGTTCCGATCCTGCAATTTCGTTCTCCCTTTCACAAGAACATTAAGCTTTACCAAACAATTGTGTTTCATAAAGACAATGTAGTGCATATAATCCTGCAAGTCCCTGCGAAAATAAATCTCCACCAACCATGTGACTTATGACACGGTCATACAATGTCTGCATGAAAAAAGCTAAATCTTTATCTGTAGGCCTAGCCTCATGGATGAAAGAAAACTTTCAGCCACACCAGATAACAACATATCTTTAAAGAATGATTTCAAATATTGCTCTAAAGAATTCCCTGCATAATGTAAATCCATGTGCCAAGAAGTCTGCAGCAGAGGTTAAGCAACAAGGCCGTAGGTATATGTTTGTCAAGTGATCAAAATATGCCTTTCATTCCAGCGATTCCTTGACTAAGTAACCAGATATGAGCAACCAATTGTATGGAGAGCTGTATAACCAAATGACAACTGAAGACAACTTCTAGACCAGATCAAACAAATGGACATGATTGCTGATGATGTTTTGTTTTCTTTCGTTTGTGCTTTTGCAGAGATAGGAGCTGAGGAAACTGCTGCCATTTGAAGAGCGGGAGAATAAATTACATATTCTAAAACAACACATTTAATGATTTCTTCTTCAAAACAGGGTTTTGAAGAAGAATCAATCTCACACTGACATAAGACGGAGTCTAACAGGCCTTAACCAATACCTTAGGCCAATCCCTTAGTGACGCTGATGGTATTATTTGACGGGAAAAAATATCCGTTGTCGCACTCATTACTATGGTCCAATACCATGGTAAAGACCCTTGATATTGATAATACCATGGTACAGAAACTGTATGGGACTTTTCTTCACCATACCTACATATGTACATGGTATTTCTTCACGGGACCTGCGTAAACTTTCGCAAACTTCACCTTTATCATTCATCTGTCTCTAAAATAATCTTCCTTTGTCCATCTCACCTGTTACATTCATCTTGCTACCATAATGTTAACATATTTATCAAGTAGGTTGACATCAAAGATAACATATTATCCATAATGCCAACAATACCCCCCCTTGGACTTGACGGAAACCACTTTGGTGTTTGGTCATCACCATTTGTAAATACCTACAAATACATTTGTAAATATACCAATCTTCTCTCCCAAGTCACCAAGCTTATCTCCAAGAATTCTTCTCCAAACAAAAAGCTTCAAACACCCTTTGACATCAAGGGAAAATGGCTGACCAATGTTGAATGAATACTTCTTTCTCCCCTTGAGCATATGTTGAATCTTTTGAAAGATATACAAAGAAGTGCATGAATTTATGACTCAACCAAATACAACCTTTCCTATCACCAAGGACTCATGCTTGTATCAATCACCCAACACAGTGGGGTTACATATTTGACTCAACATTACATCAAGTACCCAGAATAATGGGATTATATACATAAATTATTTGACCCCAAATGTCCAAACATGACTGAATATTACAATTATTACATCATGGGCCTTTATATGACCTTTACATCAAGAGACGGATATGACATTTATGACCAAAACCAAATACCTCAATAGTGAGGTAGAAAGACCATGATAGTCATTAACAACCATCATACACCATATAAGATCTTGCAACATGAACATCATCATCATGAATTAAGATAGGGCAATGTAGCAACAATCTTCAACAACATCAATATGTGACCAAATATGTAATGCTTTCAAGCATCGCCAAGTAGTTATAGCAGCAACATATCAATAACCATCCTCTTGACTTCATCAATGTCAGAAAGCAATGGAAAATATCATCATTTAGAAAGTAGTGATCAAGCAACTATAATTCCAACAATGTTCTATTAGAAACATAACAGATAGTCCCCCTAAAACTATGGCCACTATTCTCTTGTCAGTTCTGATCATATCCAAGTCATAAAGTAGCAAAGCCATCAAAAGGAACCAAAGCAGTAATGTTATATTGCAACAAATCATGAATCATCATAAACCAATTTCAATTATAAGTAAAATTTGAGCATCATTAACAGACTATAACCAATCACTCTCATAACCCTAAATTACAATAGACTGAAGCATATCCAAGAATTTCCCTGAGTCTATCCCACTATTTCTTCATCCCAGAGAAACATACATGACTCTATAAATCAAAAAGTGCGTATATATACAATTGTTCTTCATGTAATCTACATATAGAAAGTAAATTGTATTAATTTATAGTATCAAATCTTCTTGAACATGAAATATCTATTGGAATAATTAACAGTGATGAACCAGAGATCACTCCTAGTTTATGTCAGAGATATTCAAAAGAATCACATGGAAGTGGCTTTTTAAATATATATTCAACTTGTTCCTTTGAAGGAACATATTATAGTTTGACCTTTTGTTCAAACACATGTTCTCTTAGAAAGTGATATTTGATTGGAATATGATTGGTTATTGAGTGCATGACACGATTTTTAGAAATAATTATGGCACTAGTATTGTCACAAAGAATGGGTACAAGTTGAGGAAAAGTGATTTGAATCTCTTACAATATTTGAATCATCCATATAAGTTAAGTACAACCATATGCAACAATAACATATTATGGCTCAGCAGTAGATAAAAAGAAAGAGCTTTGCTTTTTTCTAAACCATGATACTATGTGAGGTGCCAAATAAAATTCTCCTCCACTAGTACTCTTTTGAACATCAATATTTTCAGCCCAATCCGCATTTGTGTAAGCATGTAGTGAAAAGTATGCATTTTTTGGATACCACAAACCAAAATCTTGATTTCCTTGTAGATACTTGAATACTCTTTTAACCATTCGAAAATAAGTTTCTTTAGGATTTACTTGAAATCATCCAACAATCCCAACCACATGCATAATATCTGGTCTTGTGCCCGTAAGTTAGAGTAAGATTTAGATCATAGACATGTTTTCTAGTTGATTACCTCAATGAGAATCATTATTTTGACCAAGACTTCATCTTTTTACCATTGGTGTGCATACAAGTTTGCAATATTCCATTCCTTATTTCTTCAAAATATGCTTAAGGTACTTGGTTTGTGAGAGAAAGATACCATTCTTTCTTTGTTGAAATTGAAGACCAAGAAAGTATGTTAGTTCACCAAGTACAGACATGTCAAATTCTTGTTTCATAACAGAAGCAATATCTTGAATCATAGGTTCTACATTACATCCAAATATGATGTCATCTACATAAACAACAACTTTAAAAAGTTTCTCTTTATCAAATTTTATATATAGGTTTCTATTTTCAAACCATTTTTTGAAGCCTTGTTCTTGAAGATCCTATCAAGACGATAATACCATGCATGAGGAGCTTGTTTTAATCCATACAGATCCTTATTAAGTTTGCAAACAAGATTTTTATCATTTCCTATAATGAAGAATTCAGGTTGTTCAATATAAAATTATTCCAGATCCATATTTAGAAATGCAAATTTAACATCCATTTGAAATACTTTGAAGTTATGAAATCCTGAAAATGCAAGAAACATTCTTATGGCTTCAAGTCTAGCTACTGGTGCAAATGTTTCTTCAAATTCTATTCCTTCATGTTGGGCATAACCTTTGCATACAAGTCTTTCTTTGTTTCTAATTACTTCTCCATTTTCATTTAGATTGTTTCTAAACACCCATTTTGTCCCAATAACATTTTTGTCATGAGTTCTTGGTACTAATTCCCATGTATGGTTCTTTTCTATTTGATCAAGTTATTCATCCTTTGTTAATCCAAAATTCATATTTACTATCTTGATTTACATTTTGAGGTTCAATTGTGGATAGTAAGGCTAGGTAACTAGAAGTTCCAACAAGAGTTCTTCTAGTTTATACTCTAGCTTCCTTTTCACCTAGAATTTGAGATTTTGGGTTATTTTTCTAAACATACCTTGAAGGAATCTTTTCTGATGTTTCTATGTTTTCATTTCCTTCTGATGCTTCACTAATTCCTTCTCCTAAAAACATTTGTACAGTAGTAGGAATAGGTTTGTCTTTTGCTGGTGCTTCCTTTTTGGTACCCGTGGAGGCTTCATTAATCACAACATCAATGAATTTTACAATATTTTGAAGCCTTTTATTATAGAATTTATATCCTTTGATTCTAGAGGAGCATCCAAGGAGGATTCCTTCATTGATTCTAGATTCAAACTTTCCAAGCTTATCATCATTATTATTTATGTAACATTTCTTCCAAAATTTTTAAAATGTTTGATAGTTGGAGGCTTACCAAACCATAGATCATAAGGAGTTTTACTATCGTTTACTTGAACATTAGATTTGTTAAGGATATTCACATTTGTATGTGTTGCTTCTCCCCAAAAGATATGAGGCATTTCAAACTCTTCAATCATGGCATGTGGAATTTGTTGGATTGTTTTGTTCATTATTTCCGCAACTCTATTTTGTTTAGGCGTTTTAGCTACAGAAAATTGCCTTTTGATTCCATGATATTCACAAAAGTCAAAGAACTCATCTGATATAAAATATCCTCCTCTATGATATCTAAGACATTTCATTTTTAAATCTAACTCATTTTCTATTAGATTTTTGAAAACTTTAAATTTATCAAATGCTTCATTTTTATGTTTCAATAAGCCATTCCAACACATTCTTGTAAAATCATCAATGAATAATATGAAGTATTGCTCACCTCGAGGAAATTTCTTTCTCATGGGGCCACACAAATCAATATGAATAAGTTCAAGTAGTTTACTTGAAGTATCCTCTTTAGCATCAAACTAAACTTCGGTTTCCTTATTGAATTGACATGATTTGCATATGTTATCTTCTAGTAAAGAGATGTTAGGAAAGTCAAGTACCACTCCCATTCTAATTGACTTATGTAATCGAGTGAAGCTTAAGTGTACCAATATTTTGTGTCAAAGCCGATTTTCTTCTGATTTTCTCAAGTAACAATGCTCTTGGTCGCCTTCCAAGACATATACATTACTTGGAGTTCTTGTTCCCTTTATTATGATCTTACCTATATCAAGATTTTGTGCCACATAATTCTTTTATATGAAAACAACCTCATTCCCTTGGTAACACATTTGACTAACACTAAAAAAATTATGCCTTAGTTCATTTCCCTTTGATATTAGTAGGTGAGTTATTTCCAAAGGTTACATTATATATATATATATATATATATATATATATATTCATTAAAGGACATAATTTTGCCTTTGTCACCTGTCATATTCTTTGAGAATCCACTGTTAATGTACCATATATTTTCTGTATATTCTGCATACAAAATAAAACCACAATTTTCGGATTCTACAATTTTATTTTTCCATACCTTGGATGTTATTGCATTTTGTTCATGCTTATGGGGTCGTCTCATTCTTCTTCTACATTTAGTTTCTTTATGCCCAAATTTATTGAAAAAATAACATTTTGTTTCATCTTGGAGAGGTGAGACGAAATTGTAAGAGTATTTCTTTGACCCAATCTCATTCTTTTTTTTCTTGCTTCTCTTGTCATAATAGTCTTATAAGAAACACATTGAACAACCTTATGACCAAAATTATGACAAGTGAATAATTTACCATTGAAGTAGAAGTTCTTGGGAGTATAATACCTTTTTTATTATCTTCCCTTTTGATTACGGTAAATATGTTTTACTTGAGAGACATTTGATCCCTTATTCCTTTGTTGAGAGATGGAATTTTGATGAATTCTTCCCTTTACTGCATTGAAATAACTTCTTGTACTTGTTTCAAAAGATTTTATAGTCTTTGATGATTCTCCATTATATCCAAGACATGTATTTATTAGAGGAGAGCATTGTACTTTGATGTTTTAATTTAAGGTCTCAGATCCTTTAACAAATATATAATTTAGTTCCTTTGTTTTCTCAAGTTCCTTTTGGAGACCTACGATTTCCAGTTCTAACCTTTTGATGTGCGTCTCATTTTCTATAATTTGTTTCTTCAGGACTTCTTCAACTAATTTAGCTTCTTCCAGAATTTTTTTTTAGCTGAGTCTTTTCTTCAATGACATTATCCTTTTCTTCTAGGGAATGCATAAAAACATCATCGGATTCATCAACAAATTTTTCTTCAAATTCCATAAGTAATTGATAGCCTTGATCATATTCAACTCCTTCATCCTTTGAAATACCATCACTATTTTCATGTGTGTAGAAAATTTTCTTGTTTTCAAACCTTCCTCTAACATTTACTTTTGAATAATTCTTCCCATTTTCATGGTTTTATTTATAAGGGAATTTAGCAGCATAATGACCAACTCTTCCATAAGCAAGCATTTTAAAGGAATATTACCTCTAAATATGCCAGTTCCTACTTGGAGTTTCTTTATGAAGTTCACCTCTTCTTCATAGGATACGTAGCCTGATTCCTTAAGCTTATCATTTTCTTTTCCTTTATAAGTATCTTTGAATGATGATTTTATGATATCTAATCGACCCCCTTTTCTCATTTCATAACTTGTTAAGATCCAATGAAGCTACTCAATAGTAAGATTCTTCAAATCCTGCATTTCTTCAATGGAAGAGACTTTCGAATCCAATTTTTGGGTTAGATATCATAGGATTTTCTCAACAAGAATTGAATATTTTACTTCATCACCAATATTTCGCATTGAGTTAATGTTCTCATCTACCCTAAGAAAAAAACTTGAAATAATTTCAACACTATGAATTCTGAGAGTTTCATATTGAATTCTAAATGTTAGAAGTTTGGCACTCTTTACCTTAGTGTCATCTTCATAACTATCTTATCCCATATAGCCTTTGGAGTATTCAGTTGCATGACCTTCACAAATTATGATTCTTCCAAACTTTCCAAAAGAGCATTGACAACCTTTGCAAGTGTCTAATATTTTTTCTTTCCTTCTTCATCTGTGGGAATAGAGGATGGATATTTATTTCCTCCTTCAATGATTTCCCAAACATCAAATCCAAGTGGCTGCAGATATGATTTCATTCTAAATTTCTAGAAAACCAAGTTCATTCCATTAAACACTGATGGCTTAACAGAATATACTCCCTCATGATTTCTCATCTTGATGAATATTCCTTCAAGAAATCAAACTTATTCTAAAGGATCTTCTTTGATACCAATTTCTAGGAAAAATACTAGGCGGTGAATCAGTATTTTATACACTTCAATTTCTGATTTATTATTCTAATTTGTATACACTACTGTTATAGAGGAAACTAGCATATGTACATGAATGTTATTAAGGAAACCCACATATATCTAGATAAATTATATGATCATTAATTTCATCATCTATTCAATACTAATCAGTTCATCATTACTTCATTTTTCATCAATTGGTCAATAATTATGAGAATTTAAGAAGCTAATAGAAAATCAAAACACAAAATCCATATGAACACCAAGATTTTAGGTGATAACCCAATGTGGGAAAAAACCACCACTACTGTCTTCTTTGTCTTCTTATTTTAAAAAAAAGAATCTTCTTACAATATTCTTGTTACACCAATTTTTGGTCATCTAACCTGTTACTATTAGATGGACCAAAGTACACCATGTAAGACCAATTTTACCCTAAGTAAATTTTCTTTCACTATGAAAAATAACTTAGTAATCCATAATTTATTAAGTTGTTTATGGTCTAAACAGGAAACCCCATGAGGAATAATTGAATAAATCTTTATTTTTTTAATTTTCCTCAAGGGATAAGTAGTTAAACAACAGTTTAATTAATATTCCTGGTCATATTTAACCCAAAAAAGGAAAATCAATTAGATAAATCACTATTTATCTTATTATTTTGTAGGAATAATAAGAGGAATAATTGAATAAATCACTATTTATTTAATTATTACTCAACCACATTCTTAAAATAATAAATAACTCATTTATTTATTTATTACTTACAAATAAAGGGATTTGACCAAATTCAAATTCTTTTTCCCTCCAACAAATATAATAAAATATTCCATAAAATCTGGATCTAGATTTGGTTAATAATATTTTAGTTATGCACCAATATCTAGACTAACTCAATATTTTGTTATAAATAGAAGGGTTTTTCCATTCATTCACTACATTTTATTGCCTAAAGATCCCTCTAGATCTATACTTTTGATCTGACTTTGATCCTCCATCATTATCATATTTTTCTACCTTTTTGCTTGTGAGCTCCCTTTGAGTTCCATTTTTGTCTGGGATTTCTATGCGATCAAGAGAGAGAGATCTTAGATCTGAAGCGCTAAGGACATACAAGAACCCATCCCATTGAGGAGGACTGGTAACTTCTTTCTATGTTCCCTTCCTAGGTTTCATAAATACAAAATTCTTTAAAAAATATTCTTGTCTTGTCTATTGGATGCTTGGAGCAACTCTTTCTTTTATTTGTTGTTTAATGTCTTTAACTGCATAGATATGAATTTTGTAGAATTTATCTTGGTCAACTAACTGCAGATCTAAGGAAATTGGCAGCCATCCTTGATGTTAGGGTTGTTTTTTATTCACAACTAAAGTGAGCTTTTTCCTATGCTTGCAATTAGAATTCACATTAACAACTGGTGACTCCACAAGGGTTTATAATTATGACCGCTGTCATTTTTCAGATCCCTACATGACCAGATGCTTCAAACCCGATGGTTTTTCTTCAGCTTCTTGTTTTACTTTTTTTGATGTTGTTTTCAACCTTTAAAACCCTAAAACAACAAAAATTCTAAATTCTGTGTGTTTCTAGGCCTATTGCATAGGTGACAAGTATTAGCCACAGCTGAGACAAAACTTGTTTCTGAAACCTGCTCCCGAGAGTGTCGGAAGTGTAGGTTGCACTTTTTGGGCCAAAACCTGCGACCTCAACCTTAAGGATGCAGAAAATAGCCTCAAACCTGCAACCTCTATTGAAAATAGGTCAGAAACTATGACCTATACCTTTTGTAGTAATTTTTCTGTGATTTTTCTGGGTTTTTATGGGCTACTGTTCAAGATTTTTTGACCTCCGTCTCCGCTCGTTTTGGACTTGTAATTGCTCTGTTTTACTCGTCGAAGTAGGAACTAATCCCCCCCAGGGATTCAGTATGCTTCTACCTTTCTAGGAGGAGTTTAGTTGATTTATTTGAATCTAGGAGTATTTTATTTCTTGTTCATGGTTGGCTTCTTTTGGTATCCTTCAATTTTTCAAGTGAATGTCTTCTCTAAATACATGATCTTGGTAAAGGACTAGTAATGGTCTCATCCTATGAATTATACCTCAACAATATAACAAGAAATTTTTCTGTCCAAGTCTACTAATAGTTCACCAGCAAGATGAAATATGAAATCACTAGCTTATTTACATTTTGGATTTAGGTTCCAAAACTCTTCAACAACGTCTTCACAGGGCTTGATTGGGGAAACCTAATATGTGATTTTGATATCAGAACATAAAAATTCCATTGGGCCAATATAAGGGTGGTAAATATATGCATGAGAGGTCCTTGAAAGATAATTTGCTAGAATTTTTAGTGCTCTAGATCACTCTGATTATGTGTATGCCATTAACAACTTAAATATTAGTGAATGTAGTGACATCAAAGGTTATTTTACTAGTTTAATCTCATAGGAAATAGTATGATTGAGGAAAATTACATAAGGGCACTTTATTGGACGCTCTTATATAAACTATGAATTATACATTGGCATGGCCCATACTGAAGCATGTCAATACCTTAGAAAAACCAATTGTGGAGGAAAATTCCTAAGTTGAACTGTGTTGTCATGGGCTATGTGTATGAAGATATGTTGAATGAATAAATGTTGCATGGTGGAAATGCCAGAATGCTTCATGTGATGGTTCATTTACAAGTGACAGGAAATAGAGCTTCGATGACATTGACATCGTAGTAATATAAAAAATGGAAAATAGATAAGTCACTGAAGGAATTTCCATTTGTGAAAAAGGGAAGAGATACTTGTCATTTGATCCAACTTAACGATGTAAGCAACCTATACAATTTGAGTTTTCTGCCATATTCAATTGAAAATTGCAATTCTCTTACTATTGAATTGAGTATTGATGTATTGGAATCCCTTGTAATTATAAATACCAAAAAGGTGAGATAAGCTTATAATAAATTATATAGGTTGGAACTTTTTTTTGTCCTTTTTGGCACATGCATCCATAGATTTATTAAAAGGATGTTGTGTTTCCTAATATTGTTGAAATAAAAGTCGCTCAAAAAATAATTACTGTTTTCACAACAACAAATATTTGGAGAATGTTATCTTTGGAGGCTATAGTATGAATCAAACCAACTGCTAAGTTAATATTTTTGGCATTTCTTGTGTTTTATGACACTTGACATCTAAGAGCGATGTTTACACTTTTGGTGTTGTGGTACTTGAATTGCTAACTGGTCGAAGATCTATGGATAAAAACCGACCAAGTGGGGAACATAATTTGGTGGCATGGGCTCGGTTTTATTTTATGGACAAAAGAAAGATGTATCGTCTTGTGGACCCTCGGTTGGAATTTAACTATTTTTTCAAATGGGCACAAAGATCATATACCACATCATTTCCTACTACGGGATCCTAAAGCCATGCCCCTTATGGATGATGTTATTGAATCTCTTAAACCTTTGTTAAATTTGAAGGATATGGCAAGCTCGTCCTTGCATCATCAAGCTGTATAGTCTATGCGCTTAAGTCACCACCAACGAATGGAAAATGGAAATGGACATTTACCTTCAAAGAATTGACCTCCTAGATCCATTACCAATGATGTGTGTATGCCACCACATATCCAACCTCCAAAACTTAATGGTAAATGATATTGTTGACTGAAGTAGCTTTTGATTGTTTCCTGAATTTATATGTGAATGGAGCTTCCAAGACTTACTTTCAAATTACCAAAATACATCTAAGGGAACATTTATGCGCTTAGATTATATTCTCATGACTTGGACATCTGTAGATGTGCTCTTCTGAGAGGAAATTCAGTTTATGACGACAATTAGATAGTCTGGATTTCTAGAAACAAATGTGTACCTGAGTTCTCAGATGTTTATACAGAGAAGAATGCAGATTCGTTATCTTTAAATGGGACAGCCATTGAGATATGTTGAGTCATTTATTTGATAAGGAGATCCATTTCACGAAGGCAAATATACTTAGGGTGACTCCTTTCAATTTTATTGGGTGGATTGAGTGCTTTGAGACAGTAGTACAACTACCATATGTCAAAGTTTTTTCTGATTGAAGGTTCCTAGATGTTATACTCTCATTGTTTCAAATTACTTTCCCCATATCTTAATCATGGTTATTTTGGCCAAACTATATTACCGGGCTGGTTGGAGTTGCAAATAAAGGAATAATAATGGTTGTTATATTTAAATTTCCAATTAAGATAGGAATATATCTAGCTCACGCTTCAGCACAAACATACAATGCATACTCAGCCTTAATTTAACTTAGCTTCAGTTGTAAACCCATTAGGAACAAATTTTACCACCATATTAGGCGTAAGGATGCCAATTTAAACACATCCCACCCGCACAATTCCAACACCACCAATCTTGTACAACTTGAAAAGATCATACCCCACAACAAGTCAACAACAGGAAGCTATTCGATAGAGTTAGACCAGCTCTTCGATATTCACAAATGAGCTTAGTAATCCCATTGAAAAGGGGACGTCTTGTAAGAGGCTTTTTTTTTTGTTCTACCCTAAGGGACATTTTGGCCTTCGGAAAACCCCACAACAAGTCAACAACACGAAGCTATTCGATAGAGTTGGACCAGCTCTTCGATATTCACAAATGAGCTTAGTAATCCCATTGAAAAGGGGATGTCTTGTAAGAGGCTTTTTTTTTTGTTCTACCCTAAGGGACATTTTGGCCTTCGGAAATTGGGCCAAATATGCTAGTGATATAAATGTGGACATGTCGGATCTCATGTCAGCTTATTTCACCCAACTATCATGTCTCTTCATAGGGACACACAACTATAAATATAAATCTACGCTCCATTTCATCTCAATAAAATCAGTGAATATTTTAGAGACAAGCTCAGACCTTGACAACCACCTGTGCCCTTGGATTTCAGGAATGAAGATCATAGTTTGAGGAGGCCAAGTAGGAATAAATCTACAGATATGTGGAGAGTCTTCATTGCATATCAGTTCTATGTATAAGGGAAAAACCTCTTTTGTGTAGACTGTCTTCAACAACTCGGATAAGGGTTATATACCTCAAAACAATTCCTTACACCTCAAACCAATCAATATTGGTTTCAGGACTGTGTCATCTCACAACTCATATGTGTGTGAAGGATCACTACAACTCAGTTTAGTGGATCTATAATATTCCTAGGCTCAGATCTGTGGAGGGATTCAACTAAAAATATGCATCGACCTACTTCCATAGATAACTACTTAGCTCATCTCGGACAATAGACTTTGGTATTTATCCTTTCGTGGCTCAAATATTTGGGAAATATCAATCTATACTCATATTCGGTCATGTGGAGAGGCAGTGGGAAGTGACACTTGGAGTTTGGAAAAACTTAATTTATTGAACAGTTAAAGATCTCGGATCCTTGACAACTTGGTTGAAGGCTCATTCTTTGGAGACACAATTGTTAGGCTAAATTGCCTGGGCTCAAGCTCAGACTTGATGTTGAATTGTAAGGACCATAATTTCAATTCTTGGGTAGTCTACCTATTATGTACTGTTAGTCTTGATCCTTGACTGCGAGAGGCTCAGATCACCAGCTCAAAGACTTGGATTGCAGACCCTTGTTAAAGGAACATTTACATCTTGTATGAAAAGACTATTTTTGTAGAAAACATTGAGGTTGTTTGGAAACCCTTTGAACTTGAGACAACAACAGACCTTGAAGACTACTTGGAACTAATCCTTTATGCATTTTGAGGATGGTGTATTGAAGAATCATAGAAGGATGTTTGTGAGGTGTTTAACATCTTAAAGACCTTTTGTGGAAACTATTATAGAAGCATTCGTGAATATTGGAACCATATCTTGAAGGATCATCTAGAAGACGCCTCCAACGTTTTTTTTAAATAATTTTTTGTTTCCATCAATATTCCGACGATTAATTTTTTTTTTTAAATAATTTTTTGTTATCGTCGGTATTCCGACGTTTAGTTTTTTTAAATAATGATTTTTTTGTCAGTATTCTGAAGTTTAGAAGCATTGGTGGGGGCATTCTATAGTGTCGGACTAACGATGCTTGTGTTCGTCAAAAGAGCGACATGTTTTTTGATTGGAAGAGCAACGCTTTTGTTCGTCGGAAGAGTGACGATTATAACGTCAGTTATGGTGTTCGTTGGCGTCAGAATTTCAATGCTTATAAATTTAAAAAGAGCGACGAAGCGTGAAACATTGAAAGAGCGATGACCAATTTGAAACGTCGGAATTGCAACACCACCAAAAAAACGTCAGAATTAGCGTCGCCCTACCGATAGTTAAGTCAAGTGTCGAAATTCCAACTTTAGGAGAACCGAAGTTTTGCCCCACCTCAAATTTTTGCTCTTGGGATGCCTAAGTGTCACAAGAGAGACATTTTGGCCATCAAAAATTGGGCCAAATGTGCCTGTGTCAGTTTCGGAAGTGTTGCATGCAAAAGTTGCATGTGAGAGAAACACTAGAGAAGTGTTGCATGCAAGAGTTACATTTGCGAGAAACACTAAAGAAGTGTTGCATACAAAAGTTGCATGTGCAAACAACACTAGATAAGTGTTGCATGCAAAAGTTGCATGTCACATGCAAAAGGTGCATATGTGCATGCAAGGACATTCCAAGGTACCAGATCGAGATAGATTGATTCCTTTCTTCTTGAGAGGGAGTGTTGAAATTTGAAACAAGAAACAATGAAATTGGCATCCAGGAACAACATGACAGCACACACACTCGTGTGGGACCATAGGTCATGTAGTGATGGGTCCTATCGATACATTAGTGTGCAAACCAATTTATTTAATAAATTGGAAATGTGTCTAATTTAATTATCCATTAATTAAAATGGACAATAAATTGTAATCTTATCTCATAAACAGTTTTAATAGTTAACTCAGTGTGATAGACTTAGTTATCTCATAAAAATTCGAGTTGAGGGTGGTTGGTGAGACATGTAGAGTGATTTTATTTCTTTTAGAGTTCAAGTTGCAGTTAGTGCATTAGTTTAATGCATGAAAAATGAGTTAACTCAGTTAAGTGAGTTAAATTCAGTTGAACTAGTTGTAACTGATTGTTGAACAAGTGAGAGGTCAAGTGAATTAAATCAGATTTAATTCACATTCAGTGATCTATCATGAAACTGATAATTTACTATTAATAGTTGCATGCATGTCAGTTCCAGTGGAGACCCAGTTGAGACAAAGATTAAAGGGAAGTTGACTATTAGTTGTATTTTTAGCAAACTACCCAGATGTAGCTAAAACACCACAGGATTTCCCATGATACTTGCACAGTCAAGGAAGGATGAAATTCCTAAATAATATGGATTTCATTCCACAAGGATTGTGCGAGCAAGGCAGGCTGAAGACAAAATGAGAATTGGCTAAGTGTTGGCCCGATTTTGTCTGGATCGGCGTGAGACAGACAAGAGAGTGAAGAAGATTCTTGTGAGAAAGAATGAATAGTATTGTTTCATGATTCCTTAGTTCATTATACAATATAGATAGAGGGGTTTTGAGCAGGTTTCTTTCCCCAGGAAAAATATCTGTCTTGTGATTTGATTTGCTTATTTTTTTACTTGTTGTGATTGGCGATTGTTTTTAATTTCCGCAATTGATTTGTAGAAGGATTCAATATCTTGTTTTTGTATATTGCTTGATCGGATTGAATCTGTTGATATACATACGTTTGTATAATTTCTACATAATTAACACTATATTTATATGTAGTTTCATTTTTTGAAAAATATAATATTAAAAAAAATTAAGGGTTTATATCGCTTGAGACATATCTATGATGATCTTTTCTTTTCTAAAGAAAATAATATTCATATTTAAAAGGAATGAATATACATATTGATGTATGAAAATTGAACCAATTAGTTCTTACCTCTCACTTAGATGTGTATTTTTTAAGATACTTCCATCCTTTAATACATCCATTACAAAATATATATGGCGTTCATACTTTACATCGTACATTAATTCTTACATTAAAAACTTACAAATAAATCTACTTTTCTTCTCACTTTAAGCATCAAACCATACATAATTAAATCAAAACTAAAATTCCAGGGAATCTATTTCCTCCCCATCATGAAACTCATGAATGACTAGAGATCTAGGAGGGATACACAATTACTCCTTAGAAAGGGCATCACCTTTTGTACTAAGTTTCTTGTGAATGTGACAAAAGGAGAGCCAATATGAACATTCACCACTGAGATATTTTTTGAAGCCCAATTGATTACCAATTTCGAGTCACTCATAGCTTATAATTTTTTAACATCTCTTTCTGTTATAACCATAAGGAGAGTCCTTAGAGCTATAACTTGAGCTCTTTTATTGATGCATGTACTTGGAGAATACCTAATGAAAATGTAATGGTTATACTTATATAGAGCATAGCACTAGCACACACATCACAAAAAAAATTATGACATTGGTTAGATCCATCCAAAAAAACATGAGGGGATTTCCATCTCCTTGGAATTTTAGACTTTGAAGCAACCCCTATTTCTTTAGATAAATTGATGATCTCACGAGTTGAAACTTCAAACAGGGGAGGGAGGGGTCTATAGACATCTCTAAACGCTTTAAATTTTCTAGCTCACCAAATACCTTATACAGATAAGATAAAAAAGGCTTCAAAACATTTTATAGACCTGTCCACTATCCAATTCATCATGCATTCCTCTAAATTTAGATTTTTTCCAAGGACACATTTTGGCTTTAATTCTACTAACATGTACCTTACGACTTCTTTTTCATGTGTACATGCCATCAAAAAGTGATGAATTGTTTCCTTGTTATTCTTACATAGTGAATACTTGTTAGGGCCAATCCATCCCCTTTTTAAGTCTTTCTCTAAAGTCAAAAATTTGTTGGATATTGTTATCCACATAGTGAATTTTCACTTCAAAAGAGCACGAATCTTCCAAAAATATTACTCCACCAACATTTCTTTTTTCTCTTGAATTGAGATTCCATAATCATTGTGTATCCTAGTTTTGTTAAACTCTTGTAAACTTAAACTCTTACCTTTAACTTATTGCAAATATTCATTAAACTCTTATTTTTACATTATCAAAAAATATTCATTCAAAAAGATAATTATTTTCTAAATTTATTATAATTAATGAATATTTGAAATTAAATTGAAAGTATGAATAATAGTATTTTATATTAATTTTAATTATAATATAATAAATATATTTTTTATTTTTATTTATATGAGTTTTTTAAATACAATATTAATCATTAAATTTATTTTTCAAATGGCATATACATCACATATTATACGAGTAAATAAAGGAGTAGTCTATAATGAGACATTTTGGAAAAATTGGTCATATGAAAAGTGTATTATTCCAGCATGCCTCTTACTGATGCGACGTCATCGAAACCTCCCATCGCCCCTCATCTGATGGTGCCTTCTCCGTCATGTCCTCCCCACGTTGACTACAATTGCATTAGCTCTCTACCAACCGCATTTCAATTCGAAATCCAAACGCATTACCGCGCCAATTTTTCACCAAAATGAATTGGTTTTGATGTTGAGGTAGAAAGTATGAAGCAAATAGTTTCCAGTATCATGTATTAGCTATCTTTAAAACTTGAGGATTATGAGTTGAATAATGTAAGCAACAACTCATACAGTTTTTGGAAATTTTTTCACTGTGGCAAATCCGTGGGATGTATATCTTGCTCGAATTTCTAAGGATGTGAGATTAAATCCAAGAAAATTTGTAGAACTTGTTGGGATTTTGCCTTGTTCTACTAGTTATATTCACGATTTATTGAGATTGTGAGATGAGGATATTTTACACTTTCATGTCTGTTTCTCTTGGCTAAAAACATAATAAGTATTACCCTGACTGATGAAGAGCTACATAATCCATAAAATGCAATAATATTCTTGCTTTGATATCTTGCTCTAGGCTTGCATTTCTGGAATCTTGTCTGGTGAAGCTTCTACTTCCGAAGCTTGTGTGATCGAATTTTTAGGAAGTAGTGGGGATCATCTCTAACAAAATCCTCCAACTGAAATAAACATTTACCAAATAGAGTGAAAATGTACATATACTTCTTCCATGGATCGAGATCGTGAATGCCTCCTCGATCTCCCTGTCGTACCTTCCATTCACAACCTAATTGAAAATAATTAATTAGAAACGAAATACCCATATTGTAGATACTGGTTCAGACAACATTATATTAAAAGGGATTTTTTTTTTGCGCTCTTCTCAGATTCTAAATTGAATAGGAGATACTCTAGCCTACCAATAGTAACATAAACTTCTTAATTCAACAAATTAAACTTGAATTCTCTCTTTAATACCTCCAACATCCGAAAGACTCAGATCTAGTGTTTTAGATGCAAAAAAAGTGCAGAGTGGCATTATTTCTTAGTTTCTAAATATACTGAGAAATTTTTATCTGTCTATTAACACTACAACATAAAGGGGGGTTTTAAGACAATATTTAAGACAATTTTCAGGTAAATTGTCTTAATTTGAGACAAAATAAAACTTGTGTATTGTCTTAAATATTGTCTTTAAGCAGGTGTCTCAAATTAAATCATCTTAAAATTAAATTGTCTTAAAATATTGTCTCTATAATGACAATATATAACACAAGAATTTTTGTCTCTCCAAAGACAATTTCATTTTTGTCTCTCCAGAGACAGTTTCATTTTTGTCTCTCTAGAGACAATAGTTGCACTACAACACAAAGAGGGGTTTTAAGACAATTTTTGGGTAAATTGTCTTAACTTGAGACAAAAATAAACTTTTGTATTGTCTTAAATATTATCTTTAAGCAGGTGTCTCAAATTATTGTCTTAAAAAATTGTCTCTATAAAGACAATATATAACGCGAGCATTATTGTCTCTGTAGAGACAATATAAAACAATGAATCCAGAAAAATATCTTACCATTAAAATAAATCAATATAAAAATATTTAATTAAAAAAATCTACAATATCATTGAATAATTCATGTTAGGGTACAGTGGAATCGAACCACCAACCTCCTGCATGGCAGGTGCTCTTCCATTGAGCTAGCACCCTTTAAAGAATTATGTGAGGAGTTATGGCAACCATTGAAATTGTATAATAGACATTGATTTTTAAAAAATGTTCAACATTTAATGGCATAATCCTTGTAAAATATATATTCATGCAAGCCCTTATTTTTAACTTAATCAAAAAAATTACTCGATAGAGTTAGCTCACAGTGACACCCTTGTAGCTTGACCTGCACAAAAAGCTAATAATAAACAATAATCTACAAACAAATTAATCGAGCCATACAAAGAAAATTAACTAGAATTAGCACAAGCAATACAACCACCACCCAAAGAGCTACACCAGCTTGATAGTAAGCATTGGTGACACATATGATGTACACAATAAGCCATGACTGCATCGTCAACCCATTCAAGACAGATTGGCCACTCTCCTCATTCACCGTTACTAATTTCTTTGACCACTTCTTCAATGTAAGATTTTGAAGGTACAAAACTAAAATCCCCATTAACACACATTTGACTTCCTAGAAAAAAATTTCTTGCCCGCTTAAACATATCAGATGACTGTTGTGTATCACCCATTGTTGATAACTTAGCAATTAGAAAAAATTCTAACATATAAGTGCTCATAAAAATTAAAAAAACTCTTGCTCTTTGAACTAAACACAGGCCATTTGATCATTAGAACATGGTTATCATCCATAAAAGTGTTTCATCTTCTAACTATGAGAATGGTTCCACCAAAAAGCACCACAAAAGTTTGTACCAAAAACCTTCCACAAGGTAATGAACTACTCCTAATGAACTAAGAAAGGAACTACTGCCAGGCCATTTTTAGGAGCTGGATTAATGAACTAAGACATTCACAAGTAAGGAAACTCATTCCAGTGTTCAACATAAAAAAATATTCTGAAATTGTGTTTCTGTTGTCATCCCACTTTCTACATCTCTCCCTAGTCAAGATTACTGTATGGAGAGAAAAGATCGCAAAACCAATTCTTCTCTCATTGGATTCCATCCCATGTCCCTGCAAATATTATCATTGTACCATTTCTAAAAAGTGGCAAGACACGATTTCCAATAGAAGGGTGTGATTTTCTTGATATACTTGAAGTAGCTTTCTGTATCTGCCTCCATTTCCTTGATACTTGGAAGGACAAATTTGTGAGACGGAAAATGGGCCAGCCACTGTGTATGTATTTCAGAAGAATGCAGATTTGATAAAATTTCTGGATAGCCAAGGATTTTTATATGAGGAATGCGTGGATGGATGAGCCCCCTGTTTGTTCTCGGAGGAAAAGTCATTTAGGCTTTGAGCGTCTGAGCTTCATCAGCATGGTCTATGAATTTCTTCACACTTAATTGAAGTGCTTGAATTAAAAATGGGAAAAAAGTAAGAAATAATTCAGGGTTGTAGTGAATAACAGACCTGTACAAAGGAAGTGGATCAGCTGATTCCTGGAGGACGTCTACAAAACGCGTTGGAAGTATGCTCTTTAGTTTTTTCTCCCCATCATAACCAGTGCCCAATACCACAAGATCAACTTCAATCTTTGTTCCATCATCTAGTACGACCCCCCTGCTGTAAAAACTGAAATTTGAAGATTTCCGAAAGAGTATGAAACCCTCCTCTGCTTTTGGAAATAAATTATCCGGAAGTGATGCGATTTGGCAAGAAGAAATTTCTTGAAGAGAGCTGTGATCTGGAACAAATCCATACTTTCACAAGGGAAGTTTCCAAAGAAGGTAGAGCTCCACAAACATGGACATTGCCCATATATATAGAAAAAATAGAAAAAAAAATGAACTCCAACACTGCACATGGATTTAAATGATATAATTGTTCAGCAGGGGGCTACTTTCACATGAAATTACAAGTAAAATATATGTTTTATACTGTAATGTTCTGCCTATCTAATTTATCTATTGCAAATTTCAAGGACACTCGTGCATTATTTCTGGACAGATATTTCACTTTGTTCACAAAATTTTGGATGATGAGTAGCGGTTAATGTAAATTTCAGGCACATTATCAGTGCTTAGAAAAAATCTTGTAGTCTACCAAACAGATTCAACAAATTACATTGACCCTTATCCATGATATATGCTTTAAGGAATCCAATGAATTAAAAGAAAACCATACCATAGGTGCAAATAAGCACAACATTATTCTCTGCAGAAACCTCTGACAAGGCTTTTCAAGTAACAATTGCCCAGAACGTGTACCGTAAATAAATGATAAGGGGACTCCCCAAACCTTGTAAGAAGGAATTGTCCAATGCACTGTTTTGAAGACCATTGTACAAGGATAGCCACCTCCTTCCCCCAATAATTAGAAAGAAGCCATTAATAGCCCTATAATTGTATGGATGAAAAAGACAACTCCTATAGCGTTTGTATTGTCTAACAATTTACCTTTATTTGCCTCAGCGCATTCCACAGCAAAATCCATTGCTGACTTCTGGAATCCAATAACTACAACTCTTTTTCCTTTGATAAGCTCATAAGCATTCCTTCTATACAAAACTGAATAGTCCATGGTATGCAAAACCTTTCCTTGAAACACTTCTGGACCTTTATTAAGAGGAAATGATGGGGTTTTGGGTACATCCCAGGACTAAGAAATCGAAGCGATGCCACTGCATTAAGTAACAGAAACAAACACATTCATTATAACCTCGGTCAGGGATGGAAAATTTGTTGTGAGTAATAACATGCAGAGTAGCAGGGTGCATTCTTTATGCAGAAATCAAAAGTGCATTATACAGCCTGAATGGCGTGGTGGTGCGATTAACTCTTTACATGTGTTATGCAGTGTAATGGCACATTGAAACTAAACAATGCATTAAATGTATTGGAATATAGACACTAGCTCATACACATCTAAACGAGCACCCATATCCTCCTCAGAGGTTAGGAAGCCCAGGATGCAGATCCCAGAGTTACTCAAAATGGCTAATATCTTACATGGTGAAATCGATATTTACAATCTTGAACATATGAAACCGAGGTTTAGATAGATTTGGACAAGCTGTAAATACAAAGTAAAAGTTGCTCCCTCATGGTCAACTTTTATTATTTCTAAAAGGCCTCCACAATAAGATAAGGTAAATTCTTTGAAATGAGTAAGGTCAAAAACCAAAGAAACAAATCCTGCATTTCCCTTCTCACAATGATTGATATCCCCATCAAACATGAGTTAGTCAATAGTAATCAAAAGGGATAATGTTATTGAAATTTAGAAAGAATACCATGCATAACATGGAGCAACCATATATGCTTTTCAATCTGTACCTCTATGGATTCTGCATTGTTTTTCTACACACCCAGTTCCCAAACTGCATTGTCTGCATATGGCTTCCATTCTTACCCCATAATCCAGCATGAGCCGAACTCTTTTCAAAATACTTTTCGTTATATCGAATCTCCACCACTTTGGAATTGAACTGAATGTAGTCAAACAGTCCAAAATGCTCAGCATAGCTGTGGAAGTAGTCTATTACCTTAGAGTGGGAGGGGAACTGGGTAGTTACATGGCTTGGCCATTGAAAATCAGTGAATTCAAAGGCAGAGCGAGGGGTCTGTAGCTTTGTTGAAGCAAATGTTTCTCTCCACATGCCTCCTATTCCTATTTTTGCTTCAAACACTGTGATATTCAGATTCAGACTTCGTAAATATTTGGTTGCAAGGAGACCACTCATCCCTGCACCTATGATACAAACCCTTCTCTTCCCTAACCCGTTCTCATTCTCAATCTCACCTTCCCTAAACAAATTCCCATCAGTCACCCATGACTAATCTCTTGAAAACAATTGTTAAAGACATTGATGATGTGGCACAAGCTACTTCTAATGGGCTTGGAGTAAACCAAAATGGTATTTCTCTTGATGGAAGGGGAATATTCCGATCTGAGCGTTGAAGAGCGTTTAAATGCTCTTGTTTGTTTAATTGGTGTTGCAAATGAAGGAAATACCATACGTGTTGTGCTTGAGGAACGACTAGAAGCTGCAAATGCTTTGAAGCACCAAATGTGGGCAGAGGCACAAAGCGATAGAAGATGGCTAAAAGAAGAACAACTTTCTAGAGTTCAAGCTCTTGGGGGAATAAAGTCTGAAGGAACTAATGTTAATCCCGCATTTGAGGGTGGGCAGAGCCCTTTTGTTGGAATGGATATCAAGGGAACTGAGGCATCTGTTTTCTCTCAACCCAAATGTGAGGCATCAGCAGGCTTGATCTCAGTTCCAAACCATTTGTCAGCATCAACAAACTCTAATGCAGCAGTCAAAAAATGTTTTCCATTGTAAGAAAACTCATTTATCCAAGACACTTCCATTGCACAACAAACTGGATACACGACTGAAAAAATCACGTGCATAGTTAAAAGCTTCTATAGGACTGAAGGAAGAAGGGTTATATGTTTATAGGACAATTCCGCTGGGCCAAGATCGCAGACATAATCGCTATTGGTAATTTGTAACATGTTCTTCAGGAATGATCCTGGATCTGGTAGATTTTTTTTTTTTTTATGAGTCTCATGAGGATGGCATCTAGAAGGTCATTAACACTGATGAGGCATTTGATGCTTTGTTATCATATTTAGATATTCGCGGTGTTAGGGAGGCCCATTTACATGTTGTCTTGCAAAAACTGGAGAACCCATCTAAACAAGTAGTGAAAACACGTTCAGCTTTAGGAAAGCACAATGATGTTATTACTGGACTGGGGGTTAAAATAGAAATTGCTTACAAGCCATCCTGTCCTGGCTATGTAATGGAGGATGGGGATCTCAGTGCCATTGATCATGATTCTTTGGATTCCTCAGAGCTTTCTAGATCCTTTACAATTGAACTTGGAATAAACAGGGCTTGAAAAATGGCATAGGTGGCAGTCATTGCAATACTTGGGCGTTCGATTCATCTTCAGTGATCCTCCATATGGTTATTTTAAGTAATCTGGAACAGACCAAAAGCGTTCCCTTGAAGTAATAGAGAAGCTTCGAAAGAAAAATGAGACCTAATGTTAACCAAATGAATGTGAAATGATAGTTTTTGTTTACCAAATGAATGCACAATGATATAAACTACGGTTTGGCCCTAGGGAAGTTGAACATAAGCTACTCATAACTGCAATTTATAGCCTAAATATTAGCAAGAGCCTTCACCCTGGAAAGTACTAAATGAAGATTTTAAACATTGTAAGCCAAGCAACAACATTTTTATAACCTATGCATGTACAAAATAACAAAATCCCAGCTAAGAATCTTACCGATGAAGAAAACCCGAAGAAGATTTTTCCGTATTGAAGGCAAATGAGGTTTGCGGAGAATCACCTACGAGCAGGAATCTAGGTGAACAGAAGAATATGTTTTTCTCTCGAAATTTAATAGGGTTAGAAACCATATAGAGCAATCTGATACTCCAGTAACAACAGGAATGAATCTTCATTGGCAGGAAAGGGATGAAACCGATGCAAGTAACCGAAGGAATACATCTTCAGTTGCAGGAAATGGATGAAACTAATGCAAGTAACAGCAGGAATATATTTTCAGTGGCAGGAAGGAGATGAAACTGATGCAATGCAAGATGAGGAAGAGAAAAATTTCTCAGCAGCGCAAAACAAAATGACAGAGGAAAACTTTTCAGGAAAGGGTTGAAACTAATGCAAGTAATAGCACTAAAAGCAGGAATAGATTTTCAGTGGTAGGAAAGAGAAGAAACTGATGAAATGAAAGATGACGATTTTAAAATTTTCTCAGTCGTGCAAAGAAAAATGTCAGAGGGAAACTTTTATTAAATAAATAATATTAAAAATGATAAAATATTAGTTGTAAGGCTAAACTGCAATTTGTTAAAAAAACTTTTATTAAAATAAATAACATTAAAAATTAAACTACGTACAATTTTTAACTTAAATATGAATAATAGCTAATTAAACAACAACAAAAATTGAATGTGAGGATAATAAACATACTTATTATTATTAATTAATCATTTTAGATTTATTTTAATTTTGTATTTACCAAGTGTTGTGAGGATAATAAAAATATTATTATTATTAATTAATTATTGTAGATTTATTTTAACTCTGTATTTATCAATTGCTATTGTAAAATCTATTTTCACTTTAAAAAAAGATTGGCATTTTAATATATTTGATCTTTCTAGAGGCCTAAGGGCATCAATAAAAATTATATAAGACCTCCCTAATGCAATCAAGTATGTTGACATAAGGAGGAAAAGGGGACACGAGGTCTTCACATAAGGGAAACATCCATTAACCCTTAAGATGGGTGATAAATATCCTCAAATCTGTGAATAATGATCACTAAACTCAATAGTTGTAGGTACCCCATAATTTTTTGGAGAACTTCACTTAGAGCTCAAAATACCATATTAAAAGCTAATCATAGTTTAGAAGGTCTTCACGTGTGTTGTTAAGAGACACAAAGCAAGAAGAGGTAGATATACCGCATTCCTCTAGGGTATAAGATAATATGATTTCCCCTTAACATTGTCATGAAGAATATTATGATCTAAGAGAAGAAGAGCATAGCCATCTCATGGACTTAGATCGAGTAAAATGAAGTATTGTTTGCGTGGAGCATCCACTTGAGCCAGAAAAATGAAAAGATGATGTCAAATGTAGAATTTCCTTGAAATTTTGCAACTACTATAGTGAATAATCTGAAAACTGAAAACTAGTTTCTTTTCACTAAAACTCAGAATTTATGTACTTCAAATTTGGAGTGGAATAGACAGAAATAACAACAATCACACAATTCAAAACACATTTTTTTAGAGAACCCAACTAGGAAAACCCTCTGCTTGCTTGAGAATTTTATTGAAGAAAAAAACTGAGTAATAGATCTCTTACAAAATAATTATTTCAATTAGAAAACACACTTGTTTTCCCTACTTGTTCTAAACATGAAACCCTTTCAAGATTGTTAATCTTTGTTTCCCTCTACCAATTTGTGCACAAGCTTCTCTTGCACACTCTCCTCTCTCAAACTCCACGCACAACCATGTACAACCTTTCCATAAACCTGTGAGCTCTATTATCTTGTATTACCAACTCGTGCTCACAAGACAATAATCAAATTGTGCTTTCATTCCTCCTTATAAGAACCTCAATTAGGCTATTACTAGCAAGTTCTATTTTAGGAAAGTAGAACTATTGATTGACTAGTTAACAAAAGCTCATTGATTGTGTTCACTCTTCCTTCCTACAATTCAGGAGCCTGACTCAATCAACTCATCCTTTAGCCAAAATAACTTGCACTAGAAGAAAATAAACTCGGTCTTCCACTAATTAACACTAGTCAATTGAAATGGTTAAGTAGACTTATGTAAGAAGATATGATTATCGAAAAAGAAGGTTGTAGGAGGCAGAGCTGAACAGGTGGCGGCGATGGCGGAACTAGGGTTCGGGCTACTTGGTGTTCATGGAAGGGTAGCATCCTCGCCCCCGTGACCATTGAGATCATCTCTACTCTCTGCTCCATCTGTTTGGAGCTCTCCCTGTGGCGCACATTCATTACCGTCGCTCACGGAAGTCTTAGGGGTTTGTTGTTTCACATGACTGCTTCTGCGCGCTCTCCGACAATTGCACCCCATTTCTGTTTTCTTTACACCTGCTCTGTTTTCACTGCCATCTACCCCCTTCGTGGATTTTGTGCACTGAATGACGATTGGTTATCTATCGGTTTGCAATGGTTTTCATTGGGGTTATTAAGGGAAGGGGCCCAAGACGAAGAGTTAGTTGACTACTCGAAGGACCCATATTCCTTGGTGGACATCTGGGCATTATCCCGACGCTTCTCTTCTGGTATTCATGGCACACACCCGACATCTTCTCCTTTTTCATTATCTGCTGAACCTGGGTCCTCACCCTCTGCATCTATCCCCTTTCACTCTTTCCCTGGCCTCGACTCCTTCCTGGTGATCCGGATTTTATGCAGGAACGCAACAGAATACAAATATAACCAATAATGCTTCATTTTATTAATGAATGAATGACTGCAATAAGCTTACAAACATAATGGAAATAAGCTAGGGCGCTGGTAGCGTATCTTTGAGAAGAGATGTAGCGTACACAGGCCTCTGAACTGTGTTACATTGAGGCTCGCAGGCCTATTACAGACATAATAGAAATAAATGAGCTAGGGTACTGGCAGCATATCCCTGAGAAGAGATGTGGCGGCTACCAGCCCCTAAACTGTGTTACTATGCAGACATAATGGATATGTGGCGAGCTAGGGCACTAGTAGCGCTTATCCCTGAGAAGAGATGTATCGGCTCCCAGCCCCCTGAACTGTGTTACAATATAGGCATGATCAGAACAAGCGAGCTAGGGCACTGGTAGCGCTTATCTCTGAGAAGAGATGTATCGGCTCCCAGCCCCGTGAACTATCTTACAATGAGGCTCGAGGGCCTATTTATTGTTGAGAAACAATGTAGAATCTGAAACGTCCAAAACCCTAACCGTAGGAGATGAAGCGCCAAAACTGTGGGCCCCGTTTGGGTAAATTGGTGGTTCAACTTCCCGGGGACATCAACACAGCATAAGTCTCCGTTTAACCCATGTTGCTCTCCGTTTTCCCAAAAAACGTCGTTTAGGGCCTCAAAACGGCTCCGGAAGTTCAGGACCCGAAAAACTGCTAAAAATAGTAAGTTGTGCCGAAACTTACAAACTGAAATAACTGATGGTGGGGGCTCAAATGGACTCGATGGGTGGCCACCAATATCCACCTGGACTATCAATGCCCCAAAACGGCTCTGGGTGTGCAGGACCCGAAAACCTGCTATAAATAGTAAGCTGTGTTGAAGCTGAAAAACTGAAAGAATTGATGCTGCGGGTCCAAATGGAATAGGTGGGAGGCCACCAATATCCACCTGGATCACCTGGTCCCTGAACTCACCCCTAACTCCCTTGTTATCTTGTCTGCGACTGACCTCGATCTCATCTCCTCCCCGAACCTCTGCCCTCCTTCCCCTTCTACGCTTTCCTTTCTCTCTCACACCCTCCCCCTCTTGGTCATCGCTCCCTCCTTCACTTTCCCCCGGACATCCTCTCTGTTCCCCCCGCCTCCTTTCTCCACGTCGTCCACCCTCCCCACTGCCCACCCCCCCCCCCATCGACCACCCCCTTACCCCCTCCCCCCACCTCCAATCCACCCAGCTCCGCAATCCCATCCCCTTGTCGACGCTCTAGCCGCTTCTACATCCCCCCACCTGAGTTTAGAAGTCACCCCTCCTCCATTGCACCCTCCTCCACTGAGTTTAGGCTTGATCGTTTCCTCATTAAGGAGGATATCCTTCTTAATCTTTGCTCATACAAATAGTGGATTGGTTCAAGAGGCATCTCTTAATTTGGTTGCATCTATAAGGCTTTCAACTCCACTTTCATCGCCTCATCCCCAAATCGGATCACCCCTCATCTTTTAAGGATTTCCACCCCATCTCTTTGTGTAATTTCATCTACAAGATTATGGCTAAAATACTTGCTAATCGGCTCAAACCTATTTTATCTAACTTTATCTCTCCTAGACAATTTGCATTTCTTGAGAACATATAGATTCATGATGCCATCCGCATTGCTCAGGAAGGCCTACACTCCATGCACACCAAGTAGATCAAAGGACTGATCCTCAATATTTATCTTGCGAAATCATTTGATCAAGCCAGTTGGCTCTATATCTGCATGCTCCTTACTCATCTTGGTTCCCCATTTAGGTTATCAATTGGATCATGTGTTGCATCACCTCTATTTCATATAGTATCCTCATGAATGGTGATGCTACAAACTTCTTTCATGCGGAACGGGGTCTCCGTCAGGTATGCCCACTATCCCCCCGTCTTTTCCTACTGATAATGGAAGGCCTCAGCAGACGTATTATTGATGAAAGGGACAAAGGTAGACTGAAAGGCATTCGAATTGCGGAGGACTATATCCTCACACACCTACTTTTTATTGATGACATATTTCTTTTTCTCAAGGGATCTTTAGGTGACTCCACAGTGGTAACTTTTTTTTGATGACATAATTATTTTTCTCAATGGATATTTAGGTGACTACTGTTCACCCTTCTCATCCCTGACATCATCTTTAGATAACCTTTCAGTCTACATCAAAGCACAAAACAAACTATAAACCCCAACCCTTAATTGTAGAACCCTATCACCGATGCAAGTCCATCAAGTGCATAATGGGGATCAAAAGGGGTGATGTTAACTTCAGAAAATCGGCATGAAATCAAGCAAGGGAACGTGGGAACTTACCCCCATGTCTGTGAGCAGGAAGCTTCAACTGTAAAATCGTTCGCCCGTTCGCTTCCTTTTCCCCCGAAGGCTTCTGTCCACCGGGAAAATATTTGTTGCAGAGAAAGCAAAAGGATCGAGTGTAAAGCGAGGGATTGGTTAAAACAGTAAAGGAGAAACAAAATGTTTCAAAGCGGGTGGGGGGACAAATGAACATGCGCTGGGCCTAAGTGTTCTTTACCGCCTTCATCCAGATGACTTACGGTCTCATGGGAGTGTTATACATGTGACCTCTTTTAGGTTGGATTAAGACTTGGCAGCAATAAATGAAACAAATGAATTTGTTTACTTCCCCTCTTCTTTTTCAGAATTTTGCTGCCTCTTTGAATGAATTGTGTTAATTTCTAATTTAATGGAACGAATTGTCTTAATTTCTAATTTAAGACCATTAAAAAGTTTTAATTTTTAAATTAAAATAATTCAAATGATAATTTAGGATTTTAAGACAAAATATTAGTTTGGCTTAAAAAAATGTTTTAAAGTATCTTTATATGCTAGTGATATAATTGTTGTTATTGTTTCATCATTTAGTGTTTTTATCAATAGTTAGGTAACCTTATTAATTAATGAGGATTATTACTATTTATTTTTATTCATAAGGATTATTTTAAGATATTTGTGCCAGTGTAAAGGCCCTCAAGCAAAGCATCGCTTCCTAGGCTAGATTAGAGCTCTAGGCATCCTCCAATTTTGAACAAAATACGATGGTGGAATTTCAAATAAATTGATGCCCTAACTATCACACCAAGAGGGAACCCTTGATGCTCCTTTGACTTGAGGATTTCTTGAAGGCTTGCACTTTGTAGTTCATCATTCAAAACCTATTATCTTAACTATAAATGATCATTGAATGAGCCTTTACCACGGTATATCTCCCAAACCTTAGTCTCTTATAGTATTTCTCTCAAAAAAAAAGTTCATGGAAAGTCACCCTAGATTCTCCCAAAGCTCACACTTTAATTGAATCTTTCTTGCCTCACTTTGAAGCCTAGTATAAACACGTCAATCACAAGTGAGGGATTTTGGAAGTTTTGATCTTAGGCATTCATCATTTTTTAATATTCCTAAACCCGAGGTCATCTTTCCCTCAAGCCTTTCTTGGAGAGTCCTTCTTTTGCTTCTTAAGCAGGGAACCTATTATCTGATCCTCTTCTTTGAATGGGCATTGGAAATCACATTTTGCATCGTTATTGGTCTCATCATTCTAGTAGTTTCCCTATACCGAGACTCCTCCCATCAGTGAAAGTTCATTAAGAGCAGGGGCAATTGAATGAGGTGACAATGGGTCCTTGTCCCATTGTTTCCACTTGATCTAGTAGTAGTCCCTTTGGAACCCCTCCTAGGACCCTTGCTAAATTAAGCGCTAACATTTTTCAAAAACAAGTATAAAGCGGATGGCTCACTTCAAAAGAATAAAGCTAGGCTTGTGGCAAAAGGTTTTACACAAAAAGAAGGGGTCTATTATGAGAAGACTTTTTCCCCCATAGAAAAATGGAATACCATATGGACATTATTTTCCCTAGAAACTCAAAAATTTGGAAAGTCCATCAAATGGATGTAAAAACTTCTTTCTTGAATGGAGATATGAAAGAGAATGTTTTTGTGTCCCAACCAGAAGGATTTTTTGTGAAGGGTTAGGAACATAAATCATGCAAGTGGTAAAATCCTTGTATGGCCTCAAGAAAGCACCACGAGCCTGGTATAATAAGGGGTTAGGGGAATAGGGGCTTAGGGGAATAATGTGTTAGTGGTTAAGGGGTTAGGGATTGGGGGCTTAAGGGTTAGGGGATTTAGGCACATTTATGGGTTAGGGGAATAATGAGTTAGTATTTAAGGGATTAGGGATTCGGGTTAGGGGAATAATCTGACCACGATTGTTGAGTGCAAGAATTTGCGAAATGGCATTGTGAGTGGAGCCTTTTCCAGAAGAGATTATTCATTTACATTACAATATATACAACATGCAGTCAGTGTTCCATCCATGTTAGCGCACACACTTGATGGTATCAGTCCTTAAACTGGTACAAAAAAAAAATGATTTTATATATTCACATACAAGACAGTCACAAGATGTCAACAAAATCACATACTTATCGAAATCCTCAACCAGGAATATGCTACATTGCTTCTTAATGTGCTTGCAACTAGGTAGGCATCAATGATAATCATTGCAATGGGTTAAGGGGATCTAAGAGAGAAATATGTAAGAATTTCCTTCTAGGTAAAGGCCATTGGTATTACTATTGTTAAATGGGGTGGCCTACAAGGATACATTGGTAGCTACTGATGCAAGAGCATAATTTCAACAATTTATTTCAAAATTTGTATTTGTCCTCCATAAGGTCTTAGAGATTTATAGAAGAGGAAGTTGGTTTCCTTGTTGCCCTATAATTTTGTAGAATTTCTAACTTCATATTTGTGATAGGAAATTTTAGTAGTTTAAGGCATAAGTTAAGATGGTTTTTATTTATTTTTAAGGCCTCCTAGTCATTAGGAAAGTTGAGTCTTATGATTAGGATTACTTGTGGCATCCTATGTATTTTTCAAACTCCAATACACCAAGGAAAATATGTGGAGAGAATTTGGGAGAAATGTGATTTTCCATAAAATGTAAATCGGATTTGGGGAACTTGTAGCTCTTTTCCTTGGACCCTACTAGTTCTTAGAGGTTGTATTTGGAGCGGTTAGCAAGAAAACGCATAATATGCCCAAGAATATTAGTGTTGGAGCACCTATGGTTTGGGATAAAGGATAAGGGGTTCTAGAAGTGTATGGGTTTAAGGGTTTAGGAGAAAGGGGTTAAGGGTAAATAGTAAAGGGTTAGGGCTTATGGGATTTAGAGGTTAGGGGGTTGAGGTATAGGGGGTTTAAGGGTTAGAGGTTAATGGCTTAGTGGTTAAGGGATTTAGGGGTTAATATTAACCATCAAGGGCTTACATGTTAGGGGATTTAGGGGTTAATATTAACCATCAAGGGCTTACATGTTAGGGGATTTAGGGGTTAATATTAACCATCAAGGGCTTACGTGTTAGGGGATTTAGGGGTTAAGTGCCTAAGGGTTATGTTATTTAGGTGTCAGCAGGTTAAGGGGTTAGGGGTTAATGAGTTTAGGGGTTAGGGGTTATGGGTTAAGGTTCAAGGTTTAAGAGGATATGGGATTAGGGTTTATGGGGTTCAAGGATTATAAGTTAGTGTTTAGGGGTTAAGGGGTTAATGGCTTTGGGTTTAAGGGATCAAGGGGTTAATTTGTTATGAGTTATGGGTGTAGGGATTAAGGGATTGTGGCTTTGTGGTTAAAGGGATAGGGACTTTAGTGGTTATGGGTTAAGTGCGTATGGGTTGTGATAATGTGGCCCTTAATCCCCTTGTCACAACTATTGGGGGTTCCCCTATCAATTTCTCTCATTTCCTTATCTATAGGTCCCCTAGCCCCTATGCCATAAGGCCCTAAGGCTCCTTCTCATTCTCTAATGTTAGGATTATAGATCTTAGTAAACCATGCTCGAACCTCTCACTTCTACCCATCCATGCTACCTTTGTGTCCCCTTGCCCTGCTCAATACACTAAAAGAACCCCCTCCCCCAAAATTCATGAGAATTGAACATTTGGAGGTGATCATTTAATAACAACTTCACAACTACTCCATTTATAATGGTGTCTTGGACCTATTATATGTCATTTTATTGAGCTACAATGATAGGTGAGAGCTATGCATAGCTCACTAAAGGTGTATCAAGAGGCTATTAGTCTATTGGCTATAGAATTTGACTCTTTTTATTTGTAACTTAGCGAAATGGAAAAGATGTGGAGACAATGTCCATTCTTCTTCTTTCACTGGGCCATGTAAAATAAATGAAGCAAATAGTCTCAACCCCTTGGGGAAGGAAAGTTGAGAACAATAATTAGCATGAAAAAACAAAGAATCCAATGAGCTAAGCTTAGAGGGGTCTCCCTTTGTAAACAAGCATCCATAAGCTTGTTAGAGTTAGTATGAATCTTTACTAGAGGTTGAGTAGTCTTCACATCACCAACTAGATCCAATACAAAAGTACCAACCCCTATAATAAAAATGATGTCTCCAAATAAGGTGTAGTTAATACCAATAATATCACCTTATGAATCTATTACAATATGATTTGGAAAGTACATTTCCATACATGTGTGAAAGAAACAATCCATTTGGTTAGCAAAAGGAAGTATTTTTGAAGACCTCAAGAAACCCCCTTGAAGGAGACAATAAGGGTTTGAAACCATAGAATACAAGTCGATCTATGAACCCTATTCCTGATGTGTTTTGTGCATGTGTTTGTTCACTCGGTTTGACATGTGATAGATAATATATGAAGCCTTTTTTTCCACATATCATCTTCATTAGATATCATGTTGCTAATAATGAAGTGTCTGGATTAGAGTTAAAGTTGTTATTTTAGTTTGTTGTCTTTTTTTCTCTTTTAGAGTACGAATCTTTCTGGTCTATTGTGCTAAGGTAGTTTGGCTTTCAAATATTCAAGGAAAATGTGAGCTAATATAATACCATATTGTAATATTTGAAATAACATGATGAAATATTTAGCACAATTATGGTGTTGAATTGATTGAGATGTTTATTTTTGGATGGATGGATGTACATTTCTTTAGGCAATAGACAAAACTCACTAAGCATTGTTGCAAGTATGTTATTGACATGTTGAAGTGCCATTGAGACTTAGAGGTAGAATATTTAGACTTGTATGTTGTCACCTATCCGAGTGTGATGATACCTTGTGGAGGTAGGCAAAATTTCCATTTTTTTAACTCTTGGATATATTCTATACGCTCTTTAGAGAATTTCAACCTATTAAACAAAATTGCATACAAATGTACATTCATGCAATGATTATTAATTGATTTGGGGGTTACTCAACAAATTGTAGCATGTTGGATTATTGAATTTGTTAGTAAGTTAGGGTTTGATAAATTTGTAAGCTTCAGTGGATTTATTGTGGTTGTATGTGTTTTAGAGAAGTGAGTTTGAAGTGGTGGTTTTGCTTCCTTTATTGAATTTGATTTCTTTGGTTCTTCTTCTTGTGCATGCCCATTGTGGTATCTTCTCGTTTGCAAATATTTTCTTATTATGTACAGAAAAATTTCTTGTTGCATCCTTGAAAAAGTTGCACAATTGTCCTGATTTATCTCTGTAATACCTTGAGTTGTCTCGCTTCTTTCAATTGGGCTGGAATTTTCCACCTCAAGAGGGTTGTTAGTTGTTGTCTAGCTAAATTGTTGCAACATTTTTTCTTGTTTTATTTATTTATTTTTTCTTCAAGGAGGTGTTTCCTTTAAACTCTAGAAGAAGCATTGCAAGTGGCCTGATTATAGCAGTCATCAGAAGTTGTCTGTGATCATGGGCAAGACAACCCTCAGAGGGTGAAAATTGGGTATGTTATACTTATGGAAAAATTTGGCTAACATCCAATTAGATATGTTATACATAGTTCACAATTAGGAGATCGCACACCATACAGTTTCACATAAAAATGCACTACTCCTCAAATACCAGGGTAAGTGCAAGATTATTTATTGAATATAGTTTAGTCACATGATACAACTATCCCACAACTCTATAGTAGAGAGACAAACATGGAACAACAAAATTAAAATCGATTGATGCACTCACTTTCATGGGAATTTCATGAACATTTTTATTTTCTTATATAATGCACTTTTACCCACATGGTGAGATCACACGAAAATGGTAGTCATAATAAAGTTTTATGGGTGAAGTAATTCATTTTTCCTGCAAGATCAAGTTACGTAGCTATAATGTCTCGTGTTTTTTCGTACATTCGACCAGAAACATATCTTGCAGGAATTTTGAAGGAAATCCCACTCAAATTATCAGAGAATCTCCAGGTGATCTCATTAAAAAATCATGTTTCTCCTTATATGTTGATTATTCTTGCTCTTCACTATGTTTTTTATATAAATTAATTTCAATTCATTCACATCAGATATACTCCAGCTCCTGGTTCCAATTTAAAGGTTGAGTTCTCAACATTGTTTGTTGTTCTTTATTTAGAAAGTGCTTGTGGTTTGAAGAGGTTGCAAGAGATAAGAATCTCAAATATTTTTTGACCGGGCCAATGCAAGTTTTATAGGTAGAATGTGCGGCTTCAATCCCTAATGTCTCAAATTTGGTCGCGCATTCAGGAGCTAGAATGGTCATCCTTCACCCACATTTATCATGAGCTCAATCAACTAGCAGATAAGCTCTTCGAGGAGGCATTCAAGTAGCTAGTTGATGAACTATTAGCAAGATCAAGGTTGTGGGACACCCAAAAAAGAGGTAACTCGCAAAATTTAAGCTAACAACAACCCCTACTCATGAATCTGACAACTTGTCTCCCTCAAGGACCACTGCCTTCTCCTTCATCAGGCAATACTTCCTCAACAACTCACTCAACTGCATCATTTCTATACCCCCAACAACATATTTATGTTATTGTGCCCATAACATTTTTCGAATAATGTGATGTTTCATAGGTGAATGTCAAATGCCAATTATTTACTATTTGAAAACCAAAATTTCATCCCTTGTACCAAATGAGCCTTCTTCATTGAATATTTTCTTGAATGGTGTTTTGTTTACTAATTTTTACCATTCAATGATTTCTTATATGTCAAGATTATTCTCTATTTCATGCCTTAAGGCGATTCCTTTGCAACATCTGGTGCAATTGCTCGTTTAAATTTGTTCACATATTTAAAAAAATAAACAATTTTAATTCATGGAGTGTAACTCAATTGACAATCACCTTGTTATGAAGTATTATGTTAAGACATGAGATTCAAAGTTCAAATCCCCTTGAGTAGCCAACCAAAAAATAATATTTTTTATCTATTTATTTATTAAATTTTTAGAAAGTGGTTTAATGAAAAAAGAAAAATATAATATAAAAGAAATAAATATGACATGATTAAATTTCATGTGGTTTGAATATCCATTTTCAAAAATAAAAAATATAATTATCCACTATCCACTCATGGATATTCAATGCAAACTTCTGAATGCTAATGATTTTCTCTGAATTGCTAACTATCTTAAATGGGTTTCGTCTTAATTGTCAGTGTCTTAAGTCGCCATTGTCTTAAATATTTTTGTCTCAAAGTGCTTTTGTCTTAAATCTAAAATTTTGTCTTAAAATATTTGTCTCAAATTGATTTTGTCTTAAAACATTTCTGTCTCAAACTACTTTTGTCTTAAATATAAAGTTTTGTATTAAAATATTTTTGTCTTAAATATAAAATTTTGTCTTAAAATACTTTTGTCTTAAATTTTTTTGTCTTAAATATAAAGTTTTGTCTCACACTATATTTGTCTTAAATTTTATATTTAAGACAATTCAATTGATATTAAATTTAATATAAAATAATTAAAATAAAAAAAGTGACTTTTTAAGACAAAAAAATATTTTGTCTTAAAAAAATATCTTAAAATGCCCTTAGTGTAGTAGTGCTTAAATATAAAGTTTTATATTAAAATATTTTTGTCTCAAAGTGCTTTTGTCTTAAATATAGAGTTTTGTCTTAAACTATTTTTGTCTCAAACTGTTTTTGTCTAAAATATAAAGTTTTGTCTTAAAATATTTTTGTCTCAAAATTGTTTTTGTCTTAAAATATTTTTGTCTCAAATTGCTTTTGTCTTAAATATAAAGTTTTGTCTCAAACTACTTTTGTCTCATACTACTTTTGTCTTAAATTTTATATTTAAGACAATTCAATTGATACTAAATTTTAATATAAAATAACTAAAATAAAAAGTAACTTTAAGTTGCCATTCATTCACCCATTGTGGTTTCAGCTGGCTTGGGAGAAGGAAATATAGTTTTTGTGGTGCCTATGGATCCTTGTTTCTATTACCAAATAAGGAAAACATCCTTTTTTAGTTTAGAAAGGAAAGTTGTTTAGTTTTTTTTTTTTTATCAAGGTAAGTAGTAGCATATGTCAAAAATTATGAAGTATGTAGTGTGCATACTCAAATTTATATGCTCAAAGAAAATTCCATATTTCTCAAAAATGTAAATAAATAACTATTTGATAAAAATAAAACACATAAATAAAACGACTAAAGAGAATTTTTGGATGACAATTGACATATTTGTGGATGGATTTGTATAATAAATCGTGACTTAAACGAGTAGAACCATCCAACAAGTTCTGTGAATTTCCTTAGATTTAATCTGACATCCTTAGCAATCCGAGCAAGATATACATCCCCAAAGTAAAAAATTTCCAAAAACTATGAGTTGCTAATTATATTCTCTAGCTCACAATCCTCAATTTTGACAGATTGCTAATGCATGAAACTGGAAACGATTCGCTTCATATTTTCTACCTCCGCGTCAAAACTGGTTCATTTTGGTGAAAAATTGACGTAGTAATGCATTTGGATTTCAATTTGAAATGCACAGCTTGGCGGAGAGTTAATGCAGCCGCAGTCGACATAACGTGCAGTAGTAGTTGGATAGGAGGTGACAGAGAGGGCGCCGATGAACGAGGGGTGACGTAACATGGCATTAGTCAAAGGCAGCCGAAATAATACATTTTTTCGGGTGACTGGTTTTTTCGAAAAGTCACATTATAGACTACTCCGTAACTAAAACGTCAATAGAATATATAAATCTTAATTTCACCAAGAAAAATTGTAGTCCATGAAATAATTTTAACAACGCTGTTGAAAATATTAAAGTCACCTGCCAGCCTTGGGCAGTGACAAGAAGAACAAAGTACAAAGGCAGTCGCAGCAGAAACAGAGTTTGAGTGCGCAGCACTCTGTATCGAAGAATGTTGGTGAATCCGTAAGGATGAATTTAATTCTTGATGGGCCGCAGCCACAACAGCAGATGAAATTAATTTGGTAATGGGCGGAGCCGTTCTTCACAGAGGAAGGACGAAGATTTTGTAGATCTTTTCTACAAAGGAGCCGACTGAATTAAAGAACAGTCGTTTCGGCCTTAAAGGCCTCAACAACCAGAATGAACAGAAACAGGCGGAAGTTTTTTTTTAATTTTGAATTGGCGGACAAGTGGTCCCCACCACTTATATGCCAATCGGAATCGGAATCGGAAAGATAAGTTGAAGCAGTGTCTTGTTGATATGGAAGAAGTTCCGCAGGCGGAACGTTTTATATATTGAAACTTACACAAATCACCCCCACAGCAGCGGAGGCCCGTGGGTCCACAGGACCACGTAGCAAGAATTTATTGGGTCGATCAATCGCAATCGAAAGATTGAATGGGACACAAACTTGTGTTGCCAAGTCTTTTCCCGATCACCGATTGCCGATTGCCGATCAATCGCAAGCGGAAGATCGGAGGTCCTGTTCCAATCGCAATCGAAAGTTTGGGCGAATCACATACTGTGTTGACAATCCGTTGGCCGATTTTCGATTGCCGACTGCGTAGTGGTCCCCACTCGTACGTCCGGCATTTCACATTTTATAGTTTCGCAAAGGTTTTTCCATTGTACATTTGGTTTTATTTTGATTTAAGTTTTTTTTGTAATATGCGCATCATATAAAAGCAAAGGCCCGCGAAGTTGATTGTGGGTGTAATAGTAATTGTAAATTGCATTCGCACAGCAGCGCGGAGTGAAAATACACAGCAGTGTGTTGAATGTAGAAGACAGAGTATTGTTAAAGAGGAAGGGACAGAGATTGTTCTCTGTGCACTGCGTCTGTAGCAGTCATACATATTTGGTGAATCCCTTACTGTTGAGGAAGAATGTGTATTAGTTTTTGAAAGGAATAGAAATTTGTTTTAAAGTATTGAAAACTCTGTCTCCTGTCAATTTTTTTTACTTCTCTGTGTTTAGGAGGAGAACTTATTCTCTCCACTTGGAATTCTCAAAATTTCATCATGGTATCAGAGCTAATCTAGGCTCTTTGAAGATTTCAAAGAAGCTAAAGAAGAAGACCTGTTGTAGCATTTCTCTCCAGCAGCGTGAAAAGCTCAACAGAAGTCAAGGTCAGGCATTTCTCAAAGATAAGAGTGCAGTTGTTTATTGTTTAAAGAAGTTTGTTCTTCCAGTAAAGAAAAGATATTTTGTTTAAAGTCTGAGTTCAGTTTAAGAGGCAATGGCTGGACCAAGCACTGGTATGAGTCTTGGAAATGTTCAACTTCCACAGCTTAATGGAAAGAACTATGATTATTGGGCCATTACCATGAGAGCCCTATTTGTCTCACAAGATTTGTGGGAACTAGTAGAAGATGGTTTCACAGAACCAGCTGATGAGCAGGCTTTTAATGCCTTAACTCAAGCAGAGAAAGATGTATTGAAAAACAATAAGAAGAAAGATGCTAAAGCTCTCTTCTGTTTATATCAAGCTGTAAATGAGAGTATGTTTCCAAGGATAGCAGCAGCTAAGAAATCCAAGGAGGCATGGGAAACTCTGAAAGTAGCCTATCAAGGTATGGAGAAAGTTAAGACAACAAAGCTTCAGTTGCTGAGAAGAGATTTTGAAACTCTTTGCATGAAAGAGTCAGATTGTGTTGACACATTTTTTACACATGTGATTGGGATAGTAAATCAGATAAGATCCCATGGAGAAACTCTTGAAGATAGAAGGATTGTGGAGAAACTTTTGAGATGTTTACCCTCAAAGTTTGATGTTATTGTTACCACCATAGAGGAGACCAAAGATCTCTCACAGTTCACAGTGGATGAACTTCATGCCTCACTGATAACTCATGAACAAAGATTGAGCAGAGATGAACACTCATCTCTTGAACACGCCTTCAAGACCCAAATGCCTTCAGGAAGAGGAAGAGGTCAAAGAAAAGGAAGAGGAAGAGGCAGAAGCCAGAATAGAGGTGGAAGAGACAGCTCTTCACATTCACATGGAAGGAGCAACAGTCAAAGCCAGAACCATGGCCAATGTAACAGCCAGCAAGGTGGAAACCAACACCAACATGCTCAAGGACAAAGGTATGACAAATCCAATGTCCAGTGTCATTATTGCAAGAAATATGGGCATTATGCAAATGAATGTAGAAAGAAGCAAAATGACATGAAGAATAGGCAGAATGCTAATGTAGAAAAAGAGGAAAAGAACCCAAGTAATGTGATGTTAGCTTGCAATGTAGCACAAGATAAAAATGATGATGTTTGGTTCTTAGATTCTGGATGTAGTAATCACATGACTGGAAACAGAGCAATGTTTGCCAATCTTGATGAAGAAGTCAAATCTGAAGTGACCACAGGGACTGATGCTAAAATCTCTGTCAAAGGGAAAGGCAGAGTAAGTATTCGTGCAAGGAATGGGAGCAGAAATATGTCCCTGATGTATATTATGTTCCAGGTCTGAAGTGTAATCTTTTGAGCGTTGGGCAGCTCATAAACAAAGGTTACAATGTTATATTCAAAGATGATGTGTGCACCATAAAAGATATTCCTCCAAGTAAGAAAATTATTGCTGAAATTTAAATGACCAGCAATAGGATGTTTCCGCTCAAGCTCAATACTGACTTGAAAGGAAAAAGAAAGAACGTAGCAGTTGTAACTCAAGAAGCCTTCCAGAAGGAAGAGAAGGATGAAAATTGGTTATGGAATTTGAGATTTGGACATCTAAATTTCGGAGGATTAAATTTGCTGCACAGAAAAGGAATGGTAAGAGGTTTGCCATTGATTGAAAAGCCTGACAGCCTATGTGAAGGCTGCATCTTGGGAAAGCAACACAGAGAAAGTTTTCCTTCAGGAAAAAGCATAAGGGCGAAAGCACCTTTGGAGATAATCCACTCAGATTTATGTGGGCCGATGCAAACAGCATATGTTTCAGGCAGCAATTACATGCTGACCTTCATAGATGACTTCACTCGAAAAGTGTGGGTCTATTTTCTGAAATATAAAAGCGAAGTCTTTCAGAAATTTCGTCAATTTAAAGCTCTTGTAGAAAACCAGAGCGGAATGCACATCAAAATCCTCAGAACTGACAGAGGAGGTGAATATATATCAAAGGAATTTCTGCATTTTTGCAGAGAGAACGGCATACACAAGCAGTTTACCACCAGGTATACGCCGCAACAGAATGGAGTTGCTGAAAGGAAGAATCGAACCATAATGGAGATAGTGAGAAGTATGCTAAAGGCAAAACACTTGGCGAATGAGTATTGGGCAGAAGCAGCAAACTGTGCTGTATATATTTTGAATAGATGCCCTACAAAAGCGGTGATGAACAAAGTTCCAGAAGAAGCGTGGAGTGGCAGAAAACAGGGAGTCACCCACATGAGAGTTTTTGGATGTGTAGGATATGCACACATTCCAAACAAATTGAGAAAGAAGTTGGATAGTAAGGGGGAGAAGTGCATTTTCCTTGGATATTGTGAAAATTCCAAAGGATACAGATTGTATAACCCATCCACAAAGAAGTTTGTAATAAGCAGAGATGTACAATTCATTGAAGAGGAAGCGTGGGATGGAAGCATTGAGAAAACAGTAAATGTCAAAAACTGTTTATCTCATGATGAAGATGAAGAAGATGTAGTTGAGATTAATAACCCATCCAATGCACAACCTCCAGCAGCGCAAGACCAGCAAGGGACGCCTCAAGCAGCAGTAAGAACACCCTTGAGAAGAAGCGGCAGTGGTTCACCGAATACACCACAAGGAGCAGAATCGAGTGCTTCATCAAGCACGGCTACACCAAATGAAAGAGGAACAAGGTTCAGAAGCCTCAGAGAAATCTATGAGCAAGGAGAAGCAAACGAAGGTATGAATTCCTTATTTGCTTTGTATTGTCAAGTTGATGATCCTATTCATTTTGAAGACGCAATTAAAGATAGAAAATGGATAGAAGCTATGGATGATGAAATAAATTCCATAGAGAAGAACAAAACATGGGAGTTGGTTGATCTCCCAGAAGGCAAAGAAGCCATTGGTGTTAAATGGGTCTATAAGACCAAAAGCAATGCTGAAGGAAAGATAGAAAGACACAAGGCTAGACTTGTTGTCAAAGGGTATAAGCAAAAGCATGGGATTGATTATGAAGAAACTTTTGCACCAGTTGCAAGAATGGAGACCATAAGGGCAGTGTTGTCCATAGCAGCACAAAACAAATGGAAATCATATCAAATGGATGTAAAATCCGCATTTTTAAATGGAATTTTAATGGAAGAAGTATATGTAGAACAGCCTCTCGGATATGAGAAGAAAGGCCAAGAGCATAAGGTCTGTAGATTGAAGAAAGCTCTTTATGGGCTGAAACAAGCACCAAGAGCATGGTACAATAGAATAGATTCTTATCTATTAGAGAATGGATTTGAAAAGTGTGAGGGAGAACCCACCCTCTACATCAAAGAAAAGGATGGTAAGTTATTGATTGTTGTATTATATGTTGATGATTTAATTTTTACAGGTAATGATGATTACCTTGTTGAAAATTTTAAAACAGTCATGAAAGATGAATTTGAAATGACTGACATGGGTTTGTTAAGATACTTTTTGGGAATAGAAGTGGAGCAAAGTGAGAAAGGGATTTTTATTTCTCAAGCAAAATATGTGAATCAAGTTTTAGAAAGATTCAACATGCAGGAGTGCAAAGCTGCAATTACTCCCACAATAATGGGATTGAAGTTAAGTAGGAATGACAGCAGCAAGGATTTCGATCCAAGTTTGTACAAAATCATAGTTGGCAGCCCCATGTATTTGACTGCAACTAGGCCGGATATTATGCATGCTGTTAGCTTAATTTCCAGATTTATGGAGAAGCCAAAAGAAGCACATTGGCAAGCAGCAAAGAGAATTCTGAGGTATGTGAAAGGAACAAAAGGATTTGGTATTTTATATACTACTTCAGAAAATTCAGAATTAGTTGGATACACTGACAGTGATTGGGCTGGAAGTGTAGATGATCGGAAGAGCACTTCCGGTTATGCTTTTCATATGGGTTCAGGAGCCATTTCATGGGCTTCTAAGAAACAACCTATTGTAGCATTATCTACAGCAGAGGCAGAATATGTGGCAGCTACAGCAGCAGCGTGTCAAGCAATTTGGATGAGAAGAATGTTGAGAAGTCTATGTCAAGAACACGTAAGGAGCACTGTGATTTATTGTGACAATAGCTCAGCTATTGCATTGTCAAAGAATTCTGTGTTTCATAAAAGGACAAAGCACATAGACACAAAGTATCATTATATTAGAGAATTGGTGAACAATGGTGAAGTTGTTTTACAACATTGTAAAACAGAGGAGCAATATGAAGATATTTTAACTAAACCATTGGGACAAAAGACATTTGAGTTTTTAAGAGAACGCCTGGGTATGTTGAATAATCCAGCAGCTGACTTTAAGGGGGAGTGTTGAAAATATTAAAGTCACCTGCCCGATAGCCAGCGTGTAGAGAAGAACAAAGTACGAGCGATCGGCAGAGTTTGAGTGCGCGGCCTCTGTATCGAAGAATGTTGGTGAATCCGTAAGGATGAATTTAATTCTTGATGGGCCGCAGCCACAACAGCAGAGAAGAAATTTAATTTGGAGATGGACAGATCCGTCTTTCAGTGGAATGAAGATTTCCTGTAGATATTTTCTACGGAGGAGCAGACTAAATTAAAAAAACAGTCGTTTCGGGCTTTAAAGTCCTCAACAACCAGAATGAAGAGAAACAGGCGAAAGTCCTTTTATTTTTGAATTGGCGGGACAAGTGGCCCCCACCATTTATATGCCAATCGGAATCGGAAAGATATGTTGGAGCAGTGTCTTGTTGATGTGGGAGAGTTCCGCAAAGCAGAACGTTTAATACATTGAAACATACATAAATCACCCACCCCCCCGGGCGGGCGGAGGCCGTGGGTCACGAGGACACGTAGCAAGAATTTATTGGGTCGATCAATCGCAATCGAAAGATTGAATAGGACACAAACTTGTGTTTTCCCCTTTTCCCGTGCAGGTGCAGGTCCCGGAGTCAATCGCAAGCGGAAGATCGGAGAGTCTGTTCCAATCGCAATCGAAAGTTGGGCGATCTGTCTTGTGTTGTGTGATCACGTTGGCCGATTTGGGTGCTGGCCCCAAATAGTGGTCCCCCCCCCATCGTCCGGCCCCTACATTTTATAGTTTTGAAAGGTTTCCATTCTTTGGTGTTCAGTTTTAATTTTGATTGTAAGTTTTTGTAATATGCGCGTCATATAAAAGCAAAGGCCCGCGAAGTTGATTGTGGGTGTAATAGTAATTGTAAATTGCATTCGCAAAGCAGCGCGGAATGAAAATACACAGCAGTGTGTTGAATGTAGAAGACAGAATATTGTTAAAGAGGAAGGGACAGAGATTGTTCTCTGTGCACTGCGTCTGTAGCAGTCATACATATTTGGTGAATCCCTCACTGTTGAGGAAGAATGTGTATTAGTTTTTGAAAGGAATAGAAATTTGTTTTAAAGTATTGAAAACTCTGTCTCCTGTCAATTTTTTTTACTTCTCTGTGTTTAGGAGGAGAACTTATTCTCTCCACTTGGAATTCTCAAAATTTCATCAAACGCTCTAACTCATAAATAATAATATAAAGTTTAGAGTGGAAAAGAAGACCATATACTTTCTTTTGTTAAAACGGAAAACAACTTACCGATTAGTGTATACAGATTTCAAGATGTGTTTGCGTTGAGTACAAAAACAACTTAAAGGTTTCGATATGCAATTGTATGGAAATAAATAAACAACTTAAAGTTTTTTTATTATTTATGAGAGTGAAAGAAATCATAATATGGATGAAGTGTTCATTAGAAACATCTCTTTTCAATCATATTACACAAAATTCCAGAAACTCCAATCTACATTATAAATTTGATTGTGAAAACATATTACACAAGATTCAGAAAATCTAATCTACATTATGTATCTCACTATCAACACATTCACAACCTCCAAAAATAAATAAATAAATAATAATAACAGTGATTTTATGATTGAGTTGATCCGTTTATGCGGTTGTGATTTCAAAATCATTTTGACATGTCCTATATAATAACAGAAACAAAAACTTTTGATTTTAACTATCTTCCTCATATAACAATGTCATCATGGTGGTATGACATTAGCCCACCAGCCATGCATAAACCTGAAATGGAATATTGCATCCTTGTCGTCCCCTTGAATTCTGTAGACCTACCTAATGTCGGACAAGCACTTATTAAATTCGATAAGATGTTGTACAAATTCGATGGTTGGACCTCCACGATTTATTTTATCTGGCTAACTTGATCACGGATTCCCCGGTGGAGGATCCCTAGTAATTAATGACTCCATCATTCACTGCATTGGGATGGAGGATCCAGTGAAGCAAAAAAAATCGTTGTTTTTCTCCGGGTATTAAACCTAACCATGTAGTAGTGCTTCTTTTATTTGAGCGTTGGTTAGTAATTTTACTTATATGTAAGAGCGGCGTGGCATACTTACTGTAAGGACTCAAGGTGTCGAGTTATGTTTCAAGTTCGTTTTGGTTTGGTGCTAACCATCCCTAGTTCGTTTTATACCTACCTTTCGGTATGTTTCTGGTTGTAAATGTGTTTATGATAGCAATTTAAGTTACAACTTTTCTCTAGGTATGTGTTGTTTGTCTCTAGTTTGTTTTATCATGTTTTATCATTTCTTTGGGTTCTCGTACTACCTATCTCGCAGTGAATATCTAGGCAAATTTGAGGGTGTCGCGTTTTATAAGTGTGGTTCTCTACAGTTGGGTTTTGGTTCAATTAGTGGTTCTTGGCATCAGGGTTTGCAGGGTATGAGTGTTGGTTCCAATTGTATTTGTCTGTTTCTTATATACTTCTTCCTTCGGTCCATCTTTCGAGTCGGTGGTTATCTTACTCTCTGCGGATCTTCAAACGGCTGAGCCATCTGGTTTTTCCTTCAACTGTCCCGTGTCCCGTGTTGGTTGCAGGAGTATGGTCTAGTGGCACCTTTTCGGTTTGGTTTTAACAATCCCGCAACTTCTATAATAAACGTGACAGTTCTAATGTCAAACAAATGTATGTTTTTACTTCCTCTCGTCTCTGGTTATTGTGTCTCATATCACGTCTTGGGTTTCATTAGGTGCTGCTATATTGATGATCTTAGTTTTCAGTTCACTATGACCCTTAACCATTTGCAAATTGCTGATAATGGGGTTCTTCGTGTTTAATAAGTTGGTGTTTGGTCTGTCGTGGAATTGAGTAAGGTGAATCGATTGTCCAAGTCTGGTTGTGTTACACTCTTTTGCAAGTCTGCTCTGCATATGGCACCACCTCACTGCATGATCAGTGGCCGAGGTGGCATGCCAAGGGCATCTGCCTCGAGGCAACATCACCTCTTTGGTTGGGAATCAACATCACATTTCTTCGACTCGGTGTCTTTTGAAGTCTGAAAGGAAATTCATGCTTTTGAGGCACAATAATTTGGTGAACGTCGGTATGTAATATTTCCTTCTTGATCATTGCTTTAAAATGAATAAAATTTGTTTATGGTATTCATAGTGGTATTTTTCCATGGTATTTGCTTTTGGTTTTTTAGGGAAAATAATAAAATAAAGTTTTTAGAGAGTCCATCAAGTTTATAAAAGGGGATAAAAGCTAGACATTGAAGATCATTAGGGTTTATCTATCTTATTGTGTTTTTCTTGAGAACTTGGTGTGACTAGTTCTAGTTTGATCCAAGGGAAGAAAACCCCATGGTTGTTATTTTGTTTGGTGGATCCATCCATAGTCCATTATTGCGCTTTAGTCTTTGTTTTCTGTTTTAATGAGCAGCAGAGCTTGTGTTCTGTTTTAATGAACAGTGAGACATGCCACTGCAAGGGCACTCGTTTCTTCAGCTACTAATATAAATAAGAAATTCCAATCTTTTAGATTCTTGGTGTTCTATGATCAGGTTATCAGATTCTTATTTAAAATACTAAAATATTTCAGATTTGTTGATTATTTTATTGTATGAGATATTACACAATACCATTCAGATTCATAAATTGTATGCACAAATCGTGTTCTTGATCTTGACAAAAAGAGAAAGAGATGTCTATATTTCTTCCACTCAATTGTAGCGCACAGGCACATGGCAATTCTCCTCAACATGGTACTACATGAAAACGAAAAGCAAGTAGAAGCAAGTAGATAATTACAAGTTGTTTGGTGGATAAGAAGATATCAAGGATTCTTCGAGACATCCACTATGATATGAACGAAATTGTAGTCAGAGTCAACAAAATGAAATGCTACATTGTCTTAGATTCAAGTATTGACTCGAGGAACCCAGAGATGATGAGGAGAACATCAATGCAGCATTCAACATCGTTTATTCACCTCCTTCCCCGGCTCCTTCGGTGATTATTGGATGACTGAATTAACCAATGTGCTCTGGTTTGGTTTGTTCACCATCTATTGCAGTATAACCACCTCCTATATAGCTATGTTTATTTCCCTATGCCAATTTACGTCTTCTTTTTAATTGTCTACTACTAGAATGTCAAGGTCTAAGTCAAAGGTTGATTCGTAATATCACAACTTTGAATGTCCACCATCTCTGGCAGTATAGCCACCTCCTATATAGCTATGTTTGTTTCACTATGTCTTTCTTACGTCTTCCTTTTAATTGTCTATGTTTGTTTCACTATTTCTCTCTTACGTCTTCCTTTTAATTCTCTATCTATGGCAGTAGAGCCACCTCCTATATAGCTATGTTTTTTTCATTATGTCTCAGTTACGTCTCCTTTTTAATTGTCTACTACTAGAATGTCAAGGTCTGAGTCAAAGGTTGATTCGTAATATCACAACTTTGTATAATTTTAGAGATTGACAGACATTCATGTTACTTTGACTTCCAACAAAAAGACCTGGTTTTGGTCTGTACAATACGGGTATGTATAATAAGGGTATCATTATATAATCCGGGATCAACCATAATCTTCATAAAAATCATATATAAATCTCATTTCTTTAGGTATATTAATAAAAACCATGATATAGATATTACGCCCAAAAAAACAAAAACAAAAATTAGATACGGCTTTATCCCTTCGTACTTTACTATTTACATAAATCCCATTTTAAATTTGACACTACACCGCCATATTTTAGCAGAATTATAAACTCGAGAAAGTTCATTTTCGGTGTTACGAAACCTTAATTTTCATTTTTTTAAGAATGGCTTGAGAGTCTATAGTTACGATTCCCGAATCATTGGGGATTTTGCAGTTAATAAGGCTTCTAAGAGTTTTAAACGCTAAATAGAAGATGCTCAATGGTCAATATTGATGGTCATGTCGGTGATCTCATTACGATGATCGGGAGTCTCGTGGTGATCTGTATGCGACTCTTCTTCGATGATTATGATTCTGTCGGGCTGAACCCACCTGCCCTCGGAGTTCTTGATCAATCCTTTGTTGGAGTCTTGTTTCCAGAAAGGAGGAACTAGGTAGTCGTCCTTCAGGAAATCGCACGCCTTATTCACCAGAGCCGGATCGCGGCGCGAAGACAGATAAAAGCGCTGCCCTCGTCCATGGTATCCGTCCAGCAGGTGCAAATAAGCCTCCAGATTATGAAAGCAGGACGGATCGTTGGTGGGCTTCAGGAACGGAGAATGCATATGATCAAGAGCCAGCTCTACTCCAGCGTGACAGTAACTCCACGGAAGCTTATCGATCCACTGCTTCATCATCTGCAACTTTTCGTTGAACAGAATCCCGGGGACCTTCGGCACGCTGTCGTGCACATTCACCACTCTCAGAAACTTGAGACCCAGCTCCTCACATCGATCCTTGAATGCTGCGTTGCCCACTCTCGGCCCTGCGAACGAGAACACCGTTATGGGAATCGGCTCCGCCTGGTCGTCGTTCCCCGAGCCACGGTTCAACCCCAACTCTGCGATATCGTATGCGCTAAGCATCGCCAGCGCGCTCCCCAGGCTGTGGCCCGTGATCGTTATGCTCAACTTCTCCTCTCTGTATTTCTGCAACAGACGCCTCAACTCCGACAGGACTTGATCCCGTGCGCTGCTTTTACAGAACCGGCAGTCGTGTTCCCTGGCCGTATAGAGATTCAGGAATCCCGCCTCCACCTTCACGTCAGGATGGGGATGCACGGTGTTCAATTCGGCAGGCCTGAGATAATCCATGAGGTCCGCGATCCACTCCAGATTCGTCACTGTTCCTCTCCACGCTATTACGATATCTCGCCGTCCGAGCCTCTTGATCTCGTCCTCGTCGGTGGCCACGGCTATGAAGCCCATCCAATTGGCGTGAGTGCTCCACAGCTTCTGCACGCGAGGCTTCTGGAAAAGACCCGGCAGATTGATGTTGGAAGTGGCATAGAGATACTTGGTGACTTCGTAGCCGTAATCCGACATCCCAACGCCTTGGAAGAGCTGCCTGCGATGGTACTTGCAGCTACCACAGTACTTGGAGAAGGGATCGAAATCGAAAGCATCATAACAGGTCTGGGCGAATTCTCCGTATCTGATGATCTCCTTTCGCAATATGTCGTCCATGGGATCAAGAAGCCCTTCCCAGTTGTTGGCGCCCTGGATTTCACTCCATATGTCTGCCAGATTCCTCTTGGTTTTCGACGCGTTCGAGATTTCTGGCGCCATCTTCTCTTGGGTGTCTACTGCGTCCAGCGTGGTCGTCAGGCACTCTATTGCCGCGCTTCTGATGGGCAGCGCGCTTCTTTTCATGGCTGCCAGGTCACGGTGCCAATGAGTTGGATTCCTGAAACGATTAAGCGGATGGTGATCAAGAGAAATTTGCCTCAGCACTCTGTCCGAGGAGTGCGAAAGAGAAAGGGCATGGTAGCCTAACATATGAAAGTTTGAAAGCTGAGAAGCCGGGGAAGCGGAAGGTATAACCACAGGGAAAGATTTTCCAAGCACTGCCGGGGAATTCATGGCTGCAATCGAAGAAGTGATGTTTGATGATGAGTAGCAGCCGAAAGGAAAACGAAGGAACGAAGCACTTAAGTAACTGGGGAAGAGGGACTTGAGCACTGCTATTTATTGCACAGATTGCCGCGTTAGGACAGCAATGTTCAAACACGCGAATTCCGTGCTTCTCAAAAACCAGAAATTCTGGGTCATGATCTCATTGACTACAAACCATATCATTTCGATTTGTGCCATGTGGCATTCAACTTTAGGCGTGGCTAGAACTTTATACACTTTTGACCATACTCCACTCCACTACTTTACGCGGCAATGTGCGACCAATGCCCGTCAGAGCCTAAAATTCGCTTAAGAATTCATGCATTTCGGGCTCTGGTAATTTCTAACACTTGACTTTCAAACTGGACACCAAACTTATTAAAGTCAAGGTTCATAAAAAGTATTTACACTAGTACATGTATTTTGATTCAAAATACATGTGTCCACACTAAGCGGTTGTTCTCCTAAAATTTCCTTACCAAAAATTGAAATTGAAATTTGCAAATAATTTACCATGAAAACCAATCAGCTTTTGTTCTCCTAAAATTTCTTTAGGAGAGCATTGAAATCAGATAATTGATAGGGCGGTCTATTTAGGACTAAGGGTTTGTACTTCATCATATACACAATTTAATCAATCAAATCAAAGATTTCTAAACCAAATTTCTTAACTTCTAACTAAATTTCAAGTAGACCCTGCAATATTTTTGTTTTTTTATCAAATTTTAATTAAAATTTAATAACAACATTATCTTTGTATGTCTTTTTAATTGAAATCCAGTAACAACTATCTAGATAAAATGATAATATTTCATTATTTAAATTATATTTTTTCAAATAAAAAAATAAATTTAATATGTTGTAAATTTAAATTATACAAATTTAATTAATTAAAATTATAAATTTCTTTTATTATTAAATTTCTAATAAAATTAAAAAATATTTAAAACACCTCATTCAAATTACCCATTGAGTAATTTCAATTATTTTCATTTTTATTTTTTTATTTTTTTCAAACTTAATAATCCTACTATCCTTTAGAACCATCAAAATACATTATAAATTAATTAATCCTGTCCTATAACTTTTTTTAAAGCTATAAATATGGAAATTAAACATTTCAGTGAGACACGCCACGCCATATGTTTAATTCCGTGCTTCTCAAAACCCAGAAATTCGGTTTCATGATATAACTGACTACAAACTATATCATTTCGATGTGTGCCATGTGGCATTCAACTTTAGGCGTGGCCAGAACTTTGTACACTTTTGACCACACTCCACTCCACTACTGTCCGGGGCAATGTGCGACCAATGCCCGTCATAGCCTAAAATTCGCTTAAGAGATTGACAATTAGTTTACTTAACTTATTAAGGTCAAGGTTCGTAAAAAGTACATGTATTTCAAAATACATGTGTCCACACTAAGCTTTTGTTCTCCTAAAATTTCCTTACCGAACATTGAAATTGAAATTAGCAAACAATTTACCATGGAAACTAATCAGCTTTTGTTCTCCTAAAATTTCCTTAGGAGAACATTTAAATTGAAATTAACAAACAATTTACCATGAAAACTAATCATTAACATTATAATTAAGATAATTGATAGGGTTGTCTATACACCATCTAACCAATGAAATACACCATTAATTATCTTAATTTCCAAACCATCTAATCAATGAAATAAAAAATTTCCCAGCCAGATTTCCTAATTTCTCAAACCAAATTTAAAGCAAATTTCCCAATATTTTTGTTTTTCTTATAATTTTTATTTTTATTTATTTTTATATATTTTTTAATTGAAATTTATTAACAACATAGTCTTTTTGTATATTTTTAATTGAAATCTAATAACAACAATCTAGATAAAATGATAATATTCCATTATTTAAATTATATTTTTTCAAATAAAAATTTAAATTTAATATTTTCTAAATTTAAATTATACAAATTCAATTAATTAAAATTACAATTTTCATGTCAAGTCTTACTAGTACAACCTGTTCAGGATATGCCTCCTTAGCAAGACTATCCAAAATCAAACTTCAAGGGGTGGTTGTGCCTTGTACTAGGGGAGGAGACATGCTAAAAAAGTCAGTTAACTAATCTCAAGCCATAATATTTTTTTTTTAATTTTTTTAATTTTTAATTTTTTTTTTTAATTTTGAATTATAATTAAAAATTTAAATATTCTACAATTTAATAGATATTTCAATTATTATTTAAATAAAAATTAAAGGAGTGATTAAAAAAATGACATGTTGAAGTTAACATTATGAAAAGATAAAGAATAGTTATGAAATTCATTAAAATAAATTAAGAGATGTTGACAAATATTATTAAAATATTAATATAATAATCTATGAGAAAAGTTATAATGAAAGCAATATTAAAAAATTTAATAAATTCCATGATGGGGTGACAACGAACCACTATTTAGCTTAATAAAGTATGTCAGGCAGGCCTCCCTTGGCAAAGGTGCATCGATGTTTCTAGAGACCTTGGGGGTTATTACTGCTCGAGTGTTTGGTTGTGCACACTGTTTTTGTTGAAGGTTACGGGATTTTTGGTGGTGGTAGCTTTCAAGTTTTTTTTTTTTTTTCCAAGGTGGCACCTCGACTATGATATTCCCTGCCTGCCAAAATGCAAAAGACAATGAAGGAGTTTTGGGCGGAATTGACGTAATTTTCAATGCAAGTAGGGAGGCTCAATGTGAGAAGGTGAAGGATCCGAGCTTGAAGGGGTGACCCCCTGCTACTTGTGGTATTGTAGCCATCTAATTGGAATTCCAACAACTAGGAAAAATCAGAACGTCAGGAAATTAATGGTGCACTTCAAACTCCATTACATGGTAAGTTGCAACTATCTTGAATTAAAGGGGGAATTTATGTTTTCTTCGTTGGAAGGTTCATTTGTCAGGTTGGTTTGGTTGGTCGAATTTCACTGAGTAATCACCAGGAAACTTTTTGATGGGAAGTGGAGAGAGTCTCCTGTGTTTGTCTCTCTGGGTAAGATTTTGGGTGTTAAAGTTGGATTTTGGTGTGTTTCTTGTGTATGGAAGGTGGTTGTCCTTGTGGAATGATTTAGGTTTTGTGGAGCTAAGAGCTTTGCTAGGGAGATAAGTTTTCTGTGGGCGTGGATAGCAAGGTGCAATGCATTGGGCCAATTCATTGCTAGCACGGTTCAAGGTGTGTTGGGGATGGGACTAGTGTGACCATTCGAGAGGTGCACTGGGTGCGGTATATTCTAGGTAGCTAATGCAATTGGGGATTTTCTGGCACTATGATTCGACAATGAGGTCATGCTCAACGGGCATGGGACCATGGGTCCATAGGGTCGTTCATCCTGAAGCCAATCGTGACTTAGGGGAAGAGGTTGATCAACCAGTCAGGCACTCTCCTCGAAAGTTTAGATGTCTCCTCCCTTCTATACTTTAGAAAAATACCCTTAGAAGATTACAATTCTCTTGTAATAGATGGATCGGGTCAAGCATGAGGACAGGAACAAGGTTATTGGATTCATGAATGACCTCTCACAGAAGCAGTGGCATATGATAAATAGGATAGCTTCGTTTCGTCGAGAGAAAAAATGAATCCATGAAAGACTAGCGCGACTGAAAGGTGGAATGGAGCATATTGAAGCTCAAGTACATTATTCTTTCTTCCCTCCTCCATCTCCAAGAAATGGGAAAGGAAACCCAGTTCCAAATTTCTTTCCTGATCAATGATGAAGATTGGATGCTTTTAGGTTCTTGGAATATTTTGGTCATTTTGGGTTATCCTATTATGGTTATCTAGTGCACTTTGTTTGTTTGTAATGTGATTTTGATTTTATCTTTGGGCCAAAAACTCCGATAGGAATGAGGCCCATAGTTTTGATATGTGTAGCCTCCCACGATGTATCATGGATTTGAACTAAAAGAAAATTTTGATTCATAAAAAAAAAAATAAAAAAAAAAATAGTAAATTAAGATGATGCAAAAAATTGTAAGGAAGAGTTAAAATAAAAAATATAATAAATAAAATATATAAATAAATGATAATTGAATGAGACATCAACTAACAAAAAGAGGACTAGAAATGTTGAAGGTAACATATGAAAGATATAGAGAGAAACAATGAAGATGAGAGGAGTCAGGTCATATAAGAAAGGAAGGTAAAAAAGATTAAAACATGAAAGGAATACAATGAGATGAATGGAGAGGAAAGGAATGAAAAAAAAAGATGTGGGGAGAGGGTTGGGGGGGAGTAAAGGAAATTTGAAGCGAGATATAAGGAATTAGGGGAATGGGTTTATCGAATAAGATGATAGATAATGGGCTTCTAAGATTGGTTAAGTTTATGGCAATCTTCCCAATTGAAATTTTTAGAGTGAGAGTTTCATGAATGATATAGGAGTAAGAAAGAGTAGAAAAAAAGATTTTGTCTTGGTAAAAAAGATAAGGTGTTATGGAAGTGTTCTTAGATTTGATGAACATGATTTCATGATTTGTTTTGATTTTGTTTCATTGTTCACCAAAATACTTATTTCAGAAACCCCTAACCTTATCCTCAAACTCATTCACCTTGAAATTTTAAACACAATGAAAATATACCTCATTTCCACTTTTTTTAATCTTTAAAGTTACCTTTTATGAATTAATTGAAGGTATAGTTATGGGGTCACCCTTATGTGGTATTGTTTCTAACATTTTTATGGAATATTTTGAAGCTATAACCTTAACAAACTTCCATCTTAAGCCCAAATTATGGTTTCAATTTGTTTATGACATCTTTGTTGTGTGGAATCAGGGCCAAACTTCTCTGGATTATTTCTTTTGTCACCTTAACAACATTTCTTTCCACATCCAATTCACTGTAGAAACTCAAAAATATAATTGTCACCATTTTTAGATTTTCTTATCTCTCATCAACCTCATGGTACCCTCACCTACCAATTCTATAGGAAAAAGACACATCTTATTAGGTATCTTCATGCTTAGTGTCACCACCACCTAGCCCAAAGATATATTGTTCTCAAGACCCTCATTACTTGGGCCATTTGTGTCTCTTCATCCCACCTCCTTCAAAAAGGAAAAATCCCACCTCATTAAGGCCATTATATCTAATGGTGATTCCATCACCCAAATTAAGACATCATTTCATTCATTCCTCAATTCCAGATCTAAAATATTTCATTCCTTTACCTAGCCTACAAATCTTATTTTCTTCCTTATATCCATGGTCTTACTAGTCATATTTCAAATATTTTATCTAAAAATAATATCAAGACTCCACCCACATGACCCTTAAGCATCTATTGAGGATAAGTATGACTTGATGCTAAGTCAAGTGATTAACCAAATTCCCTATTCTTGCGGAAAATCATATATTGGAAAAACATGTAGATCAATTAAAACTTATCTCAGAGAGAACATAGCTAACCCATTTCAAAATTACATCTCTAATATAGTAAGCACAAAACACTCCCACAATTATAAAAAAATTATTTGTTTCAACCAAGAAAAATCCTCGCATTGACTCCTTAATGCATTTTTTTATATATGATAAAAAAACACAATGGGTCAACTGGTTACCTCTGGCTGAATGGTGGTATAACACTTCCTTCCATTCTGCAACAAAAATGACCCCTTTTATGGCACTTTATGGATATCATCGACCATCCATGACATCATCTTTAAGAGAAAATTTCTAAGGTTCAACCAGTGGAAGATCACATCGAGCATCAACAACAAGTTCTCCAACTCTTAAAGGATAACCTAAATTTGGCACAAAATCGAATGAAACAACAGGAAGATCAACATCGCAGCTAGAGAAGTTTTGATGTAGGAGACTGGGTATTTTTACAACTACAACCGTACAAACAAATATCACTCAAGCAAGCTAAGAAGGATAATAAATTATTGCCAAATTACTATGGTCCTTACAAGGTGTTACAAAAGATTGGTATTATGGCATACAAATTGGAGCTTCCTACTTCTTCTCGAGTGCACCCAGTTTTCCATGTTTCATGCTTGAAGAAGGTTATAGGTGACAAACTTTCAGTTCAAACAATATTTCTAGAACTTGATGAGGAACAAAAAATTATATTGGAACTTGAAGAAATCACGAAAATAAGAACTTGACAACTACGAAACCAATCAATTTCAAAGTATCTCATCAACTGAAAGAACTTACCCACTGAAGATTCCACATGGGAGGATGAGAATTTATACAAAAGCATCTAGAGCTACTAAAGCATTGAGGACAACACTTTTTTGAAGGAGAGGGGCATGTTAGGTCCCTATATTACTAGTGTAGTCCCTTATTATTGTAGTGTAGCCCCCTTATTGTTATTTTTGTACCCCTGTAGTCCCCATATTGTTATTATTGTGCCCCATAATACCCCACTATTACTATTGTTGGCCCTTATATTATTATTGTTAGGTTGGCTAGGATTATATTGTGACCCCATGGACTTCTATATATAGAAAGGAGGTTTTTCTATTTGAATCATCTAATAATTTTTCATTTATGTAATGTAAAGGAGGTTTTTCTATTTGAATCCTCTAAGAATTTTTCATTTATGTAATGTAAAGCAGGTTTCCCCCTCGAACTGGCTGATTTCAAAGGCATTGATCTCTCTTTTCTTCTATTTTTGGAGTTGGTTTCATAATAGAGCTCCTGCAAGTTCATGCTAAAGTTGTAAGGGAGGTGATTTAGCTTCATCATTGATGCAATCTGGAATCTTTCTTCCTTTTTCCAAATTTCCACCCTAGATGACGACTTATTGTAGTTCAAATTGCTATATACTGAAAAACTGAAGCATGGGGAGCCTAATGGGAAAATCCCACACTAGCGTACCTTCAAACTTCCTAATATTTCATCAACAACCTACCCATCAGGATCATGCAGAGATGCCAAGTTGGAAATGTCTTCAGGCCTATGAATTCCCATGATTAGGTCATTCTATTATTGCTCTTGCTTTGAAAGTGCAGTGTGGAGTGTGGGGGGTAGTGGAATATTATCCCACATTAAGAAAAATTTCCACTCCTGTCTTCATACATTAATTATTTTCTAGTGTATGTAATGTGAACCCACTTGAATGTGGAGTCCTTTGGGATATACTATGCGCATTTAATTTGTCTCATGCTTGGAATTATGATTGATTTTTCCTCAGTATGATTGTGGGATATTCGCCTTTGTGAATTGATAGTTTTTCTTCGGGAGGTCACATGGATTTGGTTCCTCCTTAATTTTTTAGTTCTTCCATTATTTATTCTCTTATGGTTTATGCCCAAAGTATTATTTCCTATTTGATTATACTACATAATAACTCAATGAATTGGAGAAAACATGGTTTTCCCATTGACAACCAAATCACCCATTTCAAGATGACATTATTCATTTTCACACTTTTCTACCTCCTTGTTGAACTCCCTAAACACATCGAGGAATTTAATGAGTCCACATCATTACCATAGCCCTGAATTCTTTTCATTATATGGTCCAATGCCTTATATTTTGGGATAATTCATTTTTTTAGGTGATGTACTAATAAGACAAAATATCCCAACACTAAGAGTGAGTGTATTTTATGATTTATTTCTATATGGATCCCTTGTAGCAAATCACACACTTCAACAAGGTTAATTTTCATTCTTTTGAGACCCCATGAATACTCTATCACCTTTTTTTCTTGGGACCATATAACATCCCTCCCCCTCCTACCACTCCTTTGAATATGAATTTTACTGCAAAAGCACCCCCAAATACGAGTCCATAGTTAGTAAACCAAAAATAACGTTCATTTTATTTATTATGAATGTTACTGCAAATTCACAAATTCTTACATGAGTCCACTAGAATAAAATGCAATTTGTGTGAGAGGACAGTCATCAAGCCAGTGAGGAAATATTATTTTTGTAAATATATGATTATGAAATTCTCTAAATGCATTCTTTAATTCTTTTAATTTATTCTCTAATTATATATTGCTAAAAAGAATTTCAAATCAAAAACATAAAAGCAAGAAATCCAAAAAATAAAAAAAATAAATAGAGAATTACAAGTCCTTCATCAAAAAAAGAAACTGACATTTCTGAGGTATGTGATTATATTTATTGTATGAATATTTGATTTTAAAACCATAATATATATATATATATATATATATATATATATATATATATATATATATATATATGCAATTCAACATTCATATGTCACCATAATTCCTTTTCTAGGTTGTTATGAATCTTCGTGAGTTTATGTGATAATTCTAACCATTGTATACTATCTCTTCATCCATATCTCTTCATCCAAGTAGGGACACTCTTGAGGAGGCACTCATGCATCGATTAGATCATTCTCAATGCTGATTATCATTCTCAATGCCTTAAATTAGCGCAATATGATTAGAAGCAAAAAGAAAAACATACAATAGAAATACTTTATAACACCTTCCCCACACATATATTCCTTTTTCATGTATACTTTTAATCTAATATGAAACAAAAGATCTAATACACTTTTTTAAATAAAAGTAATACACCTCTTTATTATTATATGCAACTCTTTATATAATAGTTTTAACATTAACATGTCTCTTTATTATTACATCATAATAATAATTTTGACATCTAATAGTTTTAATAAAACTTATTTATAATATGATATGCTATTTTTAATACACCTTTTTATAATGGTTTTTGATATATAGTAGTTTTAATAGGCATTTTGTATTATGTAGTTGTAATATAGGTATTTATACTGATGTTATCATTTTTTATTTTTTAAAGAAGTCGTGAGAATTTAGATAAACATCTCAAGTTTTTTTATGACTATTTCTCCAACATGAATATGATGGTTAATACTGACAAGACTAAAATCATAAAAATTAAATCCAAAAGGATTACCCATGAAAATTTCATCTATGATAACAATTGCTTGGATAAAGTCTCTTCTTATAAATATTTGGGTATTGACATTCCTTATCAGCTCAACTGGAATTACAAAATTTAGAAAATGACTATTTGTGGTTGGAAATCTCATTATGAGCTTGAAAACAATTGCAAAGTTGTCGATCTTTGTACTTGGAATAAAAAAGAGGTTCCTCTTTGAGAGCCTCATCACAGTGTTGTCCTATACATTTTTGATGTCTGGGGTTGTAGTATATCCAAATAGTCATGGAGAAAGATTGAGATTATTCAAAAGAAAATCATAACCTATAATCTCAAGATCAAAGGGAATACCCCCTATCCGATCATCCTCATTGAAGCTGGCCTCTCCCCTATTGAAAGTAGGGCTATATTTAAGTATCTAAAGTATAAGAAGAATATTTATAGCATGGAATCCGAGAGGCTTCCTAAAATTTCTTCTAACTTTATTCAAAACCCCCACCTTCGCCTCAAGCGTGGGTGGCATCAGGATGCCCAGTCTTGGCTCAACCATTGGGTTGGAAACGAGGAGATCATCATGAGCAACAAGGATTATGTCAAAGATACTATCACCTCCAAATTTAAGGATAATCTTTGGGAGGATAAGGAGTAGGAGGGTAAAAGGAAGCTAATATATTATAAGGAGGTGATCAACCCCACCCTCGAGGGACAAAATTATTTTTTTGATTTGACCAGTTCGAAGAAAAAGATGAACATCGCTAATATTAGAACTAATTCTTATGAACTTCAAAGTGAAATTGGGCAGTCGTCTACTCCCATGACTCCATGGGACGATAGAATTTGTCAACTTTGCAATACTAAGAGGGTGAAGGATGAAAAACACTTTCTTTTAGATTTTTCGGCCCTTACTCACATCTGCTATCATTTCCCTAATATCTGTCACACTTCCAATCTTCTTGAATTTTTAATTTAGCTCAATTATAGTGATCTTGGTGTGCTTCTTTCCTTTCTTTTTGAGCACAAAAATAAGATTCTTCTTCTTAAGGTACGATAGATTACATTGGTCTGAGTGAACGTTAATCATAATCATCATTTTCATCGTTATTATATATAATTGATAATTGTTTCAATATATGTTAATTTCATTATAATACATTTATTGATAACTTTAACATTGATAATATGTTGTTATTTTATTAGTATGTTTTTTTTTTAATATACAATTTTAATATGATAATTTTGGTATAATACAAAACATAGCTATAAATCCAATACACATCTTTATTATTATATATATATATATTTTTATTATTAAATAATAATTTAAATATAACTGTTTTGATTCAATACAAAATAAAAACCCAATAAATTTCTTATTTATATAACATAGTCATATAATAAATATATCTCTTTATCATTGGCTATATCTCTTTATATAATCATTTTGATTTTAATAAGGTTTGATATAGTGCAATTTTCAAGTCCCAAGGGATAATTTAGTTGGTATTTGCTAAATATCTTGCTTATAAAGAAATTATGGAGATAGATTAGTTGGTGTTACTAAGTATCTTGTTTATAAAGAAATTACGAGTCATTTTTTTTTCACATTGTTAGGTCTTGCTTGTTTGATAAATATACATTTTACTTCAATAATAATATTTTTAATTTTAAAATATTGTTATTAGATATCATTTTTTTGGATTAAACCATGAAAACTTCTCAATACTTAATTATTATTATTATTATATTTAAATTTTACTACCTATAATATATAACGATAAATATACTTTTGATATTTATTATGTGAATATTATAATTAATTGTAACATCCATCTACTTAACAATTTACTTACCATAAAAAAAATTCATCATTCCGATCTTATGACTAAAACCAATCATAACAATACTAAAATGTGTAATAGATTCGTCCTGTACTACAGTTAAGATGTCAACTTGCCTGTACTCATTATGCCAATCTGTCGACACGTTATAGGCTGGGTACTACGTTTCTGTGAATTCCAATGTTGCCACTTAAATCATTTGTCCGAAAGCAATTTAAGTCTGAAGGTATGTGATTATGGGTTTTATATGGTTCAACTCTTATGAAAACATTTACCCTTTCGATTATTCTAGCGGAGTTATGCAATGAAACTTTTATTTTGATAAGTTAACTATTATTATTTTATTGGATCTCTGACTTATACCTTAAGGAACCCGGGGCGGCAGATGGGTGTAACTAAACCCCTTGACCAACCTGCCTCCCTTGTGGGCGGCACTTCATCATCGATGAAGTGGGATCAATTGTTGCGATGATTCTTGATTTTCCATGACCCCGGGCCCTAACGGCTTCCTTGCTGTTACTTGTCGAAGAAGGCTGCGGAGGATTCTGGCTTGAGAAAGTTGGGGATTAGGAGCGATTTACTCCATGTGTGCACAGTGAAGGCACTCCATCCGGCATCCTGCGCCAGGTAGCTCCCTGATGTGATACTTGTTCAGTTTTCTCAGTAGGTTCAACTGGTGTGCTTCCCTGCTCCTGTTAAGAAAGTTTCCTGTTTCAAATACTGTTTTTTCTGGTTCGTTTCGGCGCTATCACCATTCTGAAGTATAGAGTTGTTTATTGTTTCTTATCTCATGTCAACAGGTTCCAGCCTCTACGCCTATGGGCACCCACAGGTTAACATTTTTTTTCCCTACACCGCAACAGTAATCTTGTGTTGACTAGAATTTTAATTGTTTGATACCCTAACTAACCTCATGCATTCGGCTGGCAGGTATGGCAATGAGTTACTCTATTGCTTTAATTTCTTGGAGGCTTCTGGCCGCGACGAGGGTTTCTAAAACCTCGACCATGCTACAGGTAACACGCTTTCGTGCCTCGAGGCCCTTGTTGCTTGCTCAGCCGGCTTGTTCCGTCGTTCAGAAGTGTAGATAAGGCTTTGATAGGGTTTTAAGAGCCTGTTCACACTCTTCACTTAATCGAATTCGGAACGGCTCTAGGTTAAGCTGATAACAGTCTGCCTAGGATTTACGCGTTGCTATTTCTGGATTTTGAAAAATGTTGTTCATGTTCTCAAGTTTCCCCGACTCAGACATGATGAAAGCTTTGTTTATTGATTATACAGCCGGGTTTCCAACCCCATACTTACTGTTTTAAGAACTCTGAGCGTTGCTCCTTAATGTTAAGAAGTTTCTCTGTTGGACTGATATTTAAGTAATTATAATGGTTTTGGCACTGCGCATTTAACTCTTCCGTTTGTTCTCTGCTATGTTTATCCTGATTAAGAAGGAAAGATGGAGTCCTGTTTTGTTTTACTCTTATTCTACATGTTTCATAGTCTGATGAATGTGCACACAGAACTTATATGATTGTTTCTTTCCTTTATAAATGTACAAGTGCAAAGGTTCTGTCTTTGACTTATTTAATGTTCTGGTTATAAAACCCCTGCTGAACTTCTGAAACTCTGTTTCATCTTCTTGTGGACTATTCCTTCGTATAATACATGCGGCCTTCAATAAAGAAATAAGGAGTTTCCTGGAAAGAAAATAAAGGGTTTCTGAAGCCTTTAATTATTTCTACATTATTAGCGTGCTGTCTTTCTAAACAGAAATAAAGAGTTTTTCTCTGAAGGAAAAATAAAGGTTTCTGAAGTTTAATTATTGCTACGGAATTAAGTTCAGCTATCTGCTGTTCCTTGGTTCAAGCTTAAAATCAGTTTGTGCAGAGTCGGTGTCCGGACCACCTGTCTCGTCCGAGTTATTATAGGCAGGGAGCAACCTATCCAGACACCTGAATCCCTTTCGGGCATCCAGATTCACAGCTCCCATGAAATCATTAGTTCTGGTTTCGCCTTGATTATGGCAATGATATTTATTAAAATCTTATAACAGACAATCTTATAATACATGCATTATAACTCTGTCTAGCTTATACAGTTATTTGTTAACAGATGTTGGCTAGCTCAGCGCATTCTCTCTGATTTGTTTCTTTAGAATCACAATTGCTATTAAAGAAGTTTAGTGACGGGTTTGTTTTCTTTTTTTGTTTTTTTTTCTTCACAGTACAGTAAATAAAGGAGAAACTTAAATACGAAATGTTAGCACGCCTGTAACAACCAAATCTTCTACTTCTACGGTAACCAGAGAAATAAACTTCATATTTTTACTTATCTGTATCCAAATCTATTTGATGGTACTCGTTACCTCCCATCCACGAACTGAGCATTCACGCCCCCGGTTCTCCCCAGACTCGGCACAGGTGATTGAACCAGCTTAGGAGGTGCCAGGACAGTCGATCCTGTCTCAGGCCTCCCGGAGAGTGGGATTACAGGAGTTCTGAGACAATCGATTATCACTCTGTCCAAACACATGCTAAAAACTGGAGTTTTGAGATTTCCACTTTCTATTCTTTTTTACGGAACCCTATCCTTACAGATTTACTTTTTTATTCCAGAGTTTTCTTGGGGTAACTGTATAACTGTCTCATTCTGTTCAACCAACCCAGATTTACTTTTACCATCAATTACTTTTACTAAAGCAATAATTCTCACCAATTTAATCCTTCTTTATAAAACAAAAGAAATTAATTTATTCAGATATTTTTTTTAAACAACAGTAATCACACATAGTCCTTAACAAATAAACCTTAACAAGTTGTTAGTGTCTAAGAGGGTGGTTACAGTTTCCCCCCTCTGGAAGAAAACACCGTCCTCGGTGTTGTTATCCCAGCTCAGAAAAGAGTTCAGGATAAGCTTCCCGCACAAAATTTTCGTCTTCCCAAGTGGCCTCCTCAGGTCCAAAGTGTTTCCATTGCACTTTAACCTGGGCGATGGCTCGTTTCCGGAGCATGATTTCCCTCCGGTCGATTATGCTGCTGGGTTCTACCAGAAATTCCCCGTCTGGTTCTACCTGCACCAAACGAACTTTTGTTAATAAAAAAAAAAACTTTTAATATCACATCATCACTTAGCAATCATGCCCATTCACTACCTGTATGTTCTGCCAGTGAATTATATGTCTTGGATCATGAACATATCGTTTTAATAACGATACATGGAAGACATTGTGCACCCGAATGTGGCTAGGAAGAGCCAAGCGATAGGCTACTGGTCCCACCCTTTCCAATATTTGGAAGGGACCACAGTACCGGGGTGCCAATTTCGCACAAGATGCCCATCTTAGTGTACTTTTCTTTGGTTTAATTCTGACATATACGTGATCTCCAACCTCATACTCCCGGTATGACCTCTTTTTGTCCGCATACACTTTTTGTCTGTCTTGTGCTGCCTTCAAATTCTGTCGAATCTTTTTAACCTCTGTTTCCATTTCTGCTAGCATGTCTGGTCCTAACATCAGTCTATTCTCAGGACTGCTCCAGTTAATGGGGGTCCTACACTGCCACCCATACAGCGCCTCAAACGGACTCATCTTCAATGATTCCTGGTAACCATTGTTGTAAGCAAACTCTATCAAGTGTAGATACTCCTCCCACTTAATTGGTTGCTGCATGACATACATTCTTAGCATGTCTTCCAGCACCTGATTTACTCGTTCAGTCTGACTGTCTGTTTGCGGGTGGTAGGCAGTACTAAAATGTACTCGCGTTCCCAATCCTGTAAACAGTGCTTTCCAAAAGGCTGATGTAAATTTTACGTCCCTATCCGAGATAACGGTCTTAGGGATGCCATGCAATCTGAAGATCTCCCGCATAAATAAATCTGCAATCTGTACTGTCTTGTAGGTAGACTGGACAGGTATGAAATGCGCTGACTTACTCAACCGATCCACAACTACCATTATGGAATCATTACCCCGTTTTGTTTTTGGAAGTCTTGTGATGAAATCTAATGAAATCACTTCCCACTTCCATTCAGGAATTGGTATAGGCTGCATTAATCCCGCTGGATGCCTGTGCTCTACTTTTACCTGCTGGCACTCCAAACACTTGGTTAAATAACTTGCCAAATCCTTTCTCATGCCGGGCCAATAATAGTCTTTTCTTATGGCTGTCAGCATTTTTTGATATCCCGGGTGCCCTGCATAATTACTTCTATGATATTCATCCAGTATCATATTTTTTAACTCTATTCTGTTTGGGATGACTATCCTTTTTCTAAAAATCAGCAACTCATTCGGACCAATCTCATAGTCTCCATGTCCACCTTGACCTTCAGATTCTTGTGTCTGCTGCCACAAGTATCTATATTCAGGATCTTTGTCTGCCTCTCCTTTGATTTGCTCTAAAAATATGGTTTCAACCTGGTTAACATATAACTCGTAAACGTTATGCAACTTCCTGCTTAAGGCATCCGCAACCTTGTTCTCCTTTCCTTTTACATGCTGTAGGTCAATGTCAAACTCACTCAGGAGAGCAGTCCATCTGGCTTGTCGGGATTTTAAGTCAGCTTGCTTAAAATAGCTGGTTAGACTACTGTGATCAGTCTTTAACAAAAATCTTTTCCCGAGTAAGTAATGCCTCCACACCCGGAGAGCGTGCACCACAGCGGTCAGCTCCAAATCATAAGCTGAATATTGCTGCTCATACTCTTTTAACTTGCGAGATTCGTATGCAATTACCTTTCCTTCCTGTGATAAAACAGCCCCAACTCCTTCCTTGCTTGCATCTGTACAAACCTCGAATTCCTTGTTTGGATCTGCCACACTTAACACCGGCGCTGTTGTCAACAGCTGCTTCAATCTTTCAAAACTTTCCTGGCATTATTTTGACCATTTAAAGATTTTCCCTTTCCTTTGCAGGGAAGTAATGGGGAAATCTATCTTTGAAAAACCTTTTATAATTCGTCGGTAGTAACCGGCAAGACCCATAAAAGATCTTATATCCGCCACATTCTGTGGCACCTTCCACTCCATGATAGTTTTAATTTTCTCCAGGTCCACTGCTATACCTTCTTTAGATATTACATGCCCCAGGTACTGTATCTCTTCCTTGAAGAAATCACATTTACTAAACTTTGCATACAGCTGATGTTTCCTTAGTACCTCCAGCACCATCCGCAGGTGTCTTTCGTGTTCATCCGCACTCTTAGAATAAAGTAGGATGTCATCAATGAAGATTAACACGAAATTGTCCAAGTAGGGGTGGAAAATACTATGCATCAGCCTCATAAAAGTGGCTGGTGCGTTAGTTGACCCAAAAGGTAATACCACGAATTCATAGTGGCCGTACCTGGTGCGAAAAGCAATTTTGTGTATATCTTCATCCTTTATTCGGATCTGGTGGTAGCCGGACCGCAAATCAATTTTTGAAAACACAGTAGCTCCCCTTACCTGGTCAAACAGGTCGTCAATACGGGGTAGGGGATATCTATTTTTAACAGTCAACTTGTTTAACTGTCGATAATCCATGCACATGCGCATGGTTCCATCCTTTTTCCTGACAAACAACACAGGTGCTCCCCAGGGCGACACACTGGGTCTGATATACCCCTTATCCAGCAATTCCTGAAGCTGCATTTTTCAGCTCGGTCAATTCTGGCACACTCATACGGTAGGGAGTTCGCGAAATTGGTGAAGCTCCCCGACATCAGTTCTATTGTAAAATCCACCTCCCTTTTAGGTGGTAATCCTGGTATTTCTTCAGGAAATACGTCTTTAAATTCCTGTATTACAGGTATATTTTCTAATGTAGTAGCCTTGTTCTTGAGTTTAGACAGCCCGACCTGTATAGCGTACATTTGGCATCCTTTCCTCATACACCTTGCCAACTGAGAAGCGGTAACTGGTCGCAGATGTACAAGCTTCTTTAAGCCCTGAATCTCTTGGCGATTACCATTCTGATCTCTGTAGTAAACTACCTTTTCCTTGCAATCTATAAGAGTCCAATGATTCTCCAACCAATCCATACCCAACAAGACATCATAAGAGCCCAAGGGCAGAATATTTAAATCCACCGTTAACTACTGTCCACCGACTTGCAATGCACAATCTGTTATTTTGGCACTAACTCTTCTTTTAGCTCCTGTAGCTAACTGAACCAACCAGCTTTTCTTAAATCTTTGACTTGACAGTTTACAGATTTCCACAATTTTAGGACTTATATAACTCAGACTTGCGCCTGGATCTACCAAAATATAAATAGTTTGAGAGAAAAATTTACCTTCCAGTTCTATCATGGTGGGTTGGAAATCAGCTTGCCGATCCTCCAATGCAGCGTGAATCCTGGGTATGCTTCTGGAAATATCCCCCACTGTAGAGGCTTCCTGCAAATTATTCACTGTTTCAGCTTTACCCCGCTGTGGGAAATCTCGATAATAGTGCGCTGCCCCGCAGCCCCAACATTGCAGAGGTGGTCTCTGGTTTTGAGGTTGCTCAGGTCTATTTGAAGCCTCCACAGTTTTATCCTCCCTCGGCCATCTAATCCTTTGATGGTTTCTACCGAACTGCTTATTAATTGAATTCCTGGCTGAATTTCTGAAGTTACTGGTCTTGTTCTTTTTGAAACCAGCACTACTCCTATTTTCTTTCTTTGCTGGCCATCCTCTGCCTTGATCCACCTTGTTTTTTGCTTGCTGATAGCACAGCCTTGCTTTCCTGATAGCTTCATCCATCGTCCTAGGATTAACAAACTCAATACGTTCCTTCATGTGGGCAGGTAAACTGCTCAAAAATATCTGAACCTTGGCCTTTTCATCTCTTAGATACGGTACATAGCACAGTAGCGAGGTAAATTTGGTGATGAACTCGTCCATAGTCAATTGGCCTAGCCTTAAATCATGGAACTCTCGCGCTTTTTCATCGTAGAAGCACTCCGTCAAGTACTTGTCCTTAAAATATTGTTGAAACTTATCCCATGTTACGTCCTGATCCTCTATCCCTTTCACGTTCTTCACTTCTTCCCACCATAGTGTGGCTTTGTCCTTTAGCTGATAAATGGCTAATCGTGCCTTGAGACCACTGTCATAATCATACACTTGGAAGTACTTGTTCATATTAATCAACCAGGCCTCTGCTACTTCTTCTTTTTCTCCGTCAAAGGTGGGTGGCTTAATCTTTCTGAATTCTCCATGTAATTCCACCTTCTGTCTTTTTCCTGCCTTCCGTTCTGTTCCATTTTCAGATTCAGCCTCATTAAGGTTCCTGTTCGAAATATTGCGCTGGGACAGACTTCTTTCTTTTTGACTCATGTCCTGCTCTTCAGTTTGCTCTTCATTTCCTTCTTGATGTTCTCTGTCAGCACTGGGATTTTCGTTTCTGTGATTTTGTTTATCGGACAGACTTTTTAAGATTCTTTCCTGTTCCTGCATCATCCTGGCGTTTTCCTGACGCACCCTCTCCATTTCCTCTTGCAACTGTTGTACTGTATGTAGTAAGATGCGGGTCTGCTGTTGCTGTTCTTCCATCAGTCGGTTTGACCGCTGATGCTGTTCAATCCCCAACTGTACCCACATCTCAGGGTTGCCCCCTGACGGAGGCTGCATTTCTCCAGCGTTTCGCTGTGACTGTTGCGAAGGTGTCCGTCTCACTTGTCTTTCCATCTAATCGTCGGACTGTGCATAGATAACACCCAGTTTTAACGTTAGTTGGCCCAATAGGGCCCAGCGTTGTAACGCTGCTTTGATACCACTTGTAACATCCATCTACTTAACAATTTACTTACCATAAAAAAAATTCATCATTCCGATCTTATGACTAAAACCAATCATAACAATACTAAAATGTGTAATAGATTCGTCCTGTACTACAGTTAAGATGTCAACTTGCCTGTACTCATTATGCCAATCTGTCGACACGTTATAGGCTGGGTACTACGTTTCTGTGAATTCCAATGTTGCCACTTAAATCATTTGTCCGAAAGCAATTTAAGTCTGAAGGTATGTGATTATGGGTTTTATATGGTTCAACTCTTATGAAAACATTTACCCTTTCGATTATTCTAGCGGAGTTATGCAATGAAACTTTTATTTTGATAAGCGTTATTATTATTGTTTTGTTCGTTCATACGAACTGTCATCTCCGGAGTAACCCCGAGGCCCGACGGATAGGTGTATTAAACCCCTTGGTAACTTCGCCCTCCACGTGGGCGACGCTACGCCGTCGATGGAGATCAGATCCGATGGCTGCGATGATTCTTGATTTTCCATGACCCCAGGCCTAACGGCTTCACCGCTCATTTGCACTTGTCGAAGAAGGCTCTGGAGGTTCTGCGAGCGGGAAAAAGTTAGAGGTTCCGGAGGCAGTTTACTCCATGGCCGCCACAGTGAAGGCACTCCATCCGGCATCCTGCGCCAGGTAGCTCCCTGATGTGATACTTGTTGGTTTTATGATGGTTCTGAAAATTGTCCATTTACCTCTGTTAAGAAAGTTTCTGTTTCAAATACATTTTTACGGTTCGTTTGGGTAGCTGCTCACCATTACGAAGTATATATAGTTGTTTATTATTTCTTATCTCATGTCAACGGGTTCAAGCCTCTACGCTGTGTTACGGGTTAACATTTGCCTGCATAGCAGTACTCTTGTGATGACTAAATTTTAATTGTTGATACCTAACTAACCTCATGCATTCGAATTTGTGGGTATGGCAATGATTACTCTCTTCTTTAATTTCTTGGAGGCTTAGGCTGTGAAATTTCTAAAACCTCAAGCCATGCCCTACGATGTTTCCCTTTCGTGCCTCGGGGAGCCCTTGTTGCTTTCAGTGCAGCTTTTTGTAAATCGTTAGGAGAGTGTAGATAAGGCTTTGATAAGTTTTGTGGCACATTCCTCTTCGCAATGAATTCGGAACGGCTCTAGGTTAAGCTGATAACAGTCTGCCTAGGATTTACGGGTTGCTATTTCTGGATTTTGAAAAAATGTTGTTCATGTTCTCAAGTTTCCCCGACTCAGACATGATGAAAGCTTTGTTTATTGTTTATACAGCCGGGTTTCCAACCCCATACTTACTGTTTTTAAGAACTCTGAGCGTTGCTCCTTAATGTTAAGAAGTTTCTCTGTTGGACTGATATTTAAGTAATTATAATGGTTTTGGCACTGCGCATTTAACTCTTCCGTTTGTTCTCTGCTATGTTTATCCTGATTAAGAAGGAAAGATGGAGTCCTGTTTTGTTTTACTCTTATTCTACCTGTTTCATAGTCTGATGAATGTGCACACAGAACTTATATGACTGTTTCTTTCCTTTCTAAATGTACAAGTGCAAAGGTTCTGTCTTTGTCTTATTTAATGTTCTGGTTATAAAACCCCTGTTGAACTTCTGAAACTCTGTTTCATCTTCTTGTGGACTATTCCTTCGTATAATACATGCGGCCTTCAATAAAGAAATAAGGAGTTTCCTGGAAAGAAAATAAAGGGTTCTTGAAGCCTTTAATTATTTCTACATTATTAGCATGCTGTCTTTCTAAACAGAAATAAAGAGTTTTTCTCTGAAGGAAAAATAAAGGTTTCTGAAGTTTAATTATTGCTACGGAATTAAGTTCAGCTATCTGCCGTTCCTTAGTTCAAGCTTAAAATCAGTTTGTGCAGAGTCGGTGTCCGGACCACCTGTCTCGTCCGAGTTATTATAGTCAGGGAGCAACCTATCCAGACACCTGAATCCCTTTCGGGCGTCCAGATTCATAGCTCCCCTGAAATCATTAGTTCTGGTTTCGCCTTGATTATGGCAATGATATTTATTAAAATCTTATAACAGACAATCTTATAATACATGCATTATAACTCTGTCTAGCTTATACAGTTATTTGTTAACAGATGTTGGCTAGCTCAGCGCATTCTCTCTGATTTGTTTCTTCAGAATCACAATTGCTATTAAAGAATTTTAGTGACGGGTTTGTTTTCTTTTTGTTTTTTTTTCTTCACAGTACAGTAAATAAAGGAGAAACTTAAATACGAAATGTTAGCACGCCTGTAACAGCCAAATCTTCTACTTCTATGGAAACCAGAGAAATAAACTTCATGTTTTTACTTATCTGTATCCAAATCTATTTGATGGTACTCGTTACCTCCCATCCACGAACTGAGCATTCACGCCCCCAGTTCTCCCCCGAGCTTCTGGCCTGGGTCTGATTGAACACAGCTTCTGGAGGAGAGTTTTCGGGACAATCCGGTCCTACTCTCCGACTCCAGAGGAATTAGGATTGTCTGGGGAGTTCTCAGGACAATCCGGTCCTCCTCTCCAACCCAGCATGCATCTGTTATCAAAAACTTTCCAGTTTTTACAGATTTCCCTTTCTATTCCTTTTTTACAGAACCCCTCACTTCCCCTGGAATTCCCTTTTTATTCCAGAGTTTTCTTGGGGTAACTGTATAACTGTCTCATTCTGTTCAACCAATCCAGATTTACTTTTACCATCAATTACTTTTACTTGAGAAATAATTCTCACCAATTTAATCCTTCTTTATAAAACAAAAGAAATTAATTTATTCAAATACTTTTCCAAAACAACAGTAATCACACATAGTCTTTAACAAATAAACCTTAACCATTTGTTAGTGGCTAAATTGATGATGGTTGATCCTTTGACTAAGGGCATGCCACCGTTTAAATTCAAGGATCATGTAATGAATATGGGACTTGGTTCCATTATGTAGTTTCTCATTGTATGAACAATGTTATTTTAATGAAATTCTTAATTATTGTGATGTTTTTCTCATATTTATGTGCACCTTAATTTGATTTGAGAGAATTCATCTATGTAGGACCAAGAATGAACATAGGGTTTTTTTCATGAAGAAATTGTTGCCACATAACTTTTAATAGAAATAAATACATAGTAATACATGGAAGATAATACTCGTCATTAGAGGACTTATCGCCATGATTCATGTATCTATTACTTAATACATATTTTCAATGGGTTTTAAGATGAGACATTTTGGAAGGATTCACTTCCTCCTTCCACAATCCGTGATTTCATATCTCAAATTCTATGTGAAAGAGAAAGTGATGAACTATTTTACTAAAAGAAATGTGTTGGTGGTAAAAAATGCGATGATTGTGGAAATTTGACTAAATTTCAAAAAAATATCATACCGATATAAATGATCAGTCATTGTCCAACATGAAAGTGAAATGGAAGAGATATGAATATATCCATACATCGATTCAAGGTGCAAATAGTGTTAAAATAATTGAATTACGAGAAGAAGAAATTTTTGTGATAGACTTTTTGAGAAAGTTTGAGGCGAAATTTACACATACACCAAGCATTCCCATAGAGCTCGATGGCAAGACTTGCAATTCAAAAAATCTTGTGAATTTTTTTCCACCAGGGGACCATTTTGTCGATAATTGATTTCGTAGAAAACTACACATTTGTTCCACAAAAAGAAATTCAAAGTGAATACTATCATTCAGACCAAGTCTCCATGCTCGCCATATTCTATATAGACATGCTAAAAAAAAACGTCGATCATATAGAAAGCACCGGTGAAAATCGACATATTATTAAAGAATATCACTTTTATATCGTTGACGATTGTACACATGATACATATTTTGTACAACATTTAAATTTATGATTCCTTGAAAAATCGTGGAATAACATTCAATGAACATTGGATATGGTCATACGGATGCGCAGACAATTCAAATCTTCACGATCATTCTTTTGGTTGTGTTGTCTTCATAAGAAAACCCGCATTAAACATTGTTGGAATTTCTTTGAGACTAGCCATGGAAAAGGAGAACATGATGGTGCAGAGGATGCATAAAACGAGCACTTCAAGATATCAAATGAACCCCTCTAGTGAAACCGACTTGTGGACACGAAAGAATTTGTTCAATGGTGCATTGTTGCTCTAATCCATGAGACTAACCGATCCAGAGAGAAGTGCTGGAAGGTACATTCAATTTAATTTTTATTGAATATCTAATTAAATAAATAATGTACATTTATCACAATGATTATCTTTGATTGTATTTTGATATCATATTTACATTATTCTTTAAATTTTCCATATAAAGGTTTTTTTGGCATATTGGGATCGAAGACGTAGATAGATCAATTGGAAATGACGTTGAAACAATAAAAGGGACTCAAAAATTGCATTCAATTAAAACAAAGTCGTCCAGAAATGTGTTTGCATTGGATAAAATAAAATATTCTTGTTTTTGTCATGTTTGCATAGACAACACAAAATCCAATGACGTTTGTGAAAACAAAATGTATGTAAAAGATTGGAAACATACAGAGCTAAATACAAAGGGAAAAATGTCCATTGCAATGTTTGAAGAAATGCAATCAGAGGAGACTACAATATCATCTGATGGTGATCAAGTTTCTGATCTTGTTAGAGAAGGTAACATTTGAATTGCTTTCTAATGATAAAGATCTAGAAATAAATTTGAATATGTATAATTTTGTGAAGTTTGTTTTATTGTACAGGAGATGTTTTTGCTGTAATTGCACCTACTAACAACGATGGAAATGTGAATTATTATTTGATGCGTTGCACTGAATGAAAAATGAAATTATTAGAAGACTATAATGATCACGGATTTCCATATGAAAGAGGATCTATTATACTGAAAGGTTATTTTTTCAGGCAAACTAATCAAAGTGGGAATTTTGTTTACGTTGAAGACTATGAACCTGATTTCATAAGTTGTCAATATAGTCACTTGGTGTGTGCAGCATAAATTTGATCGAGGTTCAATCAAAGAAAAAAACGAATATTAAGAAATGGAAAATGTCAAAATCTGATTATTAACGGATTATTGAAGATGGAATTCCATTGGAATTTTTTTTATTGAACTGCCCAACGATTTATTCTCTTTAGATTATATGTTCTAGAACTTCCAGTACTCAATTAAAAATTGATTTTCCTTGTTATGTTATCTGTACAAGTGTTTTCACAAGTACAAATTGTTTTGATACATGCACACTCTAGTATCAATTGAAAGTAGCTTTTTTATAAATGCATTGATGAAAAATGTTGCATACATATATTGGATATATATGTATATGTTCTTGAATGCAATTAAATGTTCAAGTAGTTTTACTATGTGCATTGATGAAAAATGTTTCACGTACTCAATATATACGTACTCAATATATATGTTCTAGAATGAAATTAACTGAAAGTAGTTTTTCTATTTGCATTGATGAAAAATGTTGCATGTACTGGAGATATACACGAACTCAATGCACGTAGTTTTTCTTGTGGGATTTTTTGGTAAAAATTATCCACAATGTAAATAAATTATCGCAGTATAATTTTGTACGAAGATTCCTTTCAGACAAGAGACTCGGAGCACTTCTTCGACTTTTGATGGGATTTGACCCACATCTCTATTCCTGATTGAAAATATAGTACAAAATTTGTCTGTCCAATGGTCGAATATGTTCTATGTGCATTAATGAAAAATTTACATACTACATACTACTGTTTGAGTGAAAAAAAAATTAAAAACTTACCAAATGTACTTCAACCATGTCTAAAACTTGAATTTTAAAAACTTTTTGATTATATCAAAACAAATTACTTCACATGTCATGCCAATTGTAGTTCAACTATCTAATAAAAACATTAACCATTTAACATTATATCACATGCCAAATGTAGATTAAAATGGTATCCAAAACTTAGTTTTAAAATTTTTTTGATTATATCACAACATTACTTCAAAACTTAGTTTTAAAATTTTTTTGATTATATCACAACATTACTTCAAAACTTAGTTTTAAAAACTTTTTGATTATATCACAACATTACTTCACATGATTAATGTACTTCAACCATCCAAAACTTGGGTTTTAAAAACTTTTTTATTATACCACAACATTACTTGACATGTCATCCAATTGTAGTTCAACTATCCAATAAAAACATTTAATATTATATCACATGTGCCAAATGTAGATTGAAACCATCCAAAACTTAAGTTTTAAAAACTTTTTGATTATATATGGTGCAACATTACTTCACATGCCATGCCAATTATAGTTCAACTATCCAATAAAAACATTTAACATTATATCACATGCCAAATGTAGATTGAAACCATTCAAAATTATAGATCGTGCAACATTACTTCACATGCACGTATTACTTCACATGGCATGCTAATTGTAGTTCTTGACTATCCAATAAAAACATTAAACATTTAACATTAAATATCACATGCCAAATGTAGATTGAAACCATCCAAAACTTGAGTTTTTAAAACTTTTTGATATATATCATGTAACATTACTTCACATGCCATGCCAATTATAGTTCAACTATCCAATAAAAACATTAAACATTTAACATTAAATATCACATGCCAAATATAGATTGAAACCTTCCAAAACTTGAGTTTTAAAAACTTTTTGATTATATCATGTAACATTACTTCACATGCCATGCCAATTATAGTTCAACTATCCAATAAAAACATTTAACATTATATCACATGCCAAATGTACTTCAAGCATCCAAAACTTAAATTTTAAAAACAAAACAAATTATAACACATCATTACATAACATGCCAAATGTAGTTCAGAAGCAAAACAAAACTTAAATTTTAAAAACAAAACAAATTATAACACATCATTACATAACATGCCAAATGTAGTTCAGATGACAACATTACTAATAGTTCAATTATCCAAAACTTAAAAGTTTTAAAAACCAAACAAATTATATAACAACATTACTTCACATTCGCATGCCAAAAGTACTAAAACCATCCAAAACTTAACTTTTTGGAACAAAACAAATTATATTAACACTGTAATAAAATATGTCCAAAAATTGTAGATCTCACAAGTATCAAACTGTATCAAGTTATATATATATATATATATATGACGGTGCATCTAGATAATATATAAAAAAGTAAATTTAAGACTATCTAAATCTTGAAATCAAATCTACAAATCATGTCCATCAAATAGAGATGGATGTAGCGTCTTTCCTATCAGGGTCTCAATCCACGCACTATCATGCGAAGCATGGGAAACCTGTACACAATGCACATGTAATTGAACATTAAATTTGATGTTTTAAAAATGAGTGAGAATATATATAGAACTTCATGTAAAAAAAATAAAAAATAAAAAAAATCATGCAATACCTCATGAGGTTCCCTCTCCATTTGTTCACTTGCTGCAAGTCCCCCCCCATGGGAACATCTGCAATGATAAACTATAAAATATAAATGTACAGTTATATATATATATATTAAAAAATTTCAAATGAAAATGCACGTGTACATATATACATTTATTTTCAATGATATTAAAAAAAAGTTAGACAACTTGTTCAAATGGTTGAAATGGTGTGGATGTTCATATCTCCGTCGCTAGAGTCCGTGGATTAAAGAAATTTTCTATAGGAACCTAAAATTCAAAATTTTAAAAGTATAAAATAACTCAAGATCAAGATCTCAATTTATTAAATAAACAACAATTTATAAATTATAACTAAATTAAAAAAACATATATATATAAGTGAAAAATTGAATACTTCTGCAGGTGAATTTGAGACATCTCCTAAGAGAGGCTCCAAATGAAAATCTCCAAGAACCTAAAATTCAAAAAATTTAAAATAACTCAAGATATAGATATATATATCTCAATTTTTAATGAAACTTTTTGAGGTGGAATATATATATATAACTTAAACATAAATTTTAAAAGTGAAAAATTGTCCATACTTGTTGTGGATGTGGCACATCTCCTAAGGAAGTAGAAGGTACATCTCCCAAGGAAGAAGAAGGTACCGCCATCCCAAAAACATCGGACGGAATCAGAATCTTTTAAAACATTTTATCATTATATATACATACATGTACATGTGTGCACAATTATTTATTTTAAAAATATCACTTAAAAAACACTAACATTTTCCAACATATCTTGATGGTGAGACCCATCTGCATTGTTTGAACTAGAGGTCCCGAACGTGATATTAACATTTTCCTCATTCATCATGCGTGACAACTGCAAATGGTGTTTTAACATATAATGATACATTTTTGTTAGATTAATGTACATACAATAAATACATATACATGTATTTATTACAAATTGTACACATGTATGTGTTAAAATAATTGAACCCTAAGGTCATTAACACATACTGTTCCCGTGCCCTCTTCCTCATGACGAAATAAGTCTTGCCAACCATTGCGACAATTCTTTGCATATATTCAAAGATATTCAAAATTCATGTTGTCAATCTCTTCATCTGTACAATACACAAAATTGGCACGTGCATTCTCACGTGTTCTTTCTCGATTTAGACAAACATCGACTCCACCCAATCCGCTGTAAGCAGTGTGAATCATGACATCCCTTGATTCTAGACTTATTTGAGAAGTCGCATCCATCTCTGACTGCAGAATTTCGACCCAAAAAGGTCGACTCACCAATGGCGGCTCAGGGCGAGGCAACTCCACATCTCGCTTAGCGCCCTTACGGTCATACAATCTACCTTTCCCCGGACCAAAAAATTTTGACGGAAGGTCATTGTAATTGGGTTTCATTTTCAAAAAAAAATCTGCGTAAAAAAATTGTGCAAAATAAACAAGAACCTCATCGTTCCATGGGAGCCTTCCATAGGCCGCAAGGTGCCTATCATACAAATAGTGAGCTATATCAGGGTGCTTGAAATATTTCACCTTCAAAATTTTTCTTTTTGTCACTTCCTTGAAATTAAACATTGACTTGGCCATATCTTTTGTAACTCTTTGCTTTACATCCTCCCATTTATCGGGACCCATTACTGTTTCCTTTCTCTTTCTCATGAGTTCTACAAATGTATCAGTCGTTGGCCCAAGATATTGGTACACATTTACTATTTTTTCCAATGAATGTGTAACTATTTCGAGGCTTTGTTGACTCTCAGCAGGTAAAGTCAAAGCCACTAGATCTCTCCATAATTTTGCATGAAGTTGTTTACACCTTTGTAAGGTGCATTGCACCATGTTTCTTTCCCATGGTATATCAGTAATGTCAGTTGGATAAGTTGTGGTGGGTAGACAACCTTCTTCTTGAATGTAGAGTTCTGCCCTACGTCTATTTTGACCAATATTTGGAACATTTTTAGCCTCTGCATCAATATATATATAATTGTGTATATTAGAAAAAAAAAATTTAAACAAATTTGTACAAATTCAATGAAAAAAAATATTGAAATTGATTACAACCTCGACGTGGTTGGTTAGCATCTTCTCCACCCTGAAACTATTGAGACCCAGAACGACCTTGCTGAGAACCAGACCCAGAACGACCTTGCTGAGAACTAGCACCACCAGCCATTGATTGGCCTCCAAGAGAATAAATGTCACCCCCTTCACGCAACCTGCTACCACTTATTGATGGCCCTCTAAGGGAATTTTAACCACCACCAACCTCTCGAGAGGAGAGAGAAGCTTCATAAACAAATACGAATTTATAATCAATTGAAAAATACATTCATGTACATATAAATACACACGTACATATTCATTGATTAAATTGCGTTCAAACCATACCACGACTGGGTGAACCCTGGGCATCCATGGTTGGAGTAGAGACCCTTCTCTTCTTATTAGCTCCTAAAAAATAAAAAATGAAACTTATTTTAACAACTAATTTAACTCACAAAGTTGATAAAAAATCAATTCCATATGTACACACATGTATGGAGATTTAAGATTATATTTAAATTTACCATGAACATCTCTCGATCTCGATCCTTGATCCTCACCTCTCGTAGAGATATGGGACTCTGTTGATCTTCGTCGTTCATCCTCCATGATATATATATCTACGGTGGACATTTACAATTAATTTTTTAAATAACTAATTTAAATTAAATTCAAGATAAAGTTCAAAAAATTAATTTGTTTAATTTAGTGTAAACAAATTATTTAAAGCACAACTTTCAAAGCAGTAATTGTTCTTCCCATTATATTCATTTTCATTTGGATGAATTTGCTAGTCGCAATATTGGAAAGCACATATGTAATCAATGCATTCCCTGGATTGGGATAGCAAGAAACTTCTATGCATAATTTCCATTTTCCAACCATATTTAATGGTTTTCTTATCCCTAAAAAAACAAATTCAATAAAAATATATATATTATTTATTGACATTTATTGCAAATGCATGGGAGAAATGAAAAACTTATATTTAGATCTATTCCAGAGATTGACTGTAGGGGCATTTACTAGATATGTCATCTTTCATAAAAGATGAGATCCAAAGGCTACCTGGCCCTTTACAGACTCTGCCTATAGAACTACCATGGATATGAAAATGAAAAACTTCTAATTAGATCTAGATATTCTAAAGTTTGAATGTAGGGGCATTTACTAGATTAGGTTTTAAAACCTATATGTTTCGTATCAAATCACTTTTGGTTTCAATGGGAAACTTTTATGGCTAATTTGTGTTTTACATGTTGCATATAAAAGGTTTTTTCTCTCTCATTGTTTGAGACCATGGATATGAAAATGAAAAACTATATACTTGGTTAAAACCTATGTTTTGTATCAAATTAATTTTTGTTTCTAAATACTATATACATGTTGACTGAAGGGGCATTTACTGTAGGTGCATTTAGATCTATTCCAGGGATTGACTGTAGGGACATTTACTAGATATGTCACCTTTCATAAAAGATGAGATCTAGAGGCTACCTGGCCCTTTACAGACTCTACCTATATAACTGTACCATGGATATGAAAATGAAAAACTTCTAATTCTAGATATATTCTAAAGATTGAATGTAGGGGCATTTAATAGATTAGGTTAAAACCTATATGTTTCGTATCAAATCACTTTTGGTTTCAATGGAAAACTTTTATGGCTAATTTGTGTTTTACATGTTGAATATAAAAGGTTTTTTCTCTTTCATTGTTTGAGACCATGGATATGAAAATGAAAAACTATATACTTGGTTAAAAACTATGTTTTGTATCAAATTAATTTTGTTTCTAAATACTATATACATGTTGACTGTAGGGGCATTTAGATCTATTCCAGAGATTGATTGTAGGGCCATTTACTAGATATGCCACCTTTCATAAAATATGAGATCCAGAGGCTACCTGGCCCTTTACAGACTCTGCCTATAGAACTACCATGGATATGAAAATGAAAAACTTCTAATTAGATCTATTCTAAATATTGAATGTGGGGGAATTTACTAGATTAGGTTTTAAAACCTATATGTTTTGTATCAAATCACTTTTGGTTTCAATGGGAAACTTTTATGGCTAATTTTTTTTTACATGTTGAATATAAAAGGTTTTTTCTCTCTCATTGTTTGAGACCATGGATATGAAAATGAAAAACTATATAATTGGTTAAAACCTATGTTTTGTATTAAATTACTTTTCGTTTCTAAATAAGTTATATACATGTTGAATAGAAAAGGATTTTTTCTTTCTCATTTTTTGAGACCATAGATATGAAAATGAAAAACTTCTATTTAGATCTATTCTCTAGAGCTATGGCTAATTTGTGTTTTACATACATTGACTCTTAGGTTAAAACCTATGTTTTGTATCAAATCACTTATGGTTTCAATGGGAAACTTCTGTGGCTAATTCAAGTGTTTTACATGTTGAATATAAAAGGTTTTTTTCTCTCTCATTGTTTGAGACCATGGATATGAGAATGAAAAACTTCTATTTAGATCTATTCTAGAGATATGGCTAATTTGTGTTTTACATGTACATTGAATATAAAATGTTTTTTCTCTCATTGTTTGAGTCCATGGCTATGAAAATGAAAAACTTCTAGATATTTAAAACTACTCAAGAGATTGATTGACTTGTAGGGGCATTTACTCTTAGGTTATTTAAACCTATGTTTTGTATCAAATCACTTATGGTTTCAATGGGAAACTTTTATGGCTAATTCTTGAGTGTTTTACATGTTGAATATAAAAGGTATTTTTCTCTCTCATTGTTTGAGACCATGGATATGAAAATGAAAAACTTCTATTTAGACCTATTCTAGAGATATGGCTAATTTTTGTTTTGCTTACATTGAATATAAAAGGTTTTTTCTCTCATTGTTTGAGACCATGGATATGAAAATGAAAAACTTCTAGATATTTAAAACTATTCGAGAGATTGATTGACTTGTAGGGGCATTTACTCTTAGGTTAAAACCTATGTTTTGTATCAAATCACTTATAGTTTCAATGGGAAACTTTTATGGCTAATTTGTGTTTTACATGTTGAATATAAAAGGTTTTTTCTCTCTCATTGTTTGAGACCATGGATATGAAAATGAAAAACTTCTATTTAGATCTAGATTCTCTAGAGCTATGGCTAATTTGTGTTTTACATACATTGACTCTTAGGTTAAAACCTATGTTAAAACCTATGTTTTGTATCAAATCACTTATGGTTATGACAATGAGAAATGAATCTTGCATTGGCATTGGCATTGCCCCCGTATAATATAAAAGGTTTTTTTCTCTCTCATTGTTTGAGACCATAGATATGAAAATGAAAAACTTCCATTTAGATCTATTCTCTAGATCTATGGCTAATTTTTGTTTTACATACATTGACTCTTAGGTTAAAACCTATGTTAAAACCTACGTTTTGTATCAAATCACTTATGGTTTCAATGGGAAACTTCTATGGCTAATTCAAGTGTTTTACATGTTGAATATATAAAAGGTTTTTTCTCTCTCATTGTTTGAGACCATGGATATGAGAATGAAAAAATTCTATTTCTAGATCTATTCTAGAGATATGGATAATTTTTGTTTTACATGTACATTGAATATAAAATGTTTTTTCACTCATTTTTTGAGTCCATGGCTATGAAAATGAAAAACTTCTAGATATTTAAAACTACTCAAGAGATTGATTGACTTGTAGGGGCATTTACTCTTAGGTTATATTTAAACCTATGTTTTGTATCAAATCACTTATGGTTTCAATGGGAAAATTTTATGGCTAATTCTTGAGTGTTTTACATGTTGAATATAAAAGGTTTTTTTCTCTCTCATTGTTTGAGACCATGGATATGAAAATGAAAAACTTCTATTTAGATCTATTCTAGAGATATGGCTAATTTTTGTTTTACATAAATTGAATATAAAAGGTTTTTTCTCTCATTGTTTGAGACCATGGATATGAAAATGAAAAACTTCTAGATATTTAAAAAACTATTCGAGAGATTGATTGACTTGTAGGGGCATTTACTCTTAGGTTAAAACCTATGTTTTATATCAAATCACTTAAATTTCAATGGGAAACTTTTATGGCTAATTTGTGTTTTACATGTTGAATATAAAAGGTTTTTTTCTCTCTCATTGTTTGAGACCATGGATATGAATATGAAAAACTTCTATTTAGATCTGTTCTAGAGATATGGCTAATTTGTGTTTTACATGTACATTGAATATAAAAGGTTTTTTCTCTCATTGTTTGAGACCATGGATATGAAAATGAAAAAGTTCTACATATTTAAAACTATTCGAGAGATTGATTGACTTGTAGGGGAATTTACTCCTAGGTTAAAACCTATGTTTTGTATCAAATCACTTGTGGTTTCAATGGGAAACTTTTATGGCTAATTTTTGTTTTACATGTTGAATATAAAAGGTTTTTTTCTCTCTCATTGTTTGAGACCATGGATATGAAAATGAAAAACTTCTATTTAGATCTATTCTAGAGATATGGATAATTTGTGTTTTACATACATTGAATATAAAAGGTTTTTTCTCTCATTGTTTGATACCATGGATATGAAAATGAAAAAATTCTAGATATTTAAAACTATTCGAGAGATTGATTGACTTGTAGGGGCATTTACCCTTCTAGGTTAAAACCTATGTTTTGTATCAAATCACTTATGGTTTCAATGGGAAACTTTTATGGCTAATTCAAGTGTTTTACATGTTGAATATAAAAGGTTTTTTTCTCTCTCATTGTTTAAGACCATGGATATGAAAATGAAAAACTTCTATTTAGATCTATTCTAGAGATATGGCTAATTTGTGTTTTACATACATTGAATATAAAAGGTTTTTTCTCTCATTTTTTGAGACCATGGATATGAAAATGAAAAACTTCAAGATATTTAAAACTATTCGAGAGATTGATTTACTTGTAGGGGCATTTAATCTTAGGATAAAACCTATGTTTTGTATCAAATCACTTATGGCTAATTCAAGTGTTTTACAGGTTGAATATAAAAGGTTTTTTTCTCTCTCATTTTTTGAGACCATGGATATTAAAATGAAAAACTTCTATTTAGATCTATTCTAGAGATATGCCTAATTTGTGTTTTACATACATGTGAATATAAAAGGTTTTTTCTCACATTGTTTGAGACCATGGATATGAAAATGAAAAACTCCTAGATATTTAAAACTATTCGAGAGATTGATTGACTTGTAGGGGCATTTACTCTTAGGTTAAAACGTATGTTTTGTATCAAATCACTTGTGGTTTCAATGGGAAACTTTTATGGCTAATTTTTGTTTTACATGTTAAACATAAAAGGTTTTTTCTCTCTCATTGTTTGAGACCATGGATATGAAAATGAAAAACTATATAATTGGTTAAAACTATGTTTTGTATTAAATTATTTTTTGTTTCTAAATAAGTTATATGCACATTGAATATAAAAGGTTTTTTCTCTCATTGTTTTCAAGTTCGTCGATATGAAAATTAAAAACTTCTATATTTAAAACTATTCAAGAGATTGATTGACTTGTAGGGGCATTTACTCTTAGGCTAAAACCATGTTTTGTATCAAATCACTTATGGTTTCAATGGGAAAATTTTATGGCTAATTCAAGTGTTTTACATGTTGAATGACTTGTAGGGACATTTACTCTTAGGTTAAAACCTATGTTTTGTATCAAATCACTTATGGTTTCAATGGGAAACTTTTATGGCTAATTCAAGTGTTTTACATGTTGAACATAAAAGGTTTTTTTCTCTCTCATTGTTTGAGACCATGGATATGAAAATGAAAAACTTCTATTTAGATCTATTCTAGAGATATGGCTAATTTGTGTTTTACATATATTGAATATAAAAAAAAATTATATCATTGTTTGAGACCATTGATATGAAAATGAAAAACTTCTATATGTAGGGGCATTTACTCTTAGTTTAAAACCTATGTTTTGTATCAAATCACCTATGGTTTCAATGGGAAAATTTTATGGCTAATTTGTGTTTTACATGTTGAATATAAAAGGTTTTTTTCTCTCTCATTGTTTGACACCATGGATATGAAAATGAAAAACTTCTATTTAGATCTATTCTAGAGATATGGCTAATTTGTGTTTTACATGTACATTGAATATAAAATGCTTTTTCTCTCATTTTTTGAGACCATGGATATGAAAATGAAAAACTTCTATATGTAGGGGCATTTACTCTTAGGTTAAAACGTATGTTTTGTATCAAATCACTTATGGTTTCAATGGGAAAATTTTATGGCTAATTTGTGTTTTACATGTTGAATATAAAAGGTTTTTTCTGTCTCATTGTTTGAGACCATGGATATGAAACTCTTAGTTCTATAAGCTAATTTTAGTCTCATGAAGTTAAAATTTCTTTCTTTCATACATTCATAAATAAAAGGACAACCGAACAGTCAACCACACAATGACAATTGTTTTACTGTTTTCTTGGATACTTAACTGTTTCTTGTAAAAGGATCTAAGGACAATCGAACAGTCAGCCACGCAATGACAATTGTTTTACTGTTTTCTTGGAGACTTAACTATTTCTTGTAAAAGGATCTATGGATATCCTCTAATCTCTAATGAAAAACACTTATTTTCAACCATGTAGTGACAACTGTTTTACTGTTTTCTTGGAGACTTAACTATTTCTTGTAAAAGGATCTAAGGATAGCCGAACAGTCAGCCTTGTAATGACAACTGTTTTACTGTTTTCTTGGAGACTTAACTGTTTCTTGTAAAAGGATCTAAGGATCTCCTCTAATCTCTAATGAAAAACACTTATTTTACTTTTCAGAGAACAACATTCTTGCACGCTTAAATGTTACTTGTTCAACGATCTAATCTTCAATGAATCAAAATTATTTTAATTTCCAAGCTATTGTTTTCTTTGCTTCTAAACTCGTTTTCTCTGCAACTAAATAATGAAACACTCTGGTTCTATATTTCGAGGATTCTCTCGCATTTATGATGCAATGTTGATGTTATATAACAGAGATGAGCTGCCAAGGACACAGGCCTCTACTATTGTGTTGTGGAATAACATGAAGAAACTCTCCTATCATATATTCTGAAAAATATCCCCACATTTATGCTGACAATGTCACTAATCTATGAAAAAAGAGGAGCACCGTACCTCAGCAGCCACTGACCTCTAATGTTTTGCTGTGAAACTACATGGTGAAACTCCCATAACCTAATGGCTGCGAGTCTAGCCCACCGCAGTAGATCCTAAGCTGAATAAGAAACCAGGTGAGTAAACCAAATTTCAAAGTGTTTTGATATTTTTCAAAAGTTTCCAGATCACTTTCCAACCAGTTTTAGGGATTATTTTCAAGCAATCATGGAATTCATAATAAAGATAGAATCAACTTTCGGACATAACAGATGTATTACATTTAAGTATATCTATAGTCATAACAAATGCTGCTAATAACATTCATAACAGAGGCTGATAACAGGACACACATTGTCATAACAGAGGCTGATAACAGAACACACATTGTCAAGTTGATTATAACAGGACACAAATTGTCAAGTTCTTGTAGGTTGAGTAGTGGATAGGAACGTTTTCATCTTCCCCCACAGAGACATCCAAAAAAACAGACACAAAGCCTCTCATTCATAAATTCCCTACTGGACGTTGAAGACCGTGAAGACGTACCTGGACGATGAAGACACTGAAGACGATGAAGACATTGAACTCACTGCAGAGGATGATGAACTCGCTACAAAGGGCGCTGAAGACATCAGGGAAGACCTCTGCAACAAAAAATTTAACAAAAATTAAAAAATCAAACAAAATATAAAACCAAATTACAAAATCAACACAAATTAAAAACAACAACAAAAAAAAGACTTACAGAAATTTAAAATCTTACCTCCTTGAGCTGGAATGCTGAGCGCGAGAATGTGAGAATGCGACAGATAGGAGCGTGCGAGAATGCTACATATCAGAGCGTGCGGGAATGCGACAGATCAGAGCACGCGATAGAATGCGACAGATCAGAACGCGCGACAAAAACGAGCACGCAAATGTGAACAGAAACCTGAAAAAGGTTGTGGGCGATATATTTATAAAATAATAGTTGGGCCGAACTTTTATTTCCGGTTTTCCAAACTCAGGCAAAAAATCTGTTCGCCATTGCCGTCAGTACGCCATCACTGTAAACGGCAAACGAAGTTTGGCCGAATTATATTCAATAGTTCGGCCGAACTCCTGAATTGTTTGGCCGAACTATGACAAGAGTTCGACCGAACTATGGAGGAAAAAAAATTCCACCCCAAATTGTCACAAAATTGTTACTCATCTTCTCATTTTCACCCTTATATAAATTTATATATTTATAAAATAATATTTATATTTTAGATACTAATTTATAATATTTAAATAATATATAAAAACAACTTAGGTATATTAAAAAGTATTTTAAACCTAGCGAATGAGATAGAATGTTGGATACTCTCCAAACCCATTGGCTGGATTTTGTAAGACCTCACTCTAAGGGCATTTGCATGCGTTAGAAAATTTTCAAATAATATCTACCTTAAAATATCAACAAATAGGAAAATAAGAAAATCAACCAGAGACATTAGAATCCCAAAAATTCCATTAACATGTGCATAGAAACTCAATGGCAAGCCAAGAAGAGGTGGAATGTATAAAGGAAACCAATGAAAATCTTGAGATCTTTGGTTCCCCAAATGCTTCTCTTAAAACAATTCTAAAAAAAAATTCCTATGGTTGATTTCCCAAAAGAGGCCAAGGAAAATTCAAAGTTTTTTTTTGGCATTTTCTCTATCTTCTAAGAAAATATGACTAAAATGTCATCTTCTTAGTTAGATATTCTTAGTTAGATCAGGTAGAAGAGGATGAGTCACATAAGAATTCAGATGATGTGGACAAGAATTGAGATAATAAGGAGAAAAATGATCTTCCACACACATGGTAGATCAAAGTGAAGAAAAATGATATTTCACCAAGGAAAACAAGAAGTCAAATGAAGTTTAAAAAATTAAAACGAGATTCAAGCCACTTAAATTTAAAATGACAAATATTAAGAATGAGATGCAAATTTTTTTTTATTGTTTTATGTTATCTTGCAAATATTGTCTAATCCTTGGGTCTTTTTGTTGAATTATTAGTAGAAACTCTTTCAGTATATGTAAGAAATTTAGCTCTAGAACCCTCATCATTTTTGTGTGGACAGATGTATATTTCTATTTTCAAAATTCAAATAGATGTAGTCGAAAATATGTTGTAAGTGTTCTAGCTCTTAAAATACTCATTATTAATAAAAAACTCTTACCTATTTATTTAATAATAATAATAGATTTTCTATATTTTGTTGCTTTTTGAATGGGAAAATGAGAGAATTCTAGGGTTTGGGGAATGGTAGGGTTTAGACCGGACTGAAAATTGTCAGGAGGGATTTGAGGAAGGGGCATCAGATTTGCACAGCTGCTGGTGGACTGCATGACTGTTGCTTCAGGGGGGAGCGATCCCCTCCTATAGAAATGTTACAGTAGGATAACAGAGCAATAAACAAGCAGGATCCCAAGGTGGTTCCACCCAGAATGCAGGCCTGATACTAGGAGCCGAATGAAAAGCTAAAATACGAGGTAAATGTCTGCCACGGGCATTGAAAATACAAAGATTCATCATCCCTGCAAATAAATTGGATGAGTACACGAGCTATATGAAGTACCATGCATTAATATGTAAATTCATAGGCATTTGGCCAACAGAAAAATATCTACTCAAACGAATACAGGAAAATGGCAGCCCAAGAATCACATAAACTTAAAATTTGGCCCTATAGGGTTTTTTACAGTCATATTCACCAATCTTCTAGATAAATAAAGGATATTTGAGGGTGCTCCTTACTTATATTACAATGCAAGAATATTTTTACGATAGTGGGAAGAATACCATAACCCTGATCAGGAACATTTCTTGGTTGCACCAGTCTGGGTTCGGCTCTTCGCACTCTCGATGGATTTCTGGGACCCTGAAATTTTAGAAGGAATTGGGAATTCTCTCGGAAGCTTTGTGAAAATTACAGAAACAACGCATCGAGGTCAATATACCTCTTTTGCTCGCATATGTGTGTATATGAATATTTCATAATCACTTCCAAAATCAATAGAACTTGAATATGAAGGTAAAATTTGGCATCAGCTTCTAGATTACAAACATATTCCATTCCACTGTCGCAGATGCCATGAATATGGGAACCTTTATAAAACGTTTCCATTGAATATTCCTGAACATATGCAAGAGAAGTTACCAGAGGAAGCTGAAGGGTTACCTGAAAAAGACGATGGATTCAAAATTATTACTAGTAAAAAGAAGAGAAATAAACAGCATGCAAGCCAAAACAATACTCTAAAACAGAAGAATACGCAAAATACATATGATATATTGCAAGAACCGGGGGGGGAATTCAAAAGAGGTAGAAGAAAGTCCTGCAGAAGGACAAGGAATGGTACCCCAAAAAATTCAGAAGGAAAAACGGAAGGCATCGCAAGAATCCAACAAAGAAAAAGAGTATGGCCTAGTGGAACAGTCGCTAATGGAAATAGAACACAATATAAAGGACCTAAGTTCAGAGGAAGTTGTTTTAAAATGACTCATGCACGAATGGAGGAATCTTAATGATCGCTGCATCCCAGATGATCAGAATAAGTTGTATAAGGAGACATTTGAGAAATACTTGACATCCCAATCTCAAAAGAAAATAATATCTCGGAAAACACGCATTCTAAGGAACACACTACCCAACCAAAAGGAGGAAAAAATAAAGGGAGGAAGAACCTACACGAATCGATCCAAATGGTAGGTGAATGTTAGTTACTCAGGAAAGATAATACCGTTAACAACAATATTCCAACAACTCCACAAAGTTAATCATTGAAAGTGATCTCCTGGAATATCAGAGGTCTAAATAGCAAAGGAAAACAGAGATATCTAAAAGACAGGTTAAGATCAGAAAAGCCTCAAGTAATGTTGATACAGGAAACAAAAGTCTCTAGTAAAAAATTAGAATTTATCCTTAAAACTTATAAACCTCATTATGAAGTAATGGCGATATATTCATGCAGCAGTGTTGTGGGAATAGCCATCCTCTAGAATCCTGCAGAGATTATGGCAGATGGATGGATTGGGCTGCCTCCCATTCTTACAGGACTTTTTAGACAAATTGGAATGAAGGAAAAGATCCTAATTTCCTCTGTCTATGGGCCTCATATTCCAGGAGAATGAGAGGTATTTCTGAATAGTATAAGAACACTTAGTAATATGAAAAATGAGAAATATTGGCTGCTTCGAGGGGATTTTAACATTATTATGAATCTAACAGAAAAGAAAGGAGGAAAAAGGAGAGAGGAGACAGAAATGGAACTATTTAGGGATTTAATCACGGACTTAAAGACGGTGGATATCCCTACTGTGAATAGTAAATATACTTGGAATAACATAAGAGGAGTTTCTCATCAAGTGGCCTCAAGATTGGACAAATTCATTGCCTCAGAAGCTCTAGTGAGTACGAATGTGTTCTATGAAGCAGCTATCCTCCCTACTTTGGGGTTAGATCATTGGCTGATAAGCATGGAAGTTGACATGAAAGAATGCTGGAAGAAACATCCATTTCTATTTGAAGCCTTTTGGTTGAGGGATCCCATTTTTTTGGAAAAATCCAAAGGGTGGTGGGAAGCAACTGAAATTCAGGGCCGCAGCAGGATGCACTCTTTTCAACTTTGGATGAAAAATCTAAAGCGGGAAATAAAAAAATGGAATAAAACTGAGTTTGGTAACATTCAACGGGACAAGGAAAGGCTGCAAGGATAAATGAAGCAAGTACAACAACAAATTATTTCAAATGGACGGATGGAGGATATGACCCTAGAAGAAGGAAACCTTCTAAGCCAACTAGAAGAACGTAAGAAGCAAGAAGAAATCTTATGGAAACAAAATATTGGGTTCAATGACTAAAAGAAGGGGATAAAAACACAATTTTTTTCATAATGCAATGATCTAGAGAAGACAGCACAACTGAATCATTTCCCTAAAGGACTCAGAAGGAAATCGAGTTCTCCAGCATAATAAGATGAAAACTCATGATGAATCATTTTAGTGATATACTCACAAAACCTTATCAAAATAGATCAGAATATATTGAACGCATCACAAGAAATATACCTACAATTTTCAGCAGGGATCAGAACTTGGCTCTCCTTAGGGAAATCACTTTTGAAGAGGTTGAAGAGCTAGTTATAAATCTGCCTAAAAATAAAGCCCCAGGCCCTGATGGTTTTACAACGGAATTTTACAAAGCTGCTTGGGCTTTTATGGGAAATGACATATGAGAATTGGTAGAAGAGTCTCGACGTTCACGATAGGTCTATCTAGCCTTAAATTCCAGCCTTATCTCTTTAATCCCAAAGAAGGAAAACACGGATGTTAAGGTAGGATTCAGACCTATTGCCTTATGTAATGTCATTTATAAGGTCTTATCAATGATCATGGTTAACAGATTGAAAACTATTCTCACAGACCTTATTTCTCCAGAACATACTAGTTTTGTGAAAGGCAGACAAATCTGGGATGGTATAGTTATGACACAGGAAGCTATTCACTCCCTTTGCACCCCCAAAGTGAAAGGTATGTTGATAAAACTAGATCTTTCTAAATCTTATGATCATCTAATTTGGAATTATCTTAAAGCAGTACTTGAAGCCTTTGGCTTTGATAGAAGATGGATCCTTTGGATATTTTCTTTCATTTCTTCCCCTAACTTTTCAATCCTGCTCAATGGTATTCCTTCCAATCCATTCAATTTCACTAAGGGACTTCGACAAGGCAACCCCCTATCTCTTTTTCATTTTATTATTGCAGCTGAAGGCCTTGGCCGTCACATTAAATCTAAGATTCATGGAGGGAAATTAAATGGGTTGAACCTTTGGGGGCCTAATCTAACCCTTTCCCATCAGTAGTTTGTTGACGACATAATTCTCTTCTGTCAAGCTACCTTAAAATAATCTAAGGCCATTTTATCTGTTCTCAAAAACTTCATGGAAGCCTCAAAGAGTGTCATAAACAATGAAAAATCCAATGTCTATTTTTTTAATACTAATGTTGTATCTCAAATATTCCTATCTAGTACTATGGGTTTTAATTTACGTACTCTCCCCATGAAGTATTTAGGAATTCCCCTCAGCCTTAATTCTCTTAGGGTTTCAGGATGGAAAGATCTCCTTAACTATATTCAGGGTCATCTACAGAATTGGGTGCTCAAAGTTCTCAATGCTCCTAGTCGGGTAGTCTTATTACGCTTTGTTTTCCATCTATCCCAATTTACTAGTTATCTGGGCGGGGTGCCCCTAAAACCATCTGCACTAATATGGTCAAGATATTAAAAAAAATTGTGGTAGGGTACTCAACAAACACGTAAATGGGCTCTTCTCTCTTGGGATAAGCTCACTAAACTCAAAAAAACATGAGGATTTGGATTACGAGACCCATATGTTTTTGGTGGAGATGGCTCCAAGGGGATAGGGACCTATGGAAATTTATTTGGGAGAGGAAATATTAAATGCCCCGTACTACTGCAGGAAAACTAAAGGTCAATGCAACCCTAAAAGGGTCCAACATCTAGAATCTAGCAACCATTCACAAAGACCTTATTCGAGAGCACATCTTCTGGGAAATTAGAGGAGGTAATACAACTCTATTTTGGGAAGACTCCTGGCAGCAACAGGAAAAATTATCTAGTCGACTAGACTTAGGAGAGATCTTCCTTTTCACCAGTCTGCCAAACATAAGGTCGGTAGCTAATTACTGGAGTGGGGAGAATGAGGAGCAATGGAGAAAATGGAAATTTAAGGAACATTGGCTAAATGCCCCTTAAACACGTCAATGGAATAATTATGAAAAATAAATGAAAACCAGGAAATTGATTTCAGCAAATGGAGAAGATATCTTGAGGTGGGGATACTGTAATAAAGGAATGTTCACAATACAAGAAGGATATTATCAAATCTAATAATATACACAACATAAAAATATAGTTTTGGAAAAAAATTTGGGAAACTAAACATTGGTTGAAAATTGAACATTTCCTTTGGCTTGTCAGTCATAGTAAACTCCTTACCTGGGATCAGCTGCAAAAAATAGGGATGAATGGCCCTTAGATATGCATAATTTGTAACAAGCATGATGAAATTATTGAGCACTTGTTGAATACCTATGATCTGGCTGAATCACTTTAGCAGAACATCTTTGTGGTCTTCCAACAAACCGATAGGGACAATACAAGCATCAAATAGACTATTGTAACTTGGATAAAAGGGGGATATACCTGTGAAGTCCTTAATAAAGCTTGGAGGTTATCTATGGGGTTTCTTCTATGGGATATCTGGAAAGAAAGGAATCGCAGAATCTTCAGGGACGAGACTAGACAAAAAGTAAAAATATGGTAGGTGACCCTTGAGAATATGCATGAAACCATCTTAGTTGAGAAATGGAATGAGGAAGATTGGAAAACAAATGAAAATGAAGCTCGCATCCGTTCCATGCTAAACCTAAAACCCCAAATTTTGGCTCTGAACTTGTGGAAAAGGAAATAACTAAGGCAAAACCCTCAGGATAAGTTTCAGATGCCTCAGCCAGGGTTTCTGAAACTAAATTATGATGGGGCCTCTAAAGGCAACCCGGGACAGGTAGGAGCAGGAAATATATTTCGGAATTCACAGGGTTCAGTTTGAAAAATATACACGATGGAACTAATGTTTGCTACTAATAATGAAGCCGAATTAATGGAAGTCAAACAAGGGTTGCTAATAACAGTCATGGAAAGCTATCACAGAATCATCGTAGAAGGGGATTTAGCTATTGTAACTAGGGTATTACAAAAGCTGCAACAAGGGGCTCCATGGGAGAAAATAAGTCATAGCTGGAGGACGGCATGAATAATCTATGAAATCAGTTTAATTATTCATGATATAGGCTATCTCATCCCATTGCATGTTCATAGAGCAGGGAATGAGGCAGCTAACTACTTGGCTAATCAAGGGTGTAACCATGTGGGTCAATAACTAGATATTAACCACTCTGACAGGGCTTGGGAAGTAGAGCTACAACCACTCCAGGTAATCATTGATAGAAATATGGAGAGTTCTCAAGATTCCTTATCGGGGTGCCACGCGGGAGATGGGAGATGTGAGGTGGCACATGGCAACGTGCACCACACGGTCACTTGAGAATGAGGATGACAGATGGCCGGTAGGGCAGTACTATCACACGTTGGTTAATAATGGCTACCGACGATATAGGTGGAGGCCAACTAACATTTTTATAGAAGTTTGGGAAACAACGTCGGTGATTGAAAGGGTTAATGAAAGCAACGGAAAGGAAGGGAGGCATTATTCTCAGGCTGCATTTTGAAGAACGAGGAGCAGTGCGGAAGAAGGATGGAGTTCTGCGGCTTCATCTAGTTACCTAGTACGTGGTATAAATCCTTACAATTCATGCATATGTCCACTTAATCATTCGTCTAGTTAGTTACACTACAATTATTAGTGATGAGATGCCTCCATTATTGCTCAACTGGTATTCTACTATTCAGTGTCAAGTTTTCGATGGGGGTTGTCAAAACTTTGTGGGCTTGCATGGTGCTTAATACTACAGGCATTTTTTGAATTATGATTTCAGTTATAGCTCGAAGTGTGGTTATTTTTTTTGCATGGCCCTAAATCAAGGGATTTACTTTTGATTGCTTTTTTGTCTCTTTGTTTAAGTCAATTGTATAATATTTCTTTGATTCTTGCCTCATCGACCTCTGCTGTCAAACCTTTCCTTGAAATTCTCAGTCACTATTGTTGCAAATCCTTTTGTACCCCAAACGTGGTTTGTAATGATGGAACGTAGGCTTCAGAGTCTCGGAACTATGAGTTAGAATGTATGGCTAAACATGACCACCCTGTTAATGGTGCTTGTCGTAATTCTGTCTTTGTATCTAGTCTCCCACAATTATTTTTTCATGTGACCGGTTCTCTCCTGGGACTGTGGGTGAATTTTTGTGTCTTAAGGCCTTATTATACTTCTTATAGATCATACTTTGTTTATATAATTCCAGGTAGGTTTATAGGAGCATCTTCCTAACTGGGTCGCACTCTTGTCCTCATTGTTTGTGGGTTTGGGAGCCGAGGAATATCAGTTTTGCCCTGCTCTGTTGAAGTTCAAGTGTCGTAGTTTCTCCCTGAATTTAAATCCTTATCAGAAGAATTCTTGTAATTTCACCACCCCCAGAAAGAAGAATAGGGCTAGCTATTACTTTACTGATTACCAGGAAGTAATGACTGCTACTGTGCGACCTTTTTACTGTTGCATGCACAAAACAGTTTTTGACTTTTTGTTGCAATAAACAGGCCTCTGTAAATTTACAACAGGTGTTTCTCAATCACTGTCTAAGGAATTTCTACAGCACAATTAGTGGTTATAGTGGTTGGTACTTTTGCATACAAATATGGTTAAAGGAAAAACGACCAAGAAAGAGGCCAAGGATAAGGGGAAATAGAAAAAACTTAAGTATACGGTGTCATCTAGTAAGAGAGGAAGAAAATCAAACAAAGAGGTCATGGAAAACCTCTTCGATGCATATTCTACTGGAAATCCTCCATAGGTTCAGAATCTTATTGTTGGATGAGAGAGATACTGTAACACCAAAGAGGAGAGAGACACTCAGGAGGAAGCAATGGACTTCATTAAAGACCCTGGCTACACAAGAGGGAGACTGTCCCTATTTCATCAGTCTATTCACACATACTAGATGCTCAAATGTGTTCTGGCCAAGGCAGTCATGAGCTTACAGGAAAAGGGAGGTGACCCAAAAGTCGCTTATGTTTTGCAAGATATCAAAAGAGAGATTCAAGAGATTCACATGTCGCAGCAACATGGTATTGTTCGTCTTGACCGAATAGAGCGTCGGCTACAAACCATGCATCAGGTGGATATGCTTAACTCCAGTGTCAATGAGGTTGCACCAGTTGAATATTCGAATGATTGACAGAGTACTTCCATTGGTTTCTTATGTATTTTACGGATAGCATTTACTATTTGCAGTTAGAATATGTTAGAGATATTAAAATGGACATAGTTGTTATAAGAAGGTTTAAAATTTTCCAATACTAGATGGATTTTAACTCTTTAAGGTGGCCAACAGACCTAGTTTCCTTCGGGCAAGTTGAGGCCATCCTGTTTTGATTTGTAGCAACTTGTTGCTTTTTTACTAATAGAAAATAGAAAGGTACTGCTAAACTTACAAAAACAAAATTAATAATAATAGCTTGTCTATAAAAGTAGGACTAGTCACTCACTCCAGCTAAGAAGAGCTATAGTTTACTCTGAGCTTACTATGTTATGCTATATGTTTTATTAGCTCCCTAAACCCATCCAATTTGAGCAATTATCCTCGTAGTCAAACTTTTTATCATATAAATTTATCATGATTTTTTTAATTGTGCTTAGAGGGGCTCTACAACCCAGTATGGGTAGATTTTGTAGTGTGCATGAATAAGTATAAATATTTACATGGTAGTGGTTGTAAATGAGTGTAAACATTAAATATCAGCCCAATTAAAAAAGTAATAAAAATAATAAACAGTTTCAATTCAATTTATTTTAGTGTAATTTTATTTTATTTTATTTATTTTAGTGTAATTTCATGAATTTCGACTAAACTTATATTCAAATTCATTTTAAGTTTATAATAAAATCACAAGAACTTCAAAGAGGTTTGTAATTAATAATAATAAAACACTAGGCTAAAACCCATGCATTAAAAAAAAATATACAAAGTTGTATACACTAATGGAATGTTGGCTCTCAATGTCAAACTTGATAACAAGACAAATACTAGTTAAGTTAGTTTTGGGAAGATGTTGGGAGCATTTTTCTTAATTTACACAGAACACTATTTTTTTTAAATCATTTTTGTTTCTATTTTAATAATATTTGTCATTTCTATTTTAATAATATTTTTCATTTCTATTTGTTTATCTTTATTTCACAATTTTGATATGTTAGTCTTTTATTTATATCATACACTTAAATTATATAAATTTATATATTTATAAACAATTATGATAGAAGTGTAAGATTTCAATAAAATATAAAAGTTAATTATATAAGAGAAATATATGCAATTGTGAAGGTTAGCTCAATTGGTTGAGTTCTTATGGTCAAAGCACCTCTTGTTGGGTGAAATCTTCTTCTTTTTATGTGTTTTAATTTTTATTTATACCATACACACTTAAATTATATCAATTTATATATTTATAAATAATTAAAAATGTAATATTTCAATAAAATCTAAAAATTAAATATATAAAAGAAACAAACATATATAAATATTTTAACTTTTTATTTTTATTGCTAATTATTATTTCATTTTTTGTTCAACTTTTCATTTTTGTTGTTAATTATTATTTATTTATTTATTTTATATTATACAAACTTAAAGTATTTAAATTTATATATTTATACAACCTAAAGTATTTAAATTTATCTATTTATAAACAATTATAATAAAAATGTAATATTTCAATAAAATATAAAATTGAATATATAAATGAAAAATTTGTAAATAAAAACTATATTTGAAACTTTAAATGATTTTTTTATTTATATCATATATAGTTAGTTATAATAAAATTGTAATATCTCAATAAAATATAAAAGTTAAATATATAATAAAAAACATATTTATATTAAAAAACATTTTAAATTTTAAATTTTATTATCATTTATTATTATTGAATATATATATATATATATATATATATATATATATGAATTTAATTATTATATATTATTTTTTAATATATACAAAATTAATTTAAAAACTCATTTATATTTTTCCATTATATATAAAAATGTTTTAGGAAAATATTATAGTCATAATGATTACACAAAACAATACTTGAAACCCACATATATTTCCATTTGTGTGGAGATGGATGTTAACAAATGTTTTCTTGTAGAAATCAATTTGATAGGTCTAAATTATTTGTGGGGTCAAAAGTTGGAATATGAAAATATTGTTTTTTCATTGTAGACCTAATATATTTTTTCACTGTAGAGCATAAACATTACATTCCTTCAAAAATTGTCCCAAAGCTAAGAAGATCAAAGTTACTAAAAATAGTTGCAAATCAAGAAAGTGAGAAAGTGCCAATTCAAAACATTATACAATCTTTAAATAATATCTCCCTTCAAATATCAACAAATAAGAAAATCAACAAAAGACATAAGAATTCCAGAAATTCCCTTAATAGGTCCATGGAAACTCGAGAGCAAGCCAAGACCAGGAGCAAGCCAAGACAAGGCAAAATGTATAAAGGAGACCAATGAAAATCTTGAGATATCTCATTCCCTAAATGCTTCTTTTAAAAAGAATTTTCTATGGTTAATTTCTCAAAAGAGGCCAAGGAAAACTCAAAGTTTTTTGGTGCTTCTCTATCTCCTCACAAAATATGATTAAAATTTCATCTTCTTAGTTAAAATAAGATGAGTTGCATAATAATTCAGACGATATGGACAAGAATGGAGATAACCAGCAGAAAAATGATCCTCCACGAATAGAAGATAATGTAGGAGTAAAACACAGCGGAAAACTAAAAAACAATCGCACATAGCAGACTCAAACATAAAGAGACAATATTTAACGTGGTTCACCCAACCAATCTGGGCTACGTCCAACAAACAGAGGTATCAAAAATATTATTCATCAACAAGAGATTACACCAGCAGAATTACTCATCCGAACTTCCTCTTTCCATCTCTCATTCCTCATGAATATTTGCCTCAACAAGCTTATATTTTGTAGATGGGAGAAGAAACTGAATAATAAATTCAATTACACAAGAATATGATGAAATATCTCCACATGTTGATTTGATGCCATCATTTTTGCAACAAAAACTATTGTTGGCATATCCAAGAGATTTTCTCCAAATTAATATATAAAAAAGCTCAACAATCTCCACCTTGATAACAATTAGCCTAATACCTCGTTCCTTTATTATTTTTATTTTCTTTGCAAGCCAAGATAAGCCAGACACCATTGTAGCTTCTCTAATAAAACTGGTTTCGTGAACATGTCTGCACATTTTTCCTTTGTATGCACTTTTTCAAGAGAGACTCCCCGTTCAGTGATAACCTGTCTTACAAAATGGTACTTTATAGGTATATGCTTTGATTTACTATGATAGGCAAGATTTTTAGCTGAGTGAATTACACATTGAATATCACAAAATAACTTAATGTTGTCTTGAAACCTACCAAACTCACCAAACAAACCTTTCAACCAAACCGCTTCTTTGCAAGCATGTGAAGCAGCTATGTATTCTTCTTCTGTAGTGGATAAAGCAACAATGTTTTGTAGCTTTGACATCCAGCTAATAGCTCCACCTGCAAGAGTAAGTACATATCCTGAAGTTGGCCTTATTTTATCCAAATCACCTGCAAAATCGGAATCAACATATCCGCAAACAAATTCACTACTTCTGTCATAAGTGATACATTAATCACTTGTGCCTCTCAGATACCGAAGCACCCATTTCACTGTTGACCAGTGTTCTTTCCCTGGATTTTCCATATACCTACTGACAACCCCAACTGCATGTGAAATATCTAGTGGTGTACAGACCATCGCATACATCAAACAACCTACTACATTGGCATATGGAATTCGAGACATATATTCATTTTCTTCATTTGTATTAGGACATAAACTTGAAGAAAGCTTAAAATGGGAAGCTAAAGGGACTGAAACTGGTTTCACATTGTTCATACCAAACCTTAAAAGTATTTTCTCAATATACTTCTCTTGTGATAACCACAGCTTACCATTGCTCCTGTCTCTAAAAATATCCATGCCCAAAATCTGTCTTGCTGCTCCTAGATCTTTCATATCAAATGTCCTAGCCATCTGAGCCTTTAACTTGTTGATCTTTGTTATGCTTTTGCTTGCTAATATAATATCATCAACATGCAACACTAAGATAATGAATATTCCATTACTTAATTTCTTAAAGTAAACACAATGATCATATTCACTTCTTATATAATTTTGGCTCATCATGAAAGAATCAAATTTCTTGTACCATTGTCGAGGCGACTGCTTCAGACCATACAATGATTTCTTGAGCCTGCAGACAAATTTCTTGTTGCGATTTTGAACAAACCCTTCAGGTTGTTCCATATAAATCTCTTCATCTAGATCTCCATGTAAAAATGCAGTCTTAACATCTAGTTGTTGTAATTCTAAATCAAGTAAAGAAACTAATGCTAAGACAATCCGAATTGAAACAATTTTAACAACTGGTGAAAATATCTCATGAAAGTCAATTCCTGCTTTCTGAGAAAAACCTTTTGCGACCAGCCTCGCTTTGTACCTATCTTCTTTATCATCAACACCCCTTTTCAATTTGTAAACCCATTTACATCCCATATTTTTTCTGTCTTTAGGAAGTTCCACCAGATCCCATGTGGCATTCTTTTCTAATGCCTTCATCTCATCCTTCATAGCTTCTTTCCACTTAAAACTAGGAAGTAACTTACGATTAGATAAAAAAATTAATCCTATTTTGCTCATATGGCCCAATCGTTGATGCCATAGTCGAATAGAATCACTGTCGTTTTCAGATACAGTAGAAGCATGATCTGACTCTGTTATTTCTTCTAACTGAAAAAGATTTCCAACCTTCTTTTCTTTCATTACTAATAGGATTCCTTTGCAAATTGTCATTACTCCACCTTGAATAAAAGTTTTATATCCATTTGTGTCTAACACTCCTAGAGAATAAGATTTTTCCTGAGTTCAGGCACATGTCTTACATCAGTTAAGATTTTATTTGTCCCATCAAACATTTTAATCTAGATGCTTCCAATTCCCACAACATTACATGAGAAATAATTACCCATGTAAACAACTCCATCATTGATTGATTTACAAGATTTAAACCACTCATTATGAATGCACATGTGATTGGATGCACCAAAATCTAATAGCCAATGTTGATCATGATTTAACAAATTAACTGATAGAACTTCATCACTTATACATGAACCGGATGTCTAACCTGAACCTGTATCTGTCGTGTTTGCCTCTTTATTTTCTGTTGAAGAGTCTCCTTTGGATGTTTGTTGTCTCTTCCAACGGTCCTTCTTCAAATGTCCCGATTTGCCACAAAACCAGCATTTTAGCTTAATCTTATTCCCTTTCGATTTTGACCGAGAGTTGTTCTTCTGAATGAAGCGTTTTTCTTTAGATTGACCTCTAACCATCATAGCTTCTGATGTAGAGGTTTCTAAATTTGACCTCTTCCTGGTTTCTTTAGACAGCATAGCTCCAACAACATCATCAAATTCAAGGGTTTCTGATGAACTAAGACTTATAGAAGTAACAAAATGATCCCATGACTCGGGAAACGAGCATAATAAAGTTACAGCTTTATCTTGTGAATCAAATTTTACTTCTATACTTTCTAACTACACCAAGAGAGTATTAAAGGTATTCAGATGATCAGTTATCATCGTGCCTTCCTTCATGCGCAAGCTGTACAACTGTCTTTTCAGAAGAATCCTATTTGTTAAGGATTTTTTCATGTACAACTTCTATAACATTTTCCATAAACCAGCAGTTGTTTTCTCTAACACGATGTTAAATAACACATCATCTGCCAAACACAACTGTATGCCACTCAGTTCTCTGTCATTGATGTCTCTCCATTCATCATTTTTTATGGCGAGAGGTTGTTTGGCTTTTCCTAAAAGCGCCTTTGCCACACCTTGTTGTACGAGTAGCTCGTGCATCTTCACTTTCCAGATCTCGAAGCTATTCCTTCCATTAAACTTCTTGATCTCAAATCAAGCACTTTGAGTTTTTTCCATATTGAGTAACTTGTGTCAAAAAATCTCCAATTTCAAAATTATTAATTTTGATAAAAAAATGCCCTTCATAAAAAAATGCCCTAGGCCCTAAGCCCAATATAGTGGCATATTATAATAACTTGAATAAATCGATATTACAATCCAATAAATCGATATTAAAATGGCATTTTAATAAAATCGATTTGTATTGAAATTAAAAAAAAAAGGTAACATACTATTATACCATCATAAATAAGGTTCTCAACCCTTGTTTGAAAACCTAATGCATTAAACTTTCCAACGCACATAAGAAATTTAACGCAAAAACATCTTTTATTCAATACAACCGAAAATGCAAATCAACATTAGTGCTTGTCAACCTGGCTTACTGTGTGTGTCATGGTTTACAATGCTTGTCATCGGTTTCATGCAACAGACTCGGACCTCACGAATATTAACGGAGAAAACCTGCATTCTCAGCTCCTTACCTACGTTCTCATCTCACAGCAGCCCACGGTTTGGGAGCTCACATCCCTCACCTTTCAATGCCATTTCATAGCCAAAGCCACAAAATTGAAACATCTCCACTCCACCAGATCAGCAGCTCTGTGCAGTTCAACGAATCGGCACAAGGTTTGAATCTCCTTTGCCACATTTGAGGACGCTTTCCGCTCCAATCTAGGTCCTTGCCACTCAATTCACACAACTCAAGCTCGTCGTTACCAATTGAGAGTTTACACAACTCAATTCACGCGGAAAACAATTGTTATAGTTCACACAGTGGAGAACTAATTCACGTGCACAGCACAGGCTTTTTAAAACTGCAGATTGAACGCTGCGTGAATGGCTCTTACGTCAACCCTTTGGAAACTTGATAATGCAGGTCAACGGAAGTTCATCTGCGGATACATGGCTACTTAATGATTTCTTTCACAGAGCTCTAATACCAATTGTAGGAGTAAAACACAGCGGAAAACTAAAAAACAATCACACATAGAAGACTCAAACATAAAGAGACAATATTTAACGTGGTTCACCCAACCAATCTAGGCTACGTCCACCAAACAAAGGTATCGACAATATTATTCATCAACAGGAGATTACACAAGTAGAATTACTCATCTGCACTTCCTCTTTCCATCTCTTATTCCTCATGAATATTTGCCTCAACAGGCTTACATTTTATAGATGGGAGAAGAAACTGAATAATAAATTCAATTACATAAGCATAGGATGAAATATCTCCACATGCTGATTTGATGCCATCAGTTTTGCAACAAAAACTATTGTTGACATATCCAAGAGATTTTCTCCAAATTAATATATAAAAAATCTCAACAGATAACACATGCTAGATTCAAGTGAAGAAAAAAGATAAATATATTTCATCAAAAAAAAACTAGAAATCAGATGAAGTTAAAAAAATGAGAAGCCACTTCAAATTAAAATAAAAAATAATTAAAAATACCATATAAATCTCCTTTATTGTTTTATGTTATCTTGCAAATATGGTCTAATCCTTTGGTATTTTTGTGAAATTATTAGTAAAAACTATTTCATTATAGAAAAGAAATGCAACTCTAAAACTCACATCCTTTTTCTATATATCTCTATTTTCAAAAATCAGAAAGATGATGTAAGTGTTTTGACCCATAAACCACCTATTATTAATAAAAATTCTTAACTATTTATTTAATAATAAAGAGCTATAGTGAAGAGCTATAGTTCTATGTTATTCTATATCTTTTATTAGCTCCCTCAACCCATCGAATTGGAGCAATCATCCTCGTAGTCTAACGATTTATGGTCCATAATAAATTTACCATGATTTCTTTAATTGTGTTTATAATTTTTTATGATTTTTTTTATAGTGTGTATAAATGAGTATAAATATTTATATGGTAATGGTTTTAAATGTGAAAATTTAAATATTAGTTTAATTATAAAATTAATAAAAAAAATAAATTGTTTCAATTTAATTTATTTTACTGTAATAATTTTTTATTTATAAAATTACAATTAATTTTTCTCTAAAATTATTATAATCTACGTCACTGAAGTTTTATGAATAAAATTGATTAAATTCCAACTTTAAATTGTATTCTTTGTAAACACAAATAATTTGGTAAACAAAAATAATTTCATATTGAAATTCATTTTAAGTTTATAATGAAATCACAAGAACTTTAAAAAGGTTTGCAATTAAAAATAAATAAAAATAAGAAAACACTAGGCTAAAACCTATGCATTAAAAACAAACACAAAGTTGTATGCACTAAGTGAATGTTTGCTCTCAATGCCAACCTTGATAACGAGATAGAGACCAATACTAGTTAAGTTAGTTTTGGGAAGAAGTTGAGAGCGTAATTTATATAGAATATTTTTTTTTTTTAATATTTTTAGTTGTTATTTTAATAATATTTTTCATTTCTATTTGTTTATATTTATTTCACAATTTTGATATGTTAACTTTTTATTTATATCATACATTTAAATTATATAAATTTATATATTTATAAACAATTATTATAGAAGTGTAAAATTTCAAAAAATATAAAAGTTAATTATATAATAGAAATATATGTAATTGTGAAGGTTAACTCAATTGATTGAGTTCTTGTGGTCAAAACACCTTCAATTCGGTCAATTCTCCTTCCTTTTGTGTGTTTTAATTTTTTATTTATACTATACACACTTAAATTATATAAATTTATATATTTATAAATAGTTAAAGTGTAATATTTCAATAAAATATAAAAATTAAATATATAAAAGAAACAAACATATCTATAAATATTTTAACTTTTTATTTTGGTTGTTAATTATTATTTAATTTTGTGTTTATATTATACAAATTTAAAGTATTTAAATTTATATATTTATAAATCGTTATAATAAAAATGTTATATTTCAATTAAAAAAAATTAAACATATAAATTGAAAATATGTAAATAAAAAATAATGTTTTAATATTTGTTTTTTTTGTAAGTTCTGAATGTCTTCTTCCTTTATTCATTTTTAAAAGTAGGTTACATCCATGAAAGACGTTCGGTGGCCTCAACCTACCTAGTGGGAAACCAAATTTGTTGGTCATCGAACGCATTATAAGCCATCCAAAATCTCAGTAACTTAACTCTGTTAAACAAATTCTTATAGGCCTAAATGTCTAAACCCCAGTTTTCATTGACATAACTATAACATATGATACTAGCCAACATATACATCATAAAATTAAATAAAAGACAACCAAAACTAAAATAACAAGTAAGCATCATCAAAGGACTCCACAGGGGCGGGGTCCTTAGCACTGGATCCTTTGGACTAGGGGAGGCACGAAATGTGCTTTTCGATACGCCCAAGATGAACATTTTGTTGCTAAATTTGGAATTGAATAAGTTGCAGTTCCTTCTGAATTTCCTGAAGGCTTAGGTCTGATTTTCTAGATTTAATCGACAAAGTCGGGATGGTTTTAGCCACAAGACTCTTCATAAGCCAATAAAGATGCATTGTTTGTTTATACTAGGTGGTGTGCCCACAGGTACGACCAAGATATGGAGCGAGAATGTGTCAGTCCTCCACCTGCACTTCGACTTTTTCTTTCTGATTAAGATTAGCTTCCCATGACTAGAGAAATTGTTTCACTTGGATGGTAGTTCCAACATTATAAGCGTGTACTGCTTCCTGAATTACCTTAGTGTTTAATCTGCAATCACTTCTCTTTAGTGGTTGAGCTGAGGAGGAGCCTTTGCTGCCATGATTTTCATTCTTCCTGCCTCGGCCCCAACCTCTGTTACCATATGAGCTAGCACCAAGTGCAGGGTGAGACATATTTTTTATCTCCAAATTGAACAAACTATAGGCGGACCAACAGGAAAGGTAGGTCAAAAACCGATAGCCATATTTGTACCCGCGACCATAGTGTAAAACCATATTAAAAGAACCTGATGTAGAGACATAAAAGAGAAGCAAGAAACAAAATGTGTTGGGAAAAATCCTGGTAGAAAGAAATGCATTCAAGCAATGTGGCCTCCAACAACCTTCTAAACCATCATCCATCACCCCATGCTCAAAAATGCCATAATATAGAGAAATGCTAAGTGGCTTTGACCAATACAGATAAAATATACCAGAGGTCGGCTCCCTAAGCCAAGAACCCTTACATGCCGCCTCAAGGAAATATTAAATCAAATACATGAAGTTTACTTTCATTTCTATGCTCAGGATGGACAAAACATGAAAATATCCCTCATTGTCAACAATATAATAATTCGCCATGAAGCAATTAACCCAAAATTGAACATACATGCTCATTCTAGATAGTAAAATGCCAAAGAAAACAAACACCAGTATAGAAACATCACACACAACATAGACTGAACTACAGAGACTTTCCAAATTTCCAAACATCCATTTTCGTTGCATCCAACATTCCAATTATAGAGCGTAACAATGCCAATGTAGTGGAGATCATATCATGTTGAAATTTGCAACAAGAAACAGTGAAATTGGCATCCAAAAAAAACATGATAGCACCTACACTAGTGTGGGACCATAGGTCATGTAGTGATGGGTTCTAGCGATACATTAGTGTGCAAATAAATTTATTTAATAAATTGGAAATGAAGAAACAGTGAAATTGGCATCCAAAAAAAACATGATAGCACCTACACTAGTGTGGGACCATAGGTCATGTAGTGATGGGTTCTAGTGATACATTAGTGTGCAAATGAATTTATTTAATAAATTGGAAATGTGTCTAATTTAATTTTCCCTTAATTAAATTGGACAATAAATTGTAATCTTATCTCATAAACACTTGTAATAGTTAACTGAGTGTGATAGACTCAGTTAGCTCATGAATTTCGATTTGAGGGTGGTTGGTGAGGCATGTAGAGTGATTCCATGTATTTTAGAGTTCAAGTTGGAGTTAAGTGCATGAGTTTAATGCATGAGAAATCAGTTAACTCAGTTAAGTGAGGTAAAGTTAGTTGAACTAGTTGTAACTGATTGTTGCACTAGTGAGATTTCAAGTGAATTAAATCAGATTTAATTCACATGTAGTGATTTGTCAAGTGATTGGTGATTTGCTATTAATAGTTGCATGCATGTAAGTTCCAGTGGAGACCTAGTTAAGACAAAGGTTAAAGGGAAGTTGACTATCAGTTGTGTTATTAGCAAACTACCCTGATGTAGTTAAAACACTATAATATTTCCCATGATACTAGCGCAGTTGAGAAAGGATGAAATTCCTAAGGAATAGAGATTGCATTCCTCATGAATTTCGTGAGCAAGGTAGGCTGAAGCCAGGTTGAGAATTGGCTAAGTGTTGACCCAATTTTTTCTGGATCAGTGTGAGACAGTTGTGAGAGTGCAACAGAGTCTTGTGAGAAGAGTGCATTGTAATTGTTTCATGATTCCTTGGTGAATATACAATAGAAGATAGAGAGGTTTTGAGCAGAAAGGTTTCCCCAGGAAAATATTTGAGTTGTGGTTTGATTTGCTTCTTTCTTTACTTGTTGTGATTGGCGACCGTGTTTATTTTTCGCAATTGATTTATAGAAGGATTCAATATCTAGATTTAGTACATTCTTGATCGGATTGAATCCATTGATACACATATGTTTGTATAATTTCTACATGGTATCAGAGCACAGGAAATCACTATAGTGGAGAAGAAATTGAGTTTGTGACTTAATAGAATTCGAATTTGCAAAAGTATTCTTGGTGCGACAGGCAGATCAGGATCGAAATGGCTTTCAATGGCTTGAGATTAGAGTATGCACTCGAGGGAATTTCCAATGATATTGTGTGGAAAGACAGGATGGAGGCCATATTGGAGGAAAATGGTTTAAAATAATTCATTAATAATGACATTCCCAAACCCGCTGCAATAGATGCCGCAAATCTTGATGCTTGGAAAAAGAAGGTTGCAAGGGCGAGGAGGATCTTACTGGAGGGAGTACAAGACCACATTGCCTCAAGTATCCATAGAAAAGAAAATCCATATGCAATGTGGAAGGCTTTTACAGATCTATTTCAGAGTAGTAGTGACCACAAAAAATTGGCACCAAAAGAGAAGCTCGGGAAAATCAAAATGGAGAAAGGCGATACTATTCTGCAATATTTAACCAATTTTGTCCAATGTTGAGATGAGTTTGGGAGTGCGAAAATTATTGTCGTGGATGATGACTCGGTGAGCCTAGCTATTCTAGGCCTTCCCAAGAGTTGGCATAGTTATCAAGGCTCTATTAATGGGAGGGAGAAGGTGCCATATTGGGAACGACTTTGGTCGAATTTGGTGCAAGAAGAATTCAGGCGAAATACCAGGGATGGACCTTCATCTAAGACGAATGATGAAGAAAATAGTGCCTTGGCTGGTAAGGCAAATAAGGGGAAAGGAAAGAATCCTATTCCAAATCTGAGACCGGCAAAGAAGGCAAGGAGCGTGACATGTCCAGAGTGAAATGTTTTCACTGTCACGAGTGTGGACATTATGCCACTAATTTTCCAACAAAGAAGAAGAACAAGAAGCCTTCAAGATTTGCAGCTAGTGAGGCTTTGGCCTCGCAACTTGAGTTGGACTTCTCACTCATTGAATGCATGGTGTCAAGTGCAATGGGATCATTGTGGTACTTGCATAGTGGTGCATATTTCCACATGACCGGAGACAAAGAACTTTTCATTAGCTTGGAGGAGAAGGACCTCCAGATGCATATCGAAATGGGTGATGACGAGCGGTACAGTGCTACCGGGATTGGTACAGTTACCTTCAAGAGACAATCACGTAAAATCTTCTTATTAAAAGATGTAATGCATGTACTAGGCTTGAAAAAGAATTTAGTTTCAGTCACAATGCTAGGGGATAGAGTTTATGATGTGGTTTTCAGTGAAGGGAAAGGCCCATTTTCCGTTCGCTCCCTTGTGCCTTCGTTCGGTCGAGCGTGCCGTGTCGCGCCATGTGAGGGCACCTGACCAAAACAACTCAATTTCCAACCCACCTTTCACATGAAAATCCAACCCCTACCCTTGACCAAAAATGGGATAGTGGAACGAGCAAATGAAGGCACAAGGGAGCAAACGAAACGACCCGACCCGAACGTGTTTCGTCGGGCGCCCTCACACGGCGTGATATGGTGCGCCCGACTGAGCAAAGGCACAAGTGATCAAACGGAAAATGGGCCACACGAGAAGCCAAGAAGATTTGGATTCATGTAAAGAATCTCTATAAAATTGATGTAGATGACTGTGCAACATTGATGGGTATGGCATACAAAGTGGTTAGCCGAGATGAGGGTGAGTTATGGCGTAAGAGATTGGGCCATCTACACCATAGAGCTTTGAATTTCATGCAACATATTTCTAAAGGGCTTCCAAAGGGTACTCTTGTGTAGATAGACACATGCAAGGGATGTACCATGGGGAAGTGTGAGAAAGCCATGCGATTGTCCCTTGATAGGGAGCTTGATTTTCATGCAGATGAGGAACTCTTGGTTCCTAAAGATGAACCTCAAGATGTGGAGCAATCACAAGATGAGGATCATGGAGTGGAAGAAGCCACTCAAGAAAAGACCTCCAGGAGATGGAAATTTCGAGCCAGATGGGCAGAGGGAGTACATGTAGCTATACCTCCAGGTGTGAGGTGGGGAAATGTGCAAAATTAATCCCAAGAAGAAATTTGGGTAGGATTCATTTAGATGGTGTGTCTAATGGATCAAAACTAGCTACGAGGAGCCCACAGTACAGCAGTAGCAGGATCGGTTAGATTGATGCAGTCAGATGTCTGGAAGACAGAAATCAGAGTGACAGGTGTTGGATACTAGAGCACATATCAGAGTTGGAAACAGTGCAGAGTGCATGTATGTAGATGTCAATAGCGCAGAGAGTCCAGTAGACATGTGCAGTAGCTAGTAGTAGTCAAAAGACTCTAATGACAGATGCATTATACTGATTCAGTTGTTTGGAGGCTATTCAATTTCAGAAGTGTTACATGCAAAAGTTGCATGTGCGAGAAACACTAGAGAAGTGTTTCATGCAATATTTGCATGTGCAAACAACACTAGAGAAGTGTTGCATGCAAGAGTTGTGTGTCGCATGCAAGAGGTGCATGTGTGCATGCAAGGACATTCCAAGGTACTGGATCAGGATAAATTGATTCATTTTTTGTTGAGAGGGAGTGTTGAAATTTGCAACAGAAACAGTGGAATCGACATCCAAAAACAACATGATAGCACCTACACTAGTGTGGTACCATAGGTCATGTAGCGATGGGTCCTAGCAATACATTAGTGTACAATTCAATTTATTTAATAAATTAGAAATGTGTCTAATTTAATTTTCCCTTAATTAAATTGGACAATAAATTGTAATCTTATCTCATAAACACTTGTAATAGTTAACTGAGTGTGATAGACTTAGTTAGCTCATGAATTTCAAGTTGAGGGTGGTTGGTGAGGCATGCAGAGTGATTCTATGTATTTTATAGTTCAAGTTGCAGTTAAGTGCATGAGTTTAATGCATGGGAGATTAGTTAAGTGAGTTAAAGTCAATTGAACTAGTTGTAACTGTTTGTTGCACTAGTGAGAGGTCAAGTGAATTAAATCAGACTTAATTCACATGCAGTGATCTGTCAAGTGACTGATGATTTACTATTAATAGTTGCATTCATGTCAGTTCCAGTGGAGACCCAATTAAGACAAAGGTTAAAGGGAAGTTTACTATCAATTGTGTTATTAGCAAACTGCCCAGATACAGTTAAAACACCACAGGATTTCCCATGATACTAGCGCAGTTGAGAAAGGATAAAATTCCTAATGAATAAGGATCACATTCCTCATGAATTGATGAGCAAGGCAGGCTGAAGAAAGGCTGAGAATTGGCTAAGCGTTGACCCGATTTTGTCTAGATTAGTGTGAGACAGTTGTGAGAGTGCAAGAGACTCTTGTGAGAAGAGTGCATTGTAATTGTTTAATGATTCATTGGTGAATATACAATATAAGACAGAGGGGTTTTGAGTAGCAACCTTTCGCAGGAAAAAATATCTATGTTGTGGTTTTATTTGTTTCTTTCTTTACTTGCTGTGATTGGTTATGGTGTTTATTTTCCACAATATATTTGTAGAAGGATTTGTATCTAGTTTTAGTACATTTCTTGATCGGATTGAATCCATTGATATACATTTGTTTTTATAATTTCTACATATAGAACAAGCGATAGTTGCAGAGGTAAAAGATTAGAAAAGGAAACATACCCGGCTATGAACGCCATAAACCAGAGATGCTTGGTCCTAGCTTGAATGCAGCTACACCAACCTGATCGAAAGGCTTGAATGAGTGAGCCGATCGCTTGCAAATTCTCCTTAGAATCCCACACCAAAACAGGACAAATGTGTACAAGAGGTTAATTTCCCTTCCACTTGGAATTTATGAGCTCTACAACTCGTTCCTACACTATTAAATATGCTAACACCTTTTTTCATCCCACTAATACGTTCGCACACTTAAAGCCTGGGAGATCGCCACCCTTCGACCTTACCAAGGGTCGTATCAATCACTTCACAAATCCCGAGAAGGATATTGAATTGTGTCGCACCCCGATCAGGGAATATTTTAATCTTTAAATTATATATGTGCATTGATTTTTTATTTATATCATGTAAATTTATAATAGAATAGTAATATTTCAATAAAATATAAAAGTTAAATATATAAAAAAACATATGTATATTAAAAAACATTTTAATTTTCCCTGGATGTGAGTGCTTGCATGGAATAAAGCGCACTTCCACATGGCCGCGAGGATGCAGGACACCTATCCTCATCACACGGATGCACATGGCCACCCTACTCGGCTTATTTGCTAGTGCGTGGTGTATTTACTGACCACCCTCAAACATCTCCCATCAACGTCCTCACAACTCTTCACCATTAACTCTTTCCTTTGCTCCATTACTTCGTCTGCTATGCCTTCACTACCCTCCATGGCCCATAAATTTTACATCCTTGTTCCTCAACCCGGCATTCAGCTCTCCATTTGGCTTTTCACATACGCTCCTTATGCCTCCGCCAATCCTTTGTTCCATTTCCTGTTTCCCTGCTCCTTAGCTCGCTATACTCTGGCCTTCGGCTACCCCCCTCTATTGTCTTTGCGCCCCCTTAGTCATCTCATACCCACTCCAACTCCTCCACCATGCCTAGACACCACCGCATGTGGTGTCGTAGAGGCATTGGACGTAGTCTTCCCTCTAGGCCTCCCATCTCGGCCTCTTCTGGCAGGTTGGTGAATCTCTCAGTTGACTGGCCAGAGCCGAAAATTCTTGACCCCATTAACCTGACTGCTTGCCTGTCTCTCCACGTCTCTGAATCCCCCTCTGAAGCCTCTGGCTCCAGTCTTCTCTCCGGGAAAATATGTCGCAATTCCACCATCTCTCCCACCCCACCCTTCTCCCCCTACAAGATGGTGGCCTTGTCAGTTCAGCAGGCCTCGAACAACAATCATGGGAGCTTGAGCTCGGATGAAGATGGCACCAGCACTAGTGCGGAGGCTCATGCGGCTTCCTCCCATTCGCCTAATGCCCAAGTGGTGCTTCTTCCTCCGTCGACATCACATGCGTCCAAGTAGGAGGACGACGAGTCAAAATATGTGTGCAGAATTGAAGAGGAGTCGTTCCAACCACCAGAAAAGCATGATAATGCTCCATCTGCTTAACTTCTGGGTGCTTCTCTTTCATTCTAGTCAATTTTCTGCTATTTCACTGCTACTAGTCTTCTAGTTTTGTTTTAAACATGTAATACACAAGGATGGTTTCCCACTATGGGCAGCTTTTTCTAGACTCTGCTGGGCTAGTTTCCCCATCTGGGGCAACCCCTTTTTTTATTTTTTGAAAATGAAATATCCCTCGGGAATTGGCTTGCCAACTCCGGAGGATAAGGATTGTAATATTTTGGATTGTATGATATAATAGAAGTAGCCAAACTAAGAAGAAAAAAACAAAAACAAAAACAAAACATTTTTATTTTTAAATTTTGTTGTCATTTATTATTTTTGAATATATGTGTGTGTTAATTTTTTATTTATATTATACATATTTAAATTATATAAACTTATATCTTTATAAACAATTATAAATTTATATATTTATAAACAAAATTATAATATTTCAATAATATATAAAAAAAACTTATGTATATTAAAAAATATTTTAATCATTAAATTTGATTGTTATATATTAATTTTTAGTACATACAAAATTAATTAAAAAAACTCATTTACATCTTCCCATCATATATCAAAAGAGTTATAATCATTCTTACCATTATATAAAAAAAAAAATTACAATATTTTTTTAGCTATATATATATATATATATATATATATATATATATATATATATATATATATATATATATATATATATATATATATATATATATATATATATTCAATTTCTTTTAATATGTTGAATTTAATACTAAATTTTATTTTCAAAATTTTAACTCTCAATTTTTTTGTCAAACTTTAAAATTGTTGAACATAATTAATAAGCATGTAAAATTTTTATATGTGTGTGTGTGTGCACATTATATAAAAATTAAGATCCACTTAATCATATAACCTATCCAAGACATTACTCCTCATTATCAAGGTGATGGTCGACCTCCTCGTTGGCATTTTATAATTTTATAGTTAAATTTAATTAATAAGTATATAAAAATTCAATATTTACAATATTTTTTTCCTATAACTATATATATTATCAAGGTTTTAATAAAACTATTGTAACATCCCCTGGTAACCTCTCATGAAAATGCATGGAATTAGAAATTTTTTACACAATTTACCGATAGGTAACTATCCAAATTAATATCCCAGATTCCTCATTAACCATTAGATGGAATCTTCATCATTACATAGAGTAACTTTAGTAAGGGAATATTAAATTACGTAACCATTAACAACCAATGTTATAGCATATTAACATAAACTTTCTTATGTAACCTTGCATCAATTACATGATTCTTTTAACTCAATTAGTTAATCATATTCTTAATAATATAAATGCCACATCATGCATGGAAAACATCATAAAAATGGCACAATAGAAAGCCACGTCATTAGACATTGATATACCCTCGAAACCTTGTAGGGTGAAAACCTTAAAACGTTTAATTTTACTGTTAAATGCTCGTGAGAGTATTCAGCCCTCACTCAATGACTTATAAGGGAGTCAATCCCTTAACCATTGTCATAAATTCTTACAAGGAAATATCATTTAAATACAATCTATCTAGTTAAAAATTATTACAATCATCATGATATCATTTACCCACAAATATTCAATATTTATATATTTGTGGCATGCTTTTTCCATTAGTGGACTATCCTGTAGCCCAAATTCATCTGCATGGACCATTAGTTCTTTACCTTCCACAATGTTAAACATAATCTATCCTTTATACAAGTCACCATCCTTTCATGCCATTGTTGTCATTCGAAAACTTTGATATCATGATTGCATGAAGTATTAATCAACCAATAATCAATCATCATTAGTGATTCTTCAACATATTTTCATGTGCATACATTAAATGTAAATAAAATATCCTGACATGCTTCCTTTAACAACACTGCATATTCCTTAAGTATAAGCATATATCCATCAAAGTATGTCTATAATTAAATACCACATTAACTATTATTCCCCTCACATAAGCAAATATTCTTGCAATACAAATCACTATAATTGTCTAGACATTCCTTTAAAGGAAACTAACACATCAGTTATGATCTTCGTACATGCGAATTACATAAACTTTATCAAAATAAATAACCCTTAAACTATTACTTTTGGTTCATGCAAATACGTAAAGAAAATTAACACAACAAATGGTGTCCCTATGCATGCAAATGCATACACTTTCAAAAAGAATCTTCCCAAAAGAACTCTTAACAAAATAGAGCATGCAAAAACATGTTTCCTTTTCAAGGAAATATAGCACAATAGTACATGCAAAAACATGTTTTGTTTTCCATAAAACTAATGCAATAAATCATATCAACATTACCCATATATATTCAAATAAAACCAACACGTTACTATGGTTTTTGTGCATGTAAACTCATCTTCTTTCCCAAATAATCTTTTCCAATGTAAGCTAATACAACATGCTATCATTTTCCACATACAAATGTATTTTTCTAAATGGAAACTAACACAAATATTTCATGCATATACATTATCTTATTCCAAAAGAAACTAACATAATAGTTATGATAGCATAAAAATAATGACATAATTCTTCTAAAGAAATATAGCTCAATAGTTCTTCGATCTATGCAAAGGACATATCTCTATAACATAATGACTTTTCTTTGTGTATGCAAGAGATTATAATAATATTCCTTTTGTAATGTATGCAACACATATTTCTTTCTCTAGAATTCTACCATCATTAGCTATTATTTTTATGTATAAAAATACATAATTCTTTTTCTAAATGAAGTTGATATAATAGTTAATGTCTCTATTCATAAATATTCTTATTCTTTTTCACAATGGCTATAGTCTTCTATAAATAAAGATATTTACCACAATCAACTAATCTTTGAGTATGTAAATACATGTTTCTTTTTCCATATATCTAGGGAAATAGTTATTCTTTAGTTGTGCAAGGTTCACATGTAACATTTTTTCAAGGAAAAGAGTTCATATAGTTTAATTATTTTCCACAAAGATCCATAAAGACTTTCCAAGAATTTCACAATATATATTTTTAAGAGAACATATTTATTTAACCTAGGCTCATGCACACAAGAACCCTAAAAGTTTTCCAAGTATTTTTAACACACTTAGAACATGTAAACACATGATCTTTAAAAAAAATTAATGTGACTTCTTCACCTTTATGTGCAATGTTCAGATGCATTTTTCTCATGCATAAATTATTTACATTTAGTGTAGAATCTTATATATGCATATCTCTCATGCATTCGATATTTTCATTTAATATAAAAGCTTATCTATGCATATTTCTTATGCGTTGAATAATTGCATTCAATATGAAAGTTTGTCTATACATATTTCTTATGCATTGAATAAATGCATTTAATATAAAAGCTTGTCTATTTGAATAATTATATTCAATATAAAGATTATCTATGCATATTTGTTATATTTTCTTTCCAAGAAATCCAACTTAATAGCTATTTCTTTCCATGCATGCAACTACATTTTCAGGAAAATATATTACATTTAATTATTTTTTATGCATGAAAATGCATATTTCCTTCTCAATAATTAACACTGCTTTATTTCTTCGTGTGCATTCAATTTAACATATTCATTTCCAAAAATCAAATATAATAGATATTATTCCTATGCACATAAACTCATGCTCTTTAAGAGTATAATTTTTCTCTTAATTAGGAATATAATGCATATGCATAATGTGAACATATCCTGCAATATTTTAATTAAATAACTTAGTTTCTCTATATTTTCATAAGAAAAGTTCACATGCATTTATTTTTCATGGAGAATGTCATTAATTCTTAATATTTTTTGTGTGTGCGGTTTGAAAGAATTTTTTTTAAGAAAAAAATAAAGCTATCTTATGTACAAGAATTTTATGCATTCTTCCTCCAAATAATAAATCTAACTTAACTTATCTTTTCTTGGCCATATGAACCTTTTAAATATTTTCAATAAAATTAACCAGATACTTATCTTTTGTATGAAATAACCATGAAGTCCCATGTGCATATCTCATGTTTAGGAATACTTTTCGTTGGAGCCACAACATTCCTCAACAAATTTGTGTTAATCAATTCCTCGAGACTTCACATGCTGAAAAATTCAGTAGATGAAGATGAAATTCATTTTTCTAGTTTACGAATGAATTTAAAGAACCTGTAATTTTTTTTTATCTCAATTAGTTATCATTTTCTTTATTTGATTCAAATTAGTTTCCAACTAAATCATAACGAATCTTGTTTTCAACCATTTAGTTAAACATGGTAAAAACCATATTTTCCATCGTGAATGCCAACGTAAACGCAGTTTATAAATATATTACATACTCCCCCCCTTGAAGTAAACATCGTATTCAGTGTTTATAATTAACTTTTACTCATGATATAATGATCTAAACAACCAAAAGAGAAATATTTCCCTTTAAAATGAAGGATTTTATTTGTAGATAATATAAATAAGCCAAAAAAATAATATTTTTTATCGATAGTCATAATCATTTACAACTGCAAAAATAAGAAATTTCTACTTTCCATCGCTTAGCCATCATTCAATTTTTTAGAGATAAAAACAAAATCTCTATACCAACTTACCATTACTTACCAATTACTCTTGAAAATCACCATTACCTTAAACAATAATTTTCAATTGCAAGTGGTTTTACAACCTCCATGGCAAGCACCCTATAATATATGATCAACAAATTCAACATAGTCACATTAATCAGAGCATTTTCAATCAAATGAAATAATTCTAATTTTCAATCATTCATGCAATGTCAAGAGATATTTATACCATATTAATTCCACAAATTCTCCTAGAACACCAACCCTCTAATCATTAAAGTGATAAATCATTGCACCATGTGCACACTATCTTAGCTCTCGCTAAAGACATCCACACAGTAATTCTAAAAGTACTCAGGGAGAACCTAGCTCTCTAATAATCAAAAGAATAAATAACTACATCAATTGCATTATGTCTTAGCCCTTATTAAAGACATTCACAATATTGGTAATACAATAAGGAAGTTACACTTTCAATAATTCATTTATGAGCAGTAGGTTTCTTCCCTGCCAGTATGTACATAAAATTCTTACACAATCATATAGAAAATTCATTTTAATATAATACATAACTGATTAGTTAACTTGTTCCACTATGAGAATCACGATGGAAAATTGGTTTCTACAATCAGATTGAGTCATTTTCACATCCAGTCATTTATTTGAAAAATACCATACCAGATCCAGTCTGGAATTCCATTGGCCAACCAGCTCAAGAATTCCAATCACCACACAGGGTCCAATACAAGATTCTTCTTGGAAGCATCCTATCTATTCCTTTGGTAGTATCCCGTCTATGAGGAATTTTGGGCCTCCTCCAACAGGCTCCAAAATCTATAGATTTGACTCAGGATTCTTCTGCTCTCACCATCTTGGCCAACTCTTTTCCCTTAATGAGATCATCTATCTCTAGGGAGAGGAAATTTTGGCAGGAAAGTGACACCAACCCCTATGATCAGGCAACCACTATCAACACAAGGCCTCCTAGCCTTTCACAACTGTCCACAATTGTCTGGCATGTGAAATTATCTTTTAGCACTCTTTAACACAGTAATTTACATAACGAGCCATATACATATTATCATTAAAACAAAAGAAACATTTAAGTACATCATGTATTCATAATTGACCCTTAGCATGGATCCACAATACCTATATTAACAGGAAACATAACTAACATACAGGGGGTATATATTATGATTTTCCAAATAACACAATCATGCATCTCATAACATTATACTTTCTATTTTATTGTTGCAATTCACATTGCAATGTTTTACCTTCACAAGTTCTCATGTTGTCATTAAGCATGGGGGCGTCATTCAATAAACTTCTAACATATCAATTGTGATCATAGCATATTAAACAATACTCTTAATTTGAGTACATATTGGAAAATAACCTTAAAAATCACATTTTTTAACCCCATACCAATATAAACACAATACACCTTCGCAATTTAAAATCTCCTACTTTCACTATATATTGCTAGTATTTATTTTTTGATTAACATTTTGTATACCTCTTTATATTTTTTCATTAACTTTGAGCTCCTTTTCTATACCTACCAATATAAAAACCCTTTAACCCTTATATATCTCCAAATATATTATGTCATTTTTTCCTCATTATATATTCTCCAATATGAACCCACATGTTATGGTATTTCTCCCACAATGAAGCTCCCATGTCATTAAGCTACCTTTGCTTAACCCCATCAACAACGTTAGTCATAAATATGCATTGTTTAAAAAAGTATTCACTTTCAAAACCATTTTAGTTTCATGCATACAATAATATCATGCATAAAAGTATATACAAATATTCATTAATGTGTAAATGTTTAACAGTTAGGGTAACAATCCAATCATTTCCAATTCCCACAATGTATTGTTACCAACAAACTGGTACATGAAGTAACTACTATAATCACTTGTTTACAACTTGCAATAAGCTTAAATCAAATCCAATTCATGCATGTAAGTTTTAATAGTTAGTCATACAACACTAACTAATCAATGATGCCAACTGTCTTAATGTAGTCATGACAAGACTCTATTATAGTCAAGTTTTACTACTCTACTCATTGTTTATTTTTAACATCTAAAGGGGTTATTTCAAGGTATTTTTTGAAAAATATATCTTCATCTTCAAGGAAATTCCCCATATTTTACATTCATACTGTTATCAGCAAACTGAGGCTAATTGGGCTTCTCAACAGTCAATTTAGTGTAATTATTTCAAACCACTTAGGGTTGGAATTTATCCCTTCCAACTAGAGAGGGATCTCTCAAGAAAATGTATGATATTCAATAATGAAGCTTAAAAAATAAGATGGCTAACTCTCATATGTATTTTGGATGGTTTTTTTTAGGTGAAGGATGTGAGATGGCTACCATTGGGCATGGAGTCAGTATGAAACTCAATTACATAAAAACATCTTTCATGGAAGCTAAGGCATGTGAACTCTTATGAAAAATAACTTGGACAACAAGCAAGATGCATAAAGGAAGTTGGAGCATAATTATCTATGAATTCCAAGTGAATGCATAAAGTAAGTTGAATTGACATTGAAAAGGTAAATGAGACAAATACATAAGAGCCCATAAATAATCTCAGGTCTGAAAAAATATTTTATGCAACTATATATTAACTGAACAGATAAAATATTAATAGTAGTATAAGTAATAACATCGATCAACCCCCTCTAACTCTGAAATCCCCCTATTTATAGAGTTAAAATCCTTTTACATGAAGTCTTCCACCTGGGATATACCCTCGAAATTGCTAAAGATATCTAATAAAAAAAGGAATTGATTACATGGAGAGAAAATAGAGATAATTATGTTTAGAAGGATTATAAAACCTAATAGGACTCTAACACCATTAAATTCATTAAGAATTTTTAAATAACCCATACATGATGATTCTTATCAATTCAAACATCTTTTCCTGAGGTGGCAATGACCATGACCAAGTAATGAACTCCCATACTAGAATCTAGGTTTTGATGCTCAAAATTTTAGGATGTGCTATTGTGTTTGATGATGTGGCAAAAATGGTGAGCTAGCAGCCATGTCATCTTCTTGCTGACTGGCCTTACCAACAGGTGTCTTCATTGATACACTTCAACCTCTCCTACTGACTCATCTGATCCCAAGAAACATTAAATGCTACAAAAATATCAAAATTTGACCTCGCTTTAAAAACAGAGGATTTTAAGGTAAGTTCGTAGCGAAGTGTTTGTAGCATTTTCCATTTAGCACTTTTTGCACCCTTTCTGACTTTGCTGCTTATTGGAGGGTCTTCATTAGGAAAAATACGGTAAATACATGTTGCTTCCCACTCCTGTGATGTTAAATTTTGGAAATTATACCTCCAAATATCCTTTAGTGAGTTCGTAGCGAAAACTTGGCTTTAAGCCTGGAGTACGCTATGAACTTTCCTGACTTTTATAGAATTTGACATTTTCACTCTTTACCTCCAAAAACCTATCCATAGCTATGTTAATTTATTAGATGGAGCATACTAAGAAAAAATTGGCTCAAAAAAATTTCTTACCCTCTTTCAAGGAGTAGCAGGGTCATCCACAACTATCATTTTCAAACCCTTTTTCTTCAGTTCTCTCTGCACCATCTCCATTTGAATTTCTAACTCTTTGACTTGGTTTTGTAGCTTTCTCCTCTCTGCCTGCAACCACCTGTTTCTCCTCGTGGTATGCTTCATCATCCTGTGCAGTGATATTTTTATTATCAGCATCTTCCTTGACCTTTCTGCCACTTCATCATAAAAATCAATTTTTTTGCCGACTTCCGTCTTAAAATATGTGAGCTCCTTCCTTTCTTGTTTAAAATTATCCAACTCCAGTTTGGCTTCTAAAACTTCTTCTCTGGCTTCCTTGATTTTTTGTCTTAGAAGCTCCACTTCACACTTTTCTTGGACCTTTTCTTTACCTTTCTTTGTCTTGATGATTTCTACTTCAGTTGGGGATAGCTCTATGATTTCTTCCCTTATTAGTTTCTTCTTATTTTCTATCTGTTTATGCAACTTATCAGACTTTCCTCCCTTTGAGAGTTATGACCTAGTGAATGGTTTCCTAGGCTTAAAGACAAAACCTGAATCCTCATTGGAAAAATCAAGTTTCTTTGATGTAAGAGCCTTCTTCTTCATTTTTGTTCCTTTAACCTCTACAGGCTTTACAACAGGGGTTTCTTCAATATTAATTGCTTGTAGGATGTCTTCAAGTTTTCCTTTCCCCACTATTTGACTCCTGGTGATTCTCCTATGATCCCTTGTATCAATCTTGAGTTTTTTGTTGGTAGGTGTTTCTTGAGGTGCCACTGTCTCCTGCAAATGATCAATCTCTACATCCATTGGCTCTACTATAGGCTCACCTATACCTTAGGTTCAACTTCTGCTTCGACTATTGGTTCTTTTTCCTTCTTGGGAGTGTTTGACTTTGACTAGGGTGTCTTTCTTGGAGAAATAACATCTACATCATAGCCACTAAAAAACAGAAAAGTAGCCCAATCCCTATTCAATTTATTCAACTCTTACATAACTAACAATTTGATTAAACCTTGATGAAAAATAGATGTATCACAGCTCTCAGGTGTGGCTTGTACCTTATCATTCATCTTGCCTAAAATTCTGAATATAAAGAATGGAAGATCAAGAAGTTGTTTACCTGTGAAGTGAAATAAGAGCCTGAAATGATATTGATAGATCATGTAAAATCTACCTTAATAGGTAAAATGTCTTTGGATCACCATAAGCAGCTTTGAGTAGTTATCTTTGAGGCAACTCTTGGGTATGTCTGAGGTCATGTCAACTCCTATATGCTCCTGCTTCATAAATTCATCATATTTTTTAAGTTTGAATTTGGTTTCCTTGAACCATTCTTCTCCAGACCTCAGAATTTTGGTTTCTTATGCAATGGTCTCAGGAGAAACAATGAAACTTAAGATGCCCACCTTTGAAGTTGTGGCAATGAATTTGACACCAAAATCCTTGGACACCTGAGCATGGTATCCTTGCATTTTTTTGGAAAAATATCATACAACCAGCATTTGTGAAAGCCTATGAAAAGCTTGGGTCTTCCACAACCAGCTTCATGTCCATAGGCTCATATCTAACTACAGAATCACCTTTGTTGGCCTTTTTATGTGAAGCCATGCCCTCCAATACAACGTTTACCATCTTCAAGATTTTAACACCTGCAAAAAATATCTAAGACAAAAAGCAGCGTGTTTGACATAGGGAATAGCTAACCTAAGATAGTAGTCAGACAAGAAATAAAAGTGAAGACTACTAGCACAAGATCAAGAAGCTTACAAGGATGAAAGGTAAATGTTGTTTTTCGAATGAGGTAAGGCTAAATTAGGAAAAAAAAATGGGAGGGAAAATGGAATGATGGAGGTGTGATGATTACCAAACATGCAATATTACAAATGATGACTCATAACAGTTATGTATCATGATGACAAACTGAGCTCTGACCACTAAAATGATGAAATCATATCGATCACCTCACCGTCAGCAAAAAAACTCGAGTTCGTAGCGATTTCAATTAGTGGGATTGTATATTCTCTACGGAACTATCAGGTGACTCTGTAGTGAAAACAGGTTGTTTTACACAGGAAATTTTACGGACTTAAGAAAAATGTGCCCAAGTGTGAAAAAGTGACTCTATTAACCCATGCATTCAGATGGTTTGAATTTTACTTTGACAAGACCTTAATCACATGACCAATGACCACTTAAACCTTTTAAAAATATATACAAAACATGAAATTTAATCAATTTCATAACTTTATTTGACCCTAAAAACCTAACCTAACCTAACTCAATAAGAACCTCATAGACCAACCTAATTATTATTAAGGATAACACATACATTCACTCATTAAAAGTAGTGCATTGTAACTTTATTCATGTTCATTAAATGTATCATTAATATTGTCGTATATGCAAAGGTTGGTAGTCAATTTTCACTTTCACTAGTGAACTCTCACGATTGTTCATAGGTGCAACAAAGGTTTTATTTTCTTTTATCCTCATCAAGATTCAAATGTCATGAGCACAATTTTGCAGCAGAATTTATTACTTACTACTCTTCAATGCGGTTATAAACTCATTTCAAAAGTATTCTACTGTGTATTTCATTAGATATTTTGTTAGATACATACCTAAAATTATGCCCACTAGCTTCATACCTCTATTTCTTTTCCACTTACCAATTCCCAAAAGGTGTTAGTACTACAACCTTCAGCTCTTATACCACTTGTAACATCCCCCTAATAACCTCGCATAAAAATGCATGGAATTAGAAAATTTGTACACAATTTACCCACAAATAAATATCCAAATTACTATTCCAGATTCCTCATTAACCATTAGATATAATCTTCATCATTAAATAGAGTAACTTTAATAAGGGAATAGTAAATTACATAAACATAAACAACCATTATTATAGCATATTAACGTAAAATTTCTAATGTAGCCTAGCATCAATTCCATGATTATTTTAACTCGGTTAGTTAATCATAATCTTAATAATATAAACATCACATCATGCAAGGGATCAACATCATAAAAAAGGCACAACACACAGCCCAATCATCAGACATTGATATACCGTGAAAACCCCATAGGGTGAAAACCATCAAATGTTTAATTTTATTATTAAATGCTCATTGAGGGTGTTCACCCCTCTCTCAATGACTTATAAGGGAATCCATCCTTGGCCATTGTCATAAAATATTGCAAGGAAATATCATTTAAATACAATATATCTATCTAAAAGCTATTAAAATCATCATGAGATCATTTACCCACAAATATTCAATATTTATATCTTTGTGGCATGTTTTTTCCATCAGTGGACCATCCTGTAGCTCGCACTCAACTGCCTGGAGCATTAGTTCTTTACCTGCCACAATGTTAAATATAATCTACCTTTGCACAAGTCACTATCATTTCCTGCCATTTTTTTCGTTAGCAAAATTTGATATGATGATTACATAAAGTATTAATCAAACAATAATCAATCGTTATTAGTGATTATTCAACATCTATTCATGTGCATACATTAAATGAAAATAAAATATCCTGACATGTTGCCTTTAACAACATTGTGTATACCTTAATTATAAGTATATAACCATCAAATCGTGTCTATAAATAAATACCGCATTAACTAGTATTCCCCTCGCACACGCACAAATTCTTTCAAGAAAAATTACTAAAATTGTCCAAACATTCCTTTAAAGGAAACTAACACATCAGTTATGATATTTGCGCATGAAAATTACATAAAATTTATCAAAATAGCTAGCCCTTCAACTATTACTTTTGGTGCATGTGAATTACTTAAACTTCATCAAAAGAACTAGCCCTTCAACTATTACTTTTGGTGCATATAAATACGTAAAGAATGCTAACACAACGAATGTTGTTCCTATCCATGCAAATGCATACACTTTCCAAAAGAATATTCCCAAAGGAATGCTTAACACAATGGAGAATGAAAACACATGTTTCATTTTTGAGGAAATATAGCACAATAGTGCATGCAAAAACATTTTTTCTTTTCCATAAAACTAATACAATAAAGCATACCAACATTACCCATATATATTCCAAGGAAACCAACACATCACTATGGTTTTTTTGGATGTAAATTCATCTTCTCTCCCAAAGAATATTTTCCAATGTCAACTAACATGACATGCTATCATTTCCCGCATACAAATGTATGTTTTTCTAAACAAAAAATAATACAAATCTTGCATGCATATACATGATCTTATTCCAAAATAATTAACATAATAGTTATGATAACTTAAAAATAATCACATAATTCTTCTAAAGAAATATAGCTCAATAATTCTTCTATCCATGCAAAGGGCATATCTCTATAACATAATTACTTTTCTTTGTATATGCAAGAGCTTATCATAATAGTTCTTCTTTAATGTATGCAACACATATTTCTTTCTCTAGAATTCTACCACCAATATTCATGTAAGCAAATACATGCTTCTTTTTCAAAAGGAATATAATAGCTAATGTATCTATGCATAAAGATTGTTATTATTTTTCACAATAGCTATAATCTTCCATGCATAAATATATTTACCACATTCAACTAATCCTTGAGTATATAAATACAAGTTTCTTTTTCGAGAGATCTAGGAAAATAGCTATTCTTTGGTTGTGCAAGGTTCACATGTAACTTTTTTCAAGGAAACTAGTCTACATAGTTTAATTATTTTTCACAAATAGCCATAAAGACTTTCCAAGGATTGCACAACATATATTTTTGAGAAAGTAAATTTATTTAACCTAGGCTCATGCACACAAGAACCCTAAAAAAATTTCAAGTATTTTTAACACACTTAGAACATGTAAACATGTGATATTTTCAAAAAAAATGTGACTTCTTAACCTTTTATGTGCAATGTTCATATGCATTTTTCTCTTGCATTGATTATTTGCATTCAGTGTAGAATCTTATATATGCATATCTCTCATGCATTCAATATTTTCATTTAATATAAAATCCTATATATGCACATTTCTTATGTGTTGAATAATTGCATTCAATGTGAAAGCTTGTCTATGCATATTTCTTATGCTTTGAATAATTACATTCAATATAAAATCTTGTATATTTGAATAATTGTATTCAATATAAAGCTCGTCTATGCATATTTGATATTTTATTTTCAGAAAATCCAACTGAATATCTATTTCTTTCCATGCATGCAACTTCATTTTCAGGAATTTAATCTATTACATTCAATTATTCTTTTTATGCATGCAAATGCATATTTCCTTCTCAATAATTACCACTAATTTATTTCTTCCAATGCATGCAATTTCACATATTCATTTCCAAAAGTCAAATATAATAGATATTATTCTTATGCACATAAATTCATTGTTAAAAACAAGCATGGTAAACACGGTAAACACACAAGACATGAGAAAGATAAAACATTAGATGCTCTATTACTCACAATGATACATATGTATCATACATATTTATCATACGATGGAGTGACCATTGGATTCCATATTCCAGGGTCTCTTGGACTCCTTTTGACTCTGCGCCTTCCACACCAACCGTTAGAGGAGTAGGTGTCCAACATTTCCTCCTTTAATCTGAAGGGGTATGTGTGAGTCCAAGAAGAGAGTTGTAATACAAAATTTGCAAAGTATGCATGGTAGAACTAGTTTGAATGAGCTCTCTGAAATGTTGGCATAAGGAGGTGGTTTAAGGATGACCACCAACACTGGAATTATTAGTGCATTTCCCAAAACTCTTCCAAATCTGGCAAGAAGTTGAGGTCTTCTGCTAGAGGAAGTGCTCCTCACATTTTGCTGAGGGATACCTTCAACCTCTAAGAAGGGATTTTTACAACCTGTGATGGTTTAACAATGACCACCAACTACGGAATTCTTAATGCATTTCCTGTAACTCTGCCAAAACTGTTAAGAAGTTGAAGTCTTCCGCTAGAGGAAGTGTCCTGAATTCTTTAAAGAGAAACAATATCAACCTTGCATAGTTGGTTTAAGGCTTACCACCAACCAAAGGCATGCTCATGGGCATTTGTGACTCTGGCTACAACTCTGAATCTGGAATGGCAGGTTGTGGCTCAAGCTCGCCTTAACTTTTTTGTCTCTGGCTACAACTCTAGATCTGGAATGACAGGTTGTGGCTTAGGCTCGCTTGATGTGGCTTTGAAGCTTGTAGATGACCATCATTTTCCTCCCTATTAGATACAAGGTGAGATGTTGGCGAAAACTCAAATGAAAGATTGTTCAATACTCTTGAACAAGTTCTGACATATGACTGAAACATGTTCTTGGCTGTTGATGCCCATTTCCAAGAAGCGATCTATCCAAGATGAATATTTTTCTTACAAGAGGCTTGTTTATGAAGCATCTGTGTGAAGAATAAGTGTGCTGACCTTAGTGCTTGAATGGGTGAAGATCGAAACAATGATATTTCATATGGCCAACTTTGTCACAGTGTTGGGATTTTACAATCTAATGTTGCTGCTATGGAAGAGGATCAGAATCTAGAATAGCTGCAGGTGAGCTATCATGAAGAAATCTGACACTCTAAAATTCAATGGGCTTGGAGTAGTTGGGAATATGAAAGGATGCCTAATTTTCATATCCAAGACATGTTTTTTTCTTGTTATGGAAAATCTCTTCCCAAGGTTTGATGATGGGCTTGGGAAGTGTAGGCTGGATTTTTGCTTCTGCATTAAAATCTGCTCTAGTACTAGCCTCAGTGATCTGAAAAGTTTCTTGTTGTTGATGGGAGTTTGTCTCAATGTTATGAACAAAAACAATTTCAGAATGAAAATTTTGAAGCTCATCTCGTTGTAGTTGAGATTCTAGTTGCATAAAATCAATATTTTCTAGTGCATGATGCAGGCAAGCCTGAATGTCAAAGAGAGTGTCTTCACTGATTCAAATTGTGTCATCAATAGTAGATTGTATCAAAGCTTCCGATAACTCTAATACTTCATAAATTTGAGTCATTTTTCTATCAAATCAAACTTAAAATTGAAGTGTTTCAATTTATATTTAAAATACACCATCAATGAAAAATTCAATGGAGAGTGAATGAGTAACAAAGTCAGCGATACATTTCTATGCAACAGTAGGTCCACTCATAAGTGAAAAAAAGTTGCAGGTATTTAAGGCATAAGAAACCTCAATAGGTCAAATGTTTTTGTACAAAATTCTAGCATAACTCATTTGTCCACATATGGTTATGGTCCACAGGCTTTTAATAACAAATGGACACCAAATCCCAATTCCAGCAAAATATAATTTCTCTATAGTATAAGTGACACTACGTTCAACATCCTTTATTTCATGGAAAATTTTAGGGGCTAATATTCGCATTTGGGCTAATTTTCCATGGTTTTTCCAAAAAAACGATTCGCCAATTTCCATTTTTTTATAAAAATGATTCGCCTAAATTTTACAGTATAAAATTATTTTATGTTAAAAATCGCCAACAATATATAGAAAATATATATAATATCATTATAAATGTGATAATTTTACAAATACATCAATAAAAATTTTATAGTTTGCATATTAGGGACCAGTGAGATTCGCCAGTTTTTTAAACTTCAAGATAATTTTCCATCCTTAAAATTTTCCCTGCTTTATTTCATCCTTCGTATGTATTAATTGAATTTGGAGAGTGGTATGGGGATTCAGGTCTGGAAGGTGGAGGGGCCACGGAACGATGGTGTATGAAACCTGTGAGGTGAATCCATTGTTGGTATGGAGTGTAACACATAGTTGTACGATCGAGGAGAGATAGAGGTCGTATAATTGTAATTAACATACAAGTCAAGCCCATTACACAACCATGATGTTGAGGGAGCCAAAATTCTGAGAAGGAGATGATAACGTGAAACCGGGGAGGGAGAAGTGGTATATCCAGTGGAGGTGCGTCGATAATACAAGAATTTATATGTGGGGTGCTCTGGTACCATGATACAGTTGTTGTATGTTGGTTGCGGAGTTTTTTTCATGCTCACTGCAAGTGGAGTCGAGAGAGGCCACAATTTTTAATGGTATGATAGTCGTATGAACCAGTGGTGGAGGAGCAACACACAACCACACAGAGAGTACGCAGAGAATATATGAGCAGAGGAATGACTACACAGTGTACGATGTTGGTCCAAACAAATTCGAAGGCGCAGAACTTCATGAGTGGTAAGACTGCAACTATTCAAGCTTTTCAGTCTCCAAACAACTCAACATTCCTTTCAACCTTTTATTGAGAAGACTTAAATTTGACGAAAATGTAGATGCTCAATGCAAGTAATTCAAGAGAATATGAATCGACTCTTCAGATCCTTGGCGAGAAAGATTTATATTTTATTTCAGCGATAGAGAGACAACAAAATATTCTCTCTTGGACAGATGAACAAGAAAAAAGCCGACAGGTACGAAGTGTCCATTTATGATCCTTCTCAAAATACATGGAAAAATGTCGGCCAACTTCCCCAAAACTTAGGATTATTATCACAGCAAAATGGTTTCATCTGAGTCTTGAGAGTTCCTTCTATTGTTTGGTGAATAGGGATCCAAAACGTTCGATGTTGAGAATTGTGAACTTCAATATCGGAGATGCCACATCCATTATAACATTGTTTCCCAATATCGGAGATGCCAGGTCAGAGAGGCGTTGTAGGAAATTTGAAGTGTGTCGCTAGCAGGAGAAACACTCATCGAAAATCATTATGAGAGAAATGGTAAAGTGAGATCTAGGTAATTACAGAATGGTAGAGCACTCAGAGTCGCCTGAAGTAGAAGTAATGTTCCATGCACTTAGAGTTTCAGTCACTAGTAATGGAGTGTTAGGGTTAAATGATGGCACAATGACAGGTCTAAGGGCATTTTTATGCACAGTTCGAGCATATATAATTTAAGAAAATTCAAGCTTTGACCATCATTTAGACAATCCAGACTATCTAATTAAATTAGCGTCCATAATGGAAAATATAGAAGTCATATGAAAATAAATAATTTTCAGACAAACTAGTGATAATGGGTAGCGCTGACAAGTTTTGGACAAGGCCTAGGCCTGGCCTAGCTCTGATACCATGTTAAACACGGGTACTGTAAACATGGTAAACACACAAGACATGAGAAAGAAAAAACATTAGATTCTCTATTACTCACAATGATACATATTTATCATACAATGGAGTGACCCTTGGATTCCATATTCTAGGGTCTCTTGGACTCCTTTTGACTCTTTAGCTTCCACACCAACCCTTAGAGGATTAGGTGTCCAACACTCATATTCTCTTTCAGAGTCTAATGCTTCTCTTAATTAGGTATCTAAGTCAAATATAAGATATATTATTCTTATGCACATAAACTCATGTGCTATTAAGAGTCTAATGTTTCTCTTAATTAGGAATCTAATGCATATGCATCATGCAAATATCTCATGCAATATTTTAATTAAATAACTTATTTTCTTTGTCTTTTTACAAGAAAAGTTCACATGCATTTTTTTTCTTGGATAATGTAATGAATTCTTAACATTTTTTTTTGTACAGGGTTTGCAAGCATTCTTTTCAAGAAAGCAGTAAAGCTAGCTTAAGCACAATATTTTTATGCATTCTTCCTCCAAATAATAAAGCTAACTTGACTTATATTTTCCTCGGCATATGAACCTTTTAAATCTTTTCAAAAAAATTAACCTTTTAAATATTTTTTGTGCAATAACCATGAAGTCTCACGTGAAAACCTCATGTTCATGAATACCTTTAGTTGGAGCCACAACATTCCTCAACAAAGTTGTGTTCATCAATATCTCGAGACTTCACATGATGAAAACTCCACTAGATGAAGATGAAAATCGTTTTTCCAGTTTAAAATGAATTTAAGGAACATGCAAAACTTTCATCATGTCAATGATTTATCATTTTATTTATTTGATTCAAAGTAGTTTCCAACTAAATCATAACAATTATTGTTTTCAACAATTTAGTTAAACATGGTAAAAATAATATTTTCCATTGTGAATTCCAACGTAAAAGTTGTTTATAAGGATATTACAACTAGCCTAGATCCAAGGAGGATGAAATCTCTCCAGGTTCAAATCTTTCCTAACTAGCATGCATACATACATAAATACATACATACATATTCAATTTCTAAATTTTATAATTAAATTTAAAAAAAGAAATTGTTTTCAAAAGAAATTTTCAAAATTTCATATAATTCTCAATTTCAAAAACTATGAGAACTGTGGGAAAAAATATTCAATTGATATGTTAAAGATATATAGTTGGTTATTTTAAGCTAATTTGTAAACTCATGAATTTAAAACATTAAGGCTAAATCTAGGAAATAGTATTCAATTTTAAAAAAAAACAAAAACAAAACAAAACAAAACAAAAAAACAAAACCTAACCTATTGTGAAATTGTCATTAAATTCTCAATAAATACTATTGGGAAAAAGTATTCAATTCATGTGTTCAAATTACATTTTGGTATTCATGTGTTCAAATTATTGGATTGATAAGCTAAAAATGTATAGATGGGTTTAGTCTGAGTATTTTGACTTGATCTTTGAATTTATAAATGTAAAAAATTAAATATATATATATATATATATATATATATATATATATATATATATATATATATATATATATATATATATATATATATATATATATATTATTTTTAAAAATTCTTTACTTTAAAATTTTCATTTGATTCTCAATATAAAATTTATTGTTGTGTTTAAAGTATAGATTTTATAAACTCTCTATAATATTTACATAGAAAAATTATTCAATTGATATGTTAAGCATGTATAGATAGATCTAGGCTGGTTGTTTTGGAATATTATATCATGCTCATAATCCTTACCACATTAAAGGTCTTTTTCAAGAATCCAAAGTATTAAGGAAAGTATGCGATAACACCCTTTTACAGATTCATTTGTTATTGTCTATTTGGATTATATATTGGTATAAAGTGCTAACTAGAAGGAGCACATCTCTCATTTGACATAGGTGCTAAAGACATTAATAAAGCACCAACCACTGGAAAATCTCAATAAGTATGAGTTTGCATTTCGTGTATTTGGGGTATGTGATGGTGGAGGACGGGTGAAGATAAATCCTACCAAGATGGATCCCCTCATGAGGTGGTTGATTCCTACTAATTTATAGGGTTAGGAGTTTCATTGGAGAAGCACAATACCTAAGGAAATTCATAGCCTCAGTTTTAGCAATAATAGCACCACTTCCTTCCTTAACAATAAATGGAAATATTTTCCAATGGGAAAAGGTCTAGTAGAGGGCCTTTGAGGAGTAAAAGAAGAAGATAAATCAAGCACTAGGTTTGATATTACCAAACTTGAAACATCCCTTTGAAGTGGAGAAAAATGTGGGTGGGTATGATATGGGAGAAGTCTTAAATCATGGAGGAAGGCATGTATGCTACCATTCTGAAGTATTTTATTGGGAAGTTATTAACTAACCTACCTATGACAAGGAGCTCGATGCCCTAGTGCAAGTTGTGAAGAAGTGGAAACATTATCTAATGGAAAAAGAGAAAATAATACACACAAATCACCAACCACTATAGTACATGTAGGCCCAGAGTAAGCTATAATAGACTAGGAATTACAAGTAAACGAGTTTTCTACAACAATTTCATTTAATGATTAAATACAACAAAGTTAACGCAAAAAAGTTGGTCGGCATGCTTTCAAGGCCAAAAAAATCAAATATAACTACTTTGGGAACCCTTATTCACATGGATCCTTTCACCCATGATGCATACAAAGACCCATATTCAAAGGATGAGGATTTCGAGAAGGTGTTTCATCAGTTGTAGAGCTAGAGTATTTTTCACGATGGTGACATAATAATTCAATATTATCTCCAATATGGGAAACTTTACAGGATGTGTTGCTAAATGTGAGTGACTGCAGCTAATTAGAGAGGCTCACACATCCAAGGTTGAGGGGACCTTTGGTGTAGGGAATACAACAACTAACTATTAGACCAAAGATAACACTGAGAGGGGGGCTGAATCATTGTAATGGAAAATTCATCATTTCAAAAAATTTCATCAATAATTTACCATGTAGCAATGCATTATAAATAGTGTTCATCTTAGCAATAAATGAAATTGTTCATCAAGAAACCATCAACACATTAGAACACTAGCATTCACATAGAAACCCTTGTAGAAGAAAACCACAAATTCTTTTTTTCTTATTCAATTTGATTACATAGATTCGCAAGCACCGACCTATTGGAAGAACCAACCCCCAAAAGAAAATTTTCAAGCACCGACCTACTGGAAGAACTAACCCCCAAAAGAAAATTTGCAATCACCAACCCCCAAAAAGTGCAAGTACCCACTTGCAATAGGCTATAACCCGATTGAGGCACTAACCTCAAAAATATGCAAGCTTCAACTTGTTGTAGGCTTCAACTAAATTGAGGCACCAACCTTAGTGGGGGCACCCACCTCCTTCTTCAACCTAGTGTGGACTACTTTTTCACAATATTTTAGATTGAATCCACATGCACCACAAATAATTTAGGTCTTAAAAAATTAATCATGTTGGTATTGTCATAATGTTGCCATAACATGTTCATAACTTGCTTAACATAACAACATGTTTGTCAATTTTTCATCAACCTATTCATTACAACAAAATTTTCATCAATTTGGTACCATAACATGTTTCCCAGATCTTGATGTGGTTAGGAATGCACAACTTGCTCATAAACCCTCAAACGTGCTTATAAACCCCTAGAACATCACAACATGTAAAATATAGCCTCCAGGAATCCCAAATATATCTTAATGGCTTTTGGTACCCCTAAAAAAGATCACATTGAAATTCTGATCATTTTCCCCTTTTTAAGAATTCAATTAGACTTAAAAATCATTCCAAAAGCCATACAAAACCATATAAATATTAAATGTTCAATAGAATGAGAATTTCTAGGTGCATTATACAAAATGGCCCTTTAATGGTTCACTAGAATATCATTTTAAGGGTTTGAAATAATGTACAAATCAACATGCCAATATCCCTGTAAAACAAAAATCTGGTGTATATATAAGAACTTGATCTGCCTACATCTCGCATTCAACCACATGGCATGCCAGATTTGTTACTTTTGTTCCTTGTTTACATTAGCACATCAACTATTCCATATTTTTGTGTCAGTCAGATCAACCTAGAAAAGGAATTACCAGAACCAACCTGCCAACGACCTGTGTATCGAAACCTCAACGAAACCAAATCAATATGGTAACACCAACCCACCAACAATAAGTATCAAAACCATGGCATGATCGTACGAGAAATAAAAATGTAGTTCATCTTTGTGACCACAGACCAAACCAAGTGCCATATTGATGTGCCTTGTCACATTTTGGAACTGGAAATGAGATATGTTGAGAATTTAACAAATGAGGAGTCATGAAGCATTGCAAAACATGTTTGACAATTGAAACCTTTTGAAGGCGTCAAAACTAAGATCAATGCCAGCAAGAACCATGAACTAACCATGCCCATATCATAGAACCAGATATTTTTACGTCATGGGTGTTATGTTCCTTTCAATTGGAATCCAAATTCGTGTATATATATTCATTCATGTGGACTTAGGACAAATTAGAGTCAACTTGGGGTTTACATCCATGCCAGTAAACCAAAATATTTAAACCATATGACCACCCTTCGTATGACCTTGTCCATTTTCTCATACGCTATGGTCCTTTGGGCCTAACCCCCTACAACATGTGACCTAATCCTTAAGGGTCATGGTCACCCATGTGTTGATGTTATCATGATGTCATCACACCACGTGGAAGCCCCGTGAGAGGTTCCAATGTCACTTGAAATTGAACCTATTGTTCAGTCAAAAAATTCTAGTTGAACTTGCCACATGGTAGTCATCTATACATCCACATCATCATTGTATACCATGTCATCATCCTCTATTATGCCACATGTCACTTCCATTTGGCCAATCGTATATTTCCACATATAGATCCACTAGTTGTTTTCCATGTGTCAACGGTTCATTGGTCCAAAGAAAACCATGTGGAATATATGGGTGCATTAAACGACATGCATTTCGACACACAATCCACTATACATTCTCTTACTCATCGTAAAATCAATTGAAAGGTGCATTATGTTTAACTATGTTCAATAGTGCACATGTCTGTGCGCATGAATTTGTTGATTGATTGCTAATATTTGGATCCACCATCAACATATGTGATCTTTAACAAATTTAGTGATTTTAAAATACATTTGGTGTTTTTGGTCCTCATTATAGTTGTTAATTCAAACGATCCTAACTTCTCATACGAAAGGAGTTTTTCCAACTATGATATATTATTGGAAATGTCTCGAAGATGTACATCTAACCATACCATTCATATATTAATTTTGGTATCATGAATTTGACCAAAAATATATAAAATCCAAATCATTTTGGCTCCATGTGATGAAGGCATGTAAGGGATCGAACTAACATACTGCTTCCTTGGATTCATGAATCACATTGTTACTTCCTTAGACATCCCCTTTGACATCAATAACACTAGTTCTCATCAATCAAAACACTAGGTCCAACAATATCCCACTTTATCTTATAGAGGTGTTGAGGCAATTTAACTACCTATCATTAATTGTCAACCCGAGGGTTTCGTAAAACTTGCGCAGTGTGTGTGAACTATATATGCCATAAATTAACCTCCAATTTAGATTAATCTAACTATGAAATAAAATGATGACAAACCAAAAACATAAGGAAAATGAAATCAATCTACGTAAAGGAAAAACTTAATCTACGAAAGGCAATTCAAATCTTATTGATAAAAGTTGTTTGATATGAACGTGCACACAATCTCTTGAAAATGAATCTTTTAATCTGGGAATGAAAATAAATCTAATCTACTTGCATGAAATGAAAATTTGATCTATACACATACTTGCATGATTGAAATCAGACTTAATCTAATGAAATCTATGAAAATAGGAAATCTAATCTAGGAAAGCATTCAAAACACACTTACTAGAATTGAAATCTTAATATACTAAACACACTTGAATGAATGGGAAAACTAATCTACTTGCATGATTGAAATCAAACTTAACAAGAAAGTAAATTTACACTAATTAAAGAAAATCTAGTCTACGAAAGCAATAAATCTTTAATCTATAAAAAATAGGAAATCTAATCTAGGAAAGCAGGAAACTTTAATCTATGAAAACATTGAAATCTAATCTACCACATGTATAAGTGAAAATCTAAACTATCACGCATGCATAAATAAAAATCTAAACTATGACACACTTGCATAGAATTGGAAATCTAATCTAGGCACACTTCATGAATTCAAAATCTAAACTTCTTGCAAGAATTGAAAAGCATGAATTGAAATCTAAACAATCTTAACTACAAAGAAAGAAAAGTGACAAATCAATCTAAACCTGTAAGAGCACACAAACAAAATGAGCATATGAAAATTTAACTTATGAAAGCGTGTAAACGAACATAAAGGAAATAATAAAAAAGTATGAAATGAAAAGTAAACTAAACATAAAGAAATGAATGAATTTGTGATACAATCTCACACTCATTTAGGTGGCCAATCCAATGATGCATTAGGATGGTAAGTGAAGAAGCTCCATAGCAAGCAAAACAAAATCAAAGTGAAAGAACACTAATGAGTATGGTGCCAAATCCAATTATTTATTCAAAAAATAAGCATAACTCCAAACTTTACACATGCCTTTGAAAGGAGAAGTCTCTCCTATTTATACAAAAACATAAGAAGCTACCTCATTAATGAGGATCCACTATTCTCTCCCTAAATCCCTAAAAAACTCAACCAAATAGACACATATCTCTTTATCCATGATTTTTATCCATAAGATATGGTTGATTCTTATCCCAACTCTTCTTCCAATCTTGAATAGAATTCGAAATTGATCCTTGGAGGCCACATAAGAGTGTCTTGGAACCTTCCAAATGACCTACACTTGTCATTAAACTCAAGCCACTTTTAGATATTAGCAAGTATATGTCATTTTTCTAATTTTTAACCATTAATTCACTATAAACACTTTAAAAATATAGCTTTATGAAAATATAATTATGAACCCATATGATGATAGAAATGTAGGGTTATATAGTGACAAAGTGATGGAATGAAGGTGATAGAGGTGAAATGAGGTGTGAATGAAGTGAAAATATATGTCATTTTAAAGACATTTTGGAGACCTAACATACCCCCCAACTAGAGTAATTGCATTTCCTCATGCAAATATTGCATTAATTCCTTTTTTCTGCTTGGCTTATATAAATGCTCTTTAAACTTTGCATTCGATTATATTTGAAAATTTTCATTTCTTTTTGAAAAGTATTCCTTGTCATATATTGAATTACAACATGTTTGTTTGGTTCTTGTGTGGCAACCAAATTTTAATTGGTATTGGTTATTTTGTATCAATACATTGTTTCTTTTTGTTGCAGCAAGGTTCCTTTAATATTTTGAGAATGCATATTTAAACCATCCATATAATATGCTCATTATTTGGTTGTGATTTTGCAAATAATACATTTTTTTAACCATAATGCAATCATAATTGATTAGGACAAGTATGTTAGGATGAAATGAAGTGGAACGGAAGGAAGTGATATGAAAAGTGATCATAATGGATGTTCCTCCCCCCCAACTAAAGGTGTTTTCAGTTTTTAAATGAGAAAAGAAATATGGTAAAGTATTTTCCAAAAATTATAATTTCAGTATTTAAGGAATTATATGATTAAAATTTAGAAAATAACATAAATAAAGTGCTCGCATGGTTCTTCTTCTTCCCTACATCATGCTTGAAAACGTAATATTAGACAAAATTATTTCGATAATGCAAAAACTCAATGTTAACAAAAATATGTTTACAATTAAATTTAGTTAAGGTGAGCTATTGCATCTTTATTCAATTAATTGTGTCTTGTGTTTTCTCATTATTTTCCTTTTTTTCTTGCTTCGATAGGTGTGTTTAAATAAACCATCACAACAACTTATTCTCAATTTCCTCCAATCATGAATTTCACATCAATTTTTAAGATACGCATTTTTTTTTCTTTTATGGAAATAACATAAAATATAATTACAATATAAAAATTAATGAATTATTTACAAAATAAAAATGAAATATGAAAACATCACTCCATGCCTCCTATAGATAAGGGAGATTAGATCTTCTCCTTCCATCATGGCCGCAACTAAACAAGTGCGTTAAATTAGAAACAGTTTTTCTCACGCAATCTGGAAAATAAGGCTCTAATGAACCTCAAATATCTCTCAAATGGTTACGAATTTGAGGAAATTGCTCATTGTAAACCTAAGTCACCCCGTTCTGAGAAAAATCCATGTTTTATTTTTCTGAGATTCATTTTCATTTTGTCACAAAATGCATTTTAAAAATGATATTTTTAGGTTGTTACACACTCTCGCAAATAAGGCTCTGAAGAACCTTGAAGATCTCTCAAATAGTTACGAATTTGAGGTTGTTACGCATTCTCGCAAATGCTCTGGCTAAGAAAATTGATTGTGGGTTCGCGGGCTCCTCTTGTTATCAGTGTAGGCCATGATGTTGTTGAAGAGATGGTTGGAGGCATAAGTCCAAATCTTGGTAACGTTGTCCCTCTCGAAATCGATGCCATCGTCCAGCACCAATTTTGATATCTCATGTTTTTTGTCCATAAAACTGCATCTCATAGATTGATACATAGATTTCTTCTCAGCTCGTTTAGCATTCAGAGATTGAAGGTTCATAAAAATCATATTCTCAATTTGTCAATTCTCTTGGAAATGAAAACAAAAATAAAAGAGAATTGATTTTATTTCAAATTTTATATTTTCCTTATTCATAAACATGATTTTTTTTATTGAAAATATTTTTGTGTGGCTCTTACTGCACCACTAGAAATCCAAGAAAAACAAAAACAAATGAAATAAACAAAAATTTCTAAAAATTTAAAATTCAAAAATTTAATAAAGAGCTAAATTAAGAACCTAAATGCAATCACATCTGATTTTATTTTTCTACTTTATCCTATGTTATTTGAAAGGAATTTTTTGTTAAGTATATGAATGTTTCCAATGGAGCCATTTACAAATAAAAATTTCTGAAATGCTCATATCCAAATTTGCAAAATGTACCCGATTGTATGTGAGGACATGAGAAATCGTTTTCATTTTTGGATCTGGCGCAAAGATTAGTTGAAGGCTAAATGAATGTAGTGACATAGTCACCTACTGAAACCACTCTTCAATATAGTATTTGTGCTCCGAAGAATGTTTGATCTGCATTCTAGATCTTTCATCAATAAATGATTTAGTATCGTTTTTTTTTTGTTTTACAAATATTATTGAAATTTATGCAGCTAAATGATTTATGCATCTACACGTTCTAACCATGCATCTAGGAAAATAAAATAAAAACTAAAAACAAAAAATGAAATCTAGAATGAATGTTAGTTTCTATGCACACTTCCCCAACAACAGCGCCAAATATTGAGGCAATTTAATTACCTATCCTTTAATTTTCAACCCGGGGGTTTTGTAAAACTTCTAAAGCGTGTGTGCACTATATATGCTAGAAATTAACCTCCAATTTAAACTAATATAACTACGAAATCGAATGATGACAAACCAAAAACATAAGGAAATTGAAATCAATCTACGTAAAGGAAAAACTTAATCTACGAAAGGAAATTCAAATCTTATTCACAAAAATTGTCTGATATGAACGTGCACACAATCTCTTGAAAATGAGTCTATTAATATAGGAATGAAAATAAATATAATCTACTTGCATGAAATGAAAAGTTGATCTATACACAAATTTGCATGATTGAAATCATACTTAATATAATGAAATCTATGAAAATAGGAAATCATTCAAAACACACTTACTAGAATTGAAATCATAATCTACTACACACACCTGAATGAATGCGAAAACTAATCTAATTGCATGATTGAAATCAAACTTAACAAGAAAGTAAATTTACGCTAATGAAATAAAATCTAGTCTAGGAAAGCAAGAAATCTTTAATCTATGAAAAATAGGAAATCTAATCTAGGAAAGTAGGAAACTTTAATCTAGGAAAACATTGAAATCTAATCTACCACATATGTATAAGTGGAAATATAAACTATCACACATGCATACATAGAAATTTAAACTACGAAAAACTTACATAGAATTGGAAATCTAATCTAGGCACACTTCATGAATTCAAAATCTAAACTTCTTGCAAGAATTAAAAAGCATGAATTTAAATCTAAACAATCCTAAATACAATGAAATAAAAGTGACCAATCCATCTAAACCTGCAAGAGCACACAAACAAAATGAGCATATGAAAACTTAACTTATGATAGCATGTAAATGAACATAAAGGAAATAATGAGAAAGCATGAAATGAAAACTAAACTAAACATAAAAAAATAAATGAAGTTATGATACAATCTCACACTCATTTAGGTGGCCAATCTAATGATGCATGAGAATGGCAAGTGAAGAAGCTCCATATGCAAGAAAAACCAAATCAAAGTAAAATAACACTCATAAGTATGGTGTCAAATCCAATTCTTTATTCAAAACATGAGAATAACTTCAAACTTTACACATGCCTTTGAGAGTAGAAGGCTCTCCTATTTTTACAAAACATAATAAGCTACCTCATTAATGAGGATCCACTATTCTCTCCCCATATCCCTAAAAATCTCAACCAATTAAACTCATATCCCTTTATCCATGATTTTTCTCCATGAAATGTGGTTGATTCCTATCACAAATCTTTTTCCAATCTTGAAGAGAATTTGAAATTAATCCTTGGAGGCCACATAAGAGTGTCTTGGAACCTTCCAAATGACCTACACTTGTCATGAAACTCAAGCCACTTTTATATATTAGCAATTATATGTCATTTTTCTAATTTTTAACCATTAATTCACTATAAACACCTGAAAAATATAACTTTAGGAAAATACAATTATGAACCCATATGATGATAGAAATGTAGGGTTATATAGTGACAAAGTGATGGAATGAAGGTGATAGATGTGAAATGAGGTGTGAATGAAGTGAAAATATATGTCATTTTAAAGACATTTTGTAGACCCAACATACCCCCCAACTAAACTGATTGCATGTCCTCATGAAAGTACTGCATTAATTTCTTTGATTTGCTTGCAACGTCTTTTCTTTTGAATGAGCTTGGATTATATCAATCCTCTTTAAAATTTTCATTTAATTATATTTGACAATTTTCATTTCTTTTTGAAAAGTATTCCTTGTCATATATTGAATTGCAACATGTTTGGTTGGTTCTTATGTGGCAATCAAATTTTAATTGGTATTGGTTCTTGTGTATCAATACCTTGTTTCTTTTTGTTGCAGTGAGGTGCCTTTAACATTTTGAGAATGCATATTTAAATTAGCCATATAATATGCTCATTATTTGGTCGTCATTTTGCAAATCATACAATTTTTGAACCATAATTCAATCATAATTGATTAGGACAAGTATGTTAGGATGAAATGAATTGAAACATAATGAAGTGGTATGAAAAGCGATCATAATGGATGTCCCCTCCCCTCCCCCAACCAAAGTTGTTTTCGGTTTTTAAATGAGAAAGGAAATATGGTAAAGTGAAAATTGTAATTTCAGTATTTAAGGAATTCTATGATTAAAAGCTATAAAATAACATACCTTTACTTACCTAAGAAGTGGAAAAATTGTGCATGTGTAGAGAAGTGTGGATCCTACTGATGTATCATGGAATATAATGTAGAATTTCATCTACTTCTTAGTTGCATAAATGGTGGATGAGGTCATGAAATTGGATTCTTTATTTCTGCTACCAAATCTGTTGTATTCGCTACAAAAAGTTGAAGTGATATAGTCTTCACCTGCTACAAAACTAGATGGTACAATTCTAGTCATGCGAAAAATGTGTTGTTGTCGAGCATGAAGAGAATTCATTGGATTATCTACCATTAATTAATGTTGTTAACCAATACGAGAAAAACTCGTCATTAATGTTAACGAGTTCAAAGGTACCTAATTACATCTTATGAAGTGTGAATAGATGAGTTAATGTCAAGCCACTTGCAAGATCCAACGATCAAGAGACATTGATGTATTCCCATGATTTTCAGTGAGAGAACTTGTCATTAATGCATACAAGCCTCAAGGTACTAATAAAGACTCTAGCCTTGATCATAGATAAGGTGTTGATGTCGATAGGCCAAGACTTGTTAGAATGGAGGCATTAATGAATCCCCCGTCATCTAACGCAAGTATAGAATAATGATTTTGGAATGAACATGGATGAAAATTTCCATCAAGCAGGATTTATTTAATGGAAAGGAAAATGACAAGAGGGTAAACAAGTGAATGGAAATTAAAAGGACAAATCAGCATGTAAGCGAGTTGAATGTCTTTATTAATGGGTTAATGAAAATGAATGGAAATTATGGAAAATGTGAAAGAAACATGCAACACTTCCAAGGAAAATGGTGATGATGATGTTTATTGGCAATTCTTCAATAGCTTGTGAGTTTGGAGAGGAAAAATGATGGAATTTATGGATGATAAAAATGGATCTAATTTGTTCATGTTTCTTGAAATTAGTCCTAGAAATCCAATCATGCATAAATTGGCTTTCTTCAATTCTCTGATTATCCTCGAACCTGAGAAAAAAACATGGCACTAACATTGCAATAAAACGTAAGTGTGTTCAAAGAGAAGCTATCAATTTCTCTCAGTACATACACAAAAATTTTTGCATAATTAATGCTTAGTAAAACAAGTTTATGACATGTCTTCATTTCAAATTATCATGGTTATTCCAATTTCACAATTGCGATAATAAATCCAATTTCTAAAAAATGACAATATGCACATTTTCCTCAATTTACGTTTGAACCATAGCAAAGAAATATTAATTTTTGAATTCTTAATGATTCCTACAAAACAATCTTTGATCAAAATTCGTCAATAGACCCTGTAGATAAAGTGTTCTTATGGTTCTTCTTCTTCCCTGCATCATGCCTGAAAATGTAATATTAGACAAAATTATTTTGATAATGCAAAACCAAAATGTTAACAAAACTCAGTTTACAATTAAATTTAGTTAAGGTGAGTTATTGCGCCTTTATTCAATTAATTTTGTCTGGTTTTTTCTCATTCTTTTCATTTTTTTCTTGCTTCAAAGGGTGTGTTTAAATAAACCATCACAACAACTTTTTCTCAATTTGCTCCAATCATGAATTTCACATCAATTTTTAAGACATGCATTTTTTTCTTTTATGGAAATAACATACAATATAATTACAATCTAAAAATTAATGAAATATTTACAAAATAAAATTGAACTATTAAAACATCACTCCATGCCTCATGTAGATAAGGGATATCAAATCTTCTCCTTCCATCATGGCCACAACTGAATCGGTGCATTAAATTAGAAATTGTTTTTCTCATGCAATCTAGAAAATAAGGCTCTAAAGAACCTTGAACATATCTCAACTGGTTACGAATTTGAGGAAATTTCTCATTGTAAAATTAATTCACCTCGTTCTAAGGAAAACCCATCTTTTATTTTTCTGAGATTCGTTTTCATTTGGTCACAAAATGCATTTTAAAAGTGAAGTTTTTAGGCTGTTACCCATTCTCTCAAAGAAGGCTCTGAAGAACCTCAAATATCTCTCAAATAGTTAGAATTTGAGGAAATCACTAACCATAAACATAATTCACCCCGTTATGAGAAAAACTCGTGTTTTATTTTTTTTGTAATTCATTTTCATTTTGTCTAAAAAAAAATTCTAAAAAAATTCTAAATGCTCTAGCTAACAAAATCGATTGCTGGTTCGTGGGTTTTTCGTAGGATCCTCTTGTTATTAGTGTAGGCCATGACTCAGTTGAAGATATGGTTGGAGACATAAGGCCAAATATCGGTATCGTTGGCCCTCTCAAAAGAGATGCCATCATCCAGCACCAATTTTGATCTCACATTTTTTCTGCCCATAAAATTGCATCTCATAGATTGATACATAGATTTCTTCTCAGCTCGTTTAGAATTCATAGATTGAAGGTTGATAAAAAACGTATTCTCAATTTGTCAATTCTCTTGGAAATGAAAACAAATATAAAAGAGAATTGATTTTATTTCAAATTGTACATTTTCCTTATTCATAAACGTGATTTTTTTTATTGAAAATATTTTTTTGTGGCTCTTATTGCGCCACTATAAATCTGAGAAAAGACTAGGTCCAACAATATCCCACTTTATATTATAGAGGTGTTGAGGCAATTTAATTACCTATCATTTAATTGTCAACTCGGGGGTTTCGTTAAACTTGCGAAGCGTTGGTGCACTATATATGCTAGAAATTAACCTCCAGTTTATATTAATCTAACTACGAAATCAAATGATGACAAACCAAAAACATAAGGAAACTGAAATCAATCTACGTAAAGGAAAAATTTAATCTACGAAAGCCAATTCAAATCTTATTCACAAAAGTTGTCTTATATGAACGTGCACAAAATCTCTTGAAAATGAATCTTTTAATCTATGAATGAAAATAAATCTAATCTACTTGCATGAAATGAAACGCTGATCTATACAAATACTTGCATGATTGAAATTAGACTTAATCTAATTAAATCTATGAAAATAGGAAATCTAATCTAGGAAAGCATTCAAAACAGGCTTACTAGAATTGAAATCTTAATCTAATACACACACTTGAATGAAATGGAAAGATAATATACTTTCATGATTGAAATCAAACTTAACAAGAAATTAAATTTACATTAATGAAAGAAAATCTAGTCTAGTAAAGCAAGAAATCTTTAATCTATGAAAAATAGGTAAGCTAGGAAAGCAGGAAACTTTAATCTAGGAAAACATTGAAATCTAATCTACCACATATGTATAAGTGGAAATCTAAACTATCACACATGCATAAATAGAAATCTAAACTACGACACACTTGCATAGAATTGGAAATCTAATCTAGGCACACCTCATGATTCAAAATCTAAACTTCTTACAAGAATTGAAAAGCATGAATTGAAATCTAAACAATCGCAACTACAATGAAAGCAAAGTGACCAATCCATCTAAACCTGCAAGAGCACACAAATGAAATGAGCATATGAAAATTTAACTTATGAAAGCATGTAAATGAACATAAAGGAAATAATAACAAAGCATGAAATGAAAACTAAACTAAACATAAAGAAATGAATGAAGTTATGATACAATCTCACACTCATTTAGGTGGAAAATATAATGATGCATGAGGATAGCAAGTGAAGAAGCTCCATATGTAAGAAAAATCAAATAAAAGTGAAAGAACACTCATGAGTATGGTGCTAAATCCAATTCTTTATTCAAAACATGAGCATAACTCCAAACTTTACACATGCCTTTGAGAGTAGAAGGATCTCCTATTTATACAAAACATAAGAAGCTACCTCATTAATGAGAATCCACTATTCTCTCCCTAGGTCCCTAAAAATCTCAACCAATTAGACACATCCCTTTATCCATGATTTTTCTTTATGAGATATGGTTTATTCCTATCCCAAATCTTCTTCCAATCTTGAAGATATTTCTAAATTGATCCTTGGAGGCCACATAAGAGTGTCTTGGAAGCTTCCAAATGACCTACATGTGTCATGAAACTCAAGCCAATTTTAGATATTAGAAAGCATATGTCATTTTTCTTGTTTTTAACCATTAATTCACTATAAACACTTGAAAAATATAACTTTAGGAAAACACAATTATGAACCCATATGATGATAGAAATGTAGGAATATATAGTGACAAAGTGATGGAATGAAGGTGATAGATGTGAAATGAGGTGTGAATGAAGTGATAATATATGTCATTTTAAAGACATTCTAGAGATCCAACTAGAGGAAGACTAAACATACCCATGGGTCATGGTATACCTATGAGGGAATCCATTCTTACCTATGATAACTGGTAAAACTAGTGAGAATCCATTAGATTAAGCCAGGTATACCGAGAGGAACTCAATTATTGGTTATTTTGTGCACGTGAAGCATTGAAAAGAAGGAGAATTGTTGAGAGACCATAGGAACTAATGAAGGGATTTCCTTTTGCATAAAACAATCCTTCATGGGCCATGTTTTGTTATGTGATTAGCCTAGACACAATGCTTGAGAGGTAGCATTGCTATTTCCTACCACTGAACTTTGTTGTAATCTATAGAATAACATTCATCAGCTACCAATAGTATGTGCACCAAAAAATATTATATAATAATACACATAATGAAAAAAGGGAAAAAATAGAGAAAAAAAAGTAACGGTGATTCCAAAAAAGTGCCTTTATATTATATATATTAGCAAACAAAAATAGCCTCATAGTTTGTAATACATAAATATTTATATTTCCTCTAGAAAATTACAACAATTATACTAACTAACCGACTTTTTTGACCAACTCAACAGGGAGTCAAACGATGTACAATATAGTCCAAAATTCAATCAAATATGTCAAATCGATGAGCATCTCCCCCACACTCAATTCCTTCTTCATCTCGAAGAAGGGGAGATTTGGACTTGATACATTACCAAAAATAATTGTAGAAGGAGAGGAGGAAAGAATTGAAGAAATAAAAGACTAGATCAATTTTTGGCTAGTTTAATGAGTGTGTTGGTGCTAAACTAGTTTAAGCTAGAAAAGCGGCTAGTGATGGCTAGTCAATAGACTTTGTTTGTTGAGATTCATCCCCATTCTCTAGTGGCATCTTTGGATGCAAAATTTTGATTCCCAATCTCTCTCTCTCTCTCTGTTCAACCAAATAGACCCTTCAACTTATATCTTTAGGGTGGTCGACTATGTTGGATGCAAGGAAGGGTTGCATTCTAACATTATAGGGAAAACAAATTGGTACTTCGATCTTAGAGGAAGTGGGCGAGGTGAAGGCGCTAGTGGAGGGTTGTCTCCAAATGTTGTCTGATATATAATTTGGAAAAGTATCTAAATATGTTGATCAAATGTTGACTAGTCCTGAACTGAGTATTTTACCTTCACCTCCAAAGCCTTCATTTCTACTAATTATTTCAAATTTTTAGATAATGAGCTTTCTATGAAGGCTGGTAAGTTAGGCATGCCATGTTTCTCTAGCCTTTGTACTTAATGTTTATACTATGTAGATATTCAAAAACATTGGTAGCTTCTATCTAAGTTCTCTTTTCTTCCCTTGGCCACTTTCGTTCTTCCTGTGTCAAGTTTCGTCTTTTTCTTCTCATCCTATATTATTTGATTTTCAAGGGATGATATTTCGCAAGGTTCAAAAACACATTGTTTCCTATATAACAATTCCTTAATAAATACTTGTTGGATTCTGAGTCTTTTACATGATGTTAACAAATAGGTTAGCCAATTATTAAGGATAGCATTAAGAAATAATATCTACCCTATCCTGGTCTCCTTCAATTTATTATTTACTTATTTAAATGAAGTAAACCCCTACTCCATTATGGAATATAATTCTTCTATATTCTATGCTTGGTTTTGTTGTTGGAGTTGCAAGAGCTACTCTCTAATTTTTAAGTTTTCGTCAATAAGTTGGTGAACTAATTATTTCATAGCATCTAGTCAGTATTCTAATTGGATTGGAAAAGGAAACTATATTTTTTCATGGTTGAGGTCATGCAATCAGTCCATACTACTTATTTATTCTCATTTTTATGTTGTAGTCTAATGGCTACCTTCCTTGACCACTTCCATCTGAAAAAAAATAAACAATAAAAAATAAAAAAAATGAAACTTCCTTAAGCATATGGAATACCTAGTTGTCTAACACCTTTGTTGTATCTTGTGTTGTTGTATTCATATTAGGTTGAGCACCCTTTGGTTTCTTCAATTTATCATTACATATCTTGTCGTGGTGAATCTTTAACGATCTTGACACAATGGTCTAAGTCACTAGTCAGATCGATTGGACTAGGTGTTCTGAGTATTGTGGAGTGCAAGTCAATTATACTTGTTTTGTATGTTGTTACTCATGTTGGGGTAAGTTTCTAAGTGCATATGATTCATAAATCTCCTCCTTGATCTGGATGATGATGCCCAAATTTTCTGACTTAGTGTGCTCACACGAGATAGTTGGGGATTGTAATTTTGTTTCTTTAGTTGGCCTTTGAATTTGAGTGGATTCTTACTCTATTGTGGTTATTTTTATGGGTGGAGAGTTAGTTGTCAACTTGATTGGTATATGTGTCTGTTTTGTTCTTGGATTTTTTATTCAACTTAAATATCCCATAGCATCAATTATTGGAACTATTGCCATCAACTCCATCTTTCGACTCATTCCCTAATCCTATTGGACAAGTTGCCTCCCTTTTTCTTATTCAACCATCATCTTTTGCTTTACTATTTTTATGAAAAATATTTAGCCTAGGTAAGTGATACCAATATTTTCGGCCCGACATATGAGCCCATAAAATATTTTGTTCTAATTTTTCATCAAGTGAGCTTTCCTTTTGTTGTTGTTTATTTCCTCACATGTTTATATATGGTGTCCAATTTTCTATACAAATTGGGGTCATATAGTGTAATATCCTATAGTACCTCTTGCAAATTTATTCCCAGTGACTATGGTTATTCAACTACAGGTTTTGTCACCCACCTGATTTTCTTCTTAGTGGTCGGTTGTACAAGTGCTGACAAGTTAACCTTAAATGGTATTGTGTACAACTTGGCCTCCCTTTCTTCTTCTTGTTCCCCATAATTCAATGGAAGGGTTGCACTAGTTATGGTCTAAAGTATTGCCTCGAGAATTGAAAAGATTGTGTTTGTTTTTCAGTTGAGTTCATTAAATATATCTAAGACTAATGGTTGGTTGAAAAGGTATTCGGGATGAACATAGTCAGAGTTGACATACCAGACTCTAGTCATATTCAATCAATATTGATATGATACTTTCTTGGTAAGGCCCGATGAACCTATTGTGGGACTCTCCATATATGAGTGGAATTTTTCAAATCAATTAGCAACTTATGGAACATTTCTTCTAGGGTTAAGGATTTTATCCTATCTGACCAATTGTTGGTGAAGCACTTGAAATTCTTCATTGCGGATATAAGTTTTTTTCATAAATTTAGTATCTTCGAACGGAGTGACCTACAACATAGCTATCCAAATTAATAAAGAGGGAAAATGGATTGCCTTATGAGATTCTTAGTATTCTGTAAAGCTTGTCTTAAGAATGGCAACAACATGATCAGCCCAATTGTATTATTTCTTTTTCCTGAAAATCTAGCCAATAGATTCCAATATGTTTAATTTGATGTATGATACCTAACCCACTAAAGTGAGGCACAAAGACAATTATATAGTCCCATTTAATTTGCGGGTCTATAACTTGTCCAATTATTGGCCCCTTAAAAAATATTGGTGGTTGTTCATCCAGTGAATTCCCATATCCATGCATTGGAGTCGACCATTCTGGATATTTTTTCACCCTTTTGAGGTAAACTACTAATTTATGAATTGTAGTCGCAGTGATGGCTAGATGGATTTCTAACCAAAGCACTCCAACATGGAATCAACTAATAATAAATTTTTTGGTTTTATCCTTCGTTCCTTGAAATTATGCAATAAAAGGGGTGCCAAAGTAGTCTCGAATGCCTACGATGTAAAAATGATCCATCTTTGTGTGACACTTCTTGTTAACTAAGGCCCATTTTTTGAAAAAATACCAATGTTTATTGGAAAAAGGTCTCTTCAAACTTGGAATATCTTAGATTTTTGGTGATAAAATTTTGATTTCAGTTTGACCCAAGGTTCGACCGAGGGTGCCAACAAAGAGCCTGTGTAGTCTAGCACTTCGCCAGCATTTTCACCCTTTCGGAAATGAAAGAGAGTCTCACTTGAGGTGAGCCAGTTCCATGAAATATTACAGGGGTCTTAGATATTCTTAATTATCAGTTGCACAACAATTATTACAATCATTCTTAACCAATAAAATTAGTACATTCATTTAGAAATTAGATGCATTTAGAAAAAATTTAAAGGGGCACATAAATACACAAACTATTTCCATAATTCCTAACTTCCATTAATAACAACAACGGTCTATTATGTCAAATCATGGCATTATATCTCGCAGCATTCACAGATTTTCACGCGGATTAAAAATACAAATAAAACTCAAAACAATGGTTATAATCCATATCTAAAGGCTACAAAACTCAGACCATCCATCTCTATCTGATCTGTTGGCTCAGTATGAACCTTGTGGCACTATCTAAACTCATTTTTCACTGTCTTTTCACTTATTTTATACCTACGCTCACTTGATCTTATACCTCTCTCGCTTAATCCTGGTTTTCCAATACCTAGGGGTAATACCTTGGTTCTTATTTTACTGTATCAACATCGGTCCCTGGTTCTTCGGCCCGCTCCCTTGTTTTTTTTTGCACGAATTCCAAATACATATGTTGTCATTTTAATTTTTCTAGTCCTTTTCTTCCGAAAGCTTCATTCAAAATTTCCTTCGTGACTATTATCCCTTCCAAAAATGAAGGACCCAGCATGCCCCAACCACGTCCTATTAACTCACCCTCGAGTGAATGTGTTGTTGTTTCTTCTAAATTTGTTGGGGGTTGGCTTCCACTAGCTTAAGGTATGATACCTTCAAACGAAGGAACCAACTTTGGAACAGTCTGGAGATCAAAATACTTAAAACCGGTGAATGCATACAAAGACTCAAGGCCAAGAATCCATGAGTGTAGAAATCTTGGTCGAGAATTAGGAAACAATATGCTTTGTAGGATCGCTAGGCTCAAACCCAACTAACTCCTGAATTTTTTAGTCAACAACAATGGACAATGTAGTTAAAGTCGTGAAATTTTTCTGAGCTTCCGGCCGAAGGCCACAGAGAACTTGCTTGGTAACATGTGCATCATATTCCAACTGAGTGATTTCTACTTCAATTACATCTGCTTGATTTAAGAGCTGCTACTTAGCATCCAGATCAGAATTTACTAGGGCCTGCTGATAAATATTATGAGCATTCTCACGCAGGGGATCAATGGTTGCATTTTTCTTCGCAACAACACGACTGGCGTCATAGATCCGGTGAAACATATGTTTGAATTCTTGCATAACCTGCAACAAAGTAACACAGAGAGAAGTGGTGTTCTTCAATCGTTCATGAATCTGAGATTGATAAGTGGAGTAAGGATACAATGTGGATGGATGCATAGTCTTAAAAGTGCTCTGAAGCTCTGCATTTTTGGACACAATCTATTGGCAAGTTGCTTCAACAGCAATACAACATCCGGTAGGGGAGAAAGTGGAGAAATATTCGAGTTTTTCAATTGCATATGGAGAAAAAATAGGCCATAAATATTGCAATTGGAGGTGGACCCCACTAATATTATTCTCTAATCCTTCCTACTCAACTTGTATTTTGGCTTGAACTACGGAGGCGACATGCAAATGATGTTGTTGCTCTTCACAAGTGACTTGAAGATCATTGCACCTGGTCTCTGTCTAGACTAACTGATGTTGCAATTGAGAAACAAAAGAATGAATGAATTGAACTAACTGAGGAGAGGACCAGTTACTAATGGTATCGACCGAAATGTTATTAGCTGACAGGAGCCGGGATTGTAGTTGTCTACCACTAGGAACCGTCCATCTGGATTGATCCTGGGGAGAATATTCTCTTTGAACCACATCTCTTTGATTATGTATAATCCGATGTAAAACAAGGCTAGGAATGAAGGTGATAAGGTCATGTTGCTGCGCAACAAGGGAAATTACTTAACAGCCTTGGTCGACGTCTCTCATTAAGTTAGAAACTTATTCGCCAAAAATCAATAGAGGGGCGGATAAGGATGGTTATGAGAGAGAAGAAACAATGGATGGACCAGTCAATGGAGGGGAAACAATAGTGGTGGCCATATGAGTGGAATGCGTGGCTACAGATTCAAATTCCATTTCTACAGGGTCATGAAGAGTGGTAGGTGATTTAGGATAGTCTGATAGTGTGGCTGCAGATGAATGAGGTGTTTCATCAGAGGTTGTATGTGGGGATGGGGGTGTTCCCTCATGAATAGGTATTGCAGAATTCATAACTGAAGGGTCGAAATTGAGGTCAATTAAAGTGGAATAAAGGGGAGCATGATGAACCTAGTGTTAGCCACCTATAAAATTTGTTATAGCAAAAGGTGGCTAGGACTTTCTGAGCCTTCAAGGAGCAAATTTTATTGCTAAAAATTGTTGGCTCTTGAATACTTTTCTAGGCCTCATGCCTCTGTCCAAAATCTTCATTTGCTGTTTCCATTTCATACTCTGAGAATTCTGCTAAATTCCAAAGAGAAAAAACTGCTGCAAAGACCATCATTTTCCCCTTCTCCCACTCACAACTAACCTTCATTTGCTCTCCCTTTTCCCCATAAATTTCCTCTATTTTTCATGTTTTTCTTTCATGAAAATCACCCTTCCATAGTTGAAAACTCATTTTTTAACTATTTCGAACCCCCCGATTCCTTTGAAAACCATGAAAAATTCATAAAAAACACAAGTCTTTATTATGGACTTTAGCCCCTTTGGCTAATCCCCCTAACCACTTCCCCCACATGCCCTTACCATAAAAACCAAGTGCTAAGCCCCTCACGGCGCTTATCGCATTGCTAAATTTCAAGCGAGCGCAAGTCTTTTGCCGTGTCGCCTTAAAAATTCCGATGCGATCGCCCGCTGTATTATAAACCTGCCCGATCACCTTTTTTCTTTTATAAAAAACGAAGAACCCATTTATCCAAAGTTTGTTACAAAAAACCAAATTCACATGGTTTAATATAAAAATGGGTAGATTAAGAAGACCCGATCGCACAATCGTAATCGGAGAACTCACAATGGGTTGATCAAGAAGACCCGCATCAAAGTTCCGATGTGATTGGGTCTTGAGTGTTAAAACTTCCCCCCACCTTAGTTTCATATGACCTTCCCCGGGCCCAAGTGTTAAAGATCCCAGGCGCCAATCGCATCACACAAATTCAAAGTGCGTGAGTTTTTGCCATCGTCCGAAAGTTCTGATGTGATTTGCCTTTTGTGTTTAAAACCCTGATCGCATTTCGTTATCGATCGTTCTTTCCCTTTATAAAATCATGAAACCCACTTTTCCAAAGTTTAAACGTAAAAACTCAAGTCACGTGTTGAAATATTTTAATGGGTTGATTGAAAAGAGTCGATCGCACAATCGCAATCGGAGAAAATACAATGGGTAGATTGAAAGAACAGGCCCGATGACCCGATTGCGATTGGCCCTTTTATGCACGCCCCGAGCATATTACATTCCGTAAAGACCATAGGCCCTGCAGTCGGGCACCTATCATATATGTATATCCCGATCCATTTAAAAAACCTTTGTTTTTGTTGAAAAATTTGGGTTTTCATAAGTTATAAAGTTTTTCCACCGATCCACTCTAGAACTAATCCCCACCATTGATCGAATGCCGATCAAGCGGCCATCGCTCCGTCGCATTGCAAACTTACATCACGTCCACTTTCTTGTTCCACTGATTGACCTCTCTCCCAATTGGTTCTCCACCGTCGATCTGATCTGCAGATCGACGGCCTGCGCTCCATCGCATCGCATGTTTCAATCGGCCCATTTGCATGCCACCCCCGATTGCGATCCCTCAATTGAAATCTGTCGATTGAATCCGGACCATCCACGTGTCTGAATCGGACGGTCCAAAATGACTCTTACTTATTCTTTTTTGCGACCTTCTTTTACCTCTTTTTTGAGTAAATCTCCACCGTTGGATGTTTTCATCCAACGGCCACGCTCCTCTCCCGCCTTCTAAAGCATTTTAACCCATTTCGCAAGATTTCTTAACTATTTTTGTGTTTTGCAAGTGTTTTTTATGGTTTTCCATTATATAATGAAGGAAGGCCGAAGGCCGGGAAAGACGTTTCCCGTGCCTGTTTTACATCATAGGGAACTATCCGCCGGGCTCTATTCCGTTGTTTCATCGATGCTCTATAGGCATTGATGCCTTTAAAAGCCCTGCGCGGCTCTGCACATTGACAAGACACTGTGTTTTAAACATGATTTAAAAGAGTGTAAGTTTGAAGAATGGAGTGCAGCAGAGATGAAGATTAAAGATAGATCTGGAAAATTACAGCTAAAAATATTATCAAAAGTTTTATTCCCTGGATTCAAACACAGTCAAAAGAAATCATAAGTGTTTAAACTGACAGAAAGTTTTCCACCACCTACATTTGAGGCGAATTGATTCCTCGGCTACTACAAGAGCCACCTATTGCCTCAAACCATTCAAAACGGAGGCCGAAGTTATTGATTAAAGAAATATCTGCCTCCAGCTCTGCCAAGAAGTTAATTCTGCCAAAGGATTTTGATGGAAAATATCTGCAGAGTTACTCCATACAGAACACAGAGCCTCAAATTCAAATAAAGCGCCCACTAAGCTTAAATCATAATTGTAAATAGTTAATACAATAGTCCACCTGTAAACTTCTCCATCGAGCCCCTCAAAAGGCCGAGAAATCTTAAGTCTGTATTAATTATCCTTGAGATCTTTTGTTAGATCCCACCTCCTCATCCTTCTATAAATACTTCAGCAGAAGATGAGTAATTGTTGGTTGTTGTTTGATCACAAGCTGTAATACTGGAACTCTTTGAAATAAATATACAATCTATTAAAGTTGAAGAACAAATTGAAGTTTTGGAGATCTTGATGATGTTGTTGCATGCTTGTTCCTGAGAAGGCTCTATCATTGGATCCATGAGCTTGGCTGTTGGTGAAGTACTCTGAATTGTTTTATGTTTTCCCCTGTTTTCATTATGTTCCATAATTTCTTACTACAGTAGGTTGAAATTTTTAGGCTAAGAAATGACTCTTGGAAGCACCTTAGACCTGTTCATCCTTCACTGTTTTATGTTTTCTTCTGCTGAAGTATTTTAGAGGCTTTAATCTTTCTCTTTAGTCTTCATGCTTGTTTATTTCCTTAATAGTTTGAACAGTTGGTTTCAGCATGATTTATGGTTCTCCCTGCTTGTCTGCTGCCACTTAAAAATTGTTATTGAAGTCTCCCTTTGAAGTTCTTTGCTTACAGTGAATCAAAGAGGTCTGTTTTGATCTTGCCCTTTGTCCTCACTTAAACAGCTGGCTTAAAGGTCGTTATAATTATGATCATATATTTTTTTAGGTGTTCCCTCTTCTATGACGGAAATTATCAGTGAATATTTTATGTTTTATAAGTCATTTGAAATAAGATATTTGAGGAAATAGGGTGTTCCCCGAATCTTAGATTTCATTTTAAAAGTTGTTTTGAAGTCATTATTTGCTTAAGGTGTAATTTTTAGAATTCATGGTTAGCCCTGTCTATCAAAAATATCTTTATTTTTCAAGTTATGCTTTCAAATTCCCTTTGTTGAGAATTAAACCTCTCTTTCTAAATCATTAATGTTCATCTCATTCCAAGAAACAAAAGGATCCTGTGGCCAAGTTAGATTTGCCCTTTGATATCCCATATCCATTGATGAGTTTTTTATGACTTTTTCTTGACTCCATTGCCCAATGAACTAGATGTTTCTCCATTTTGTGTATCTTTCCTAGACCTTTCATGTTCTGTTGTATCAATTCAAACCAACCAAACAAACAAACACCTGCACTTAATAAATAGTCTAAAATCAATACTCTAAGCACACAAGATAAACCTTTGCAAACAAACATTTGAGAGATCCCTCTCTGAGAGCAGGAGGACTAGATCCTGTAACTCTAAAGATTGGTTCTGATGTTGCCTTGTCTTTTGATTTGCCAAACTATCAAAACACGAGACACCAACATAATGGCGATCACGGTGGGACCATTCTGAGTCAGTGACAATCTAAGTACCCCTTAGGACTCCAGAAATCCCTTATTTTCAAAGACTATCCAGTGATTATCAGCCACCTTATCGCCACCAACATAATGGCGATCACGGTGGGACCCTGAGTAAAATCTTCAAAAAACAAAACACTCACTATCTAAGTATAACATAAGTAACCTTGTTCAAGCGCTAGCAAGCATAATCGTAATCATGATAGGACCTTTGAATCAGTGACAAACTAAGTAACTCTTAGGATTCTCATAAAACCTTGTCAAACCTTGAAGATTTCAGTTACCAAGCCATAAGAGCAAACTCTGTACGTTTTGACACCCTAGGTAAGTGTTAAATCAGGCTTAGAACACTCTCTTAACCTATAAGACCAAAATAACTCAGAAAAACCCAAAAAAAAATTCAGTTTGGCTTCATAATAAACTTGATGGTGGACCATAAAACCTTTTACCTCCAAAAGAGCTAAAAATTCCCACCTGGCGACTCCACAATCCTAAAATCAAACCTTTAAGACTCCACTGGGAAGGCCCCAAGTCTTAATAGCACTTTACAAACTCAACTAGAAGGCTTTAACATTAAAATTTTCCTTCTTCTGAAAAGATCAGTTAGCCTCTTAAAGATTGTCATATTTGGTTAAAACTTTTCTTTAACTGGGTTTGAAAAACATAGCATAGTGGCTCCTAGAAAGATTCATACTAGAGCCTACCCTGACCCAAACCCATCGGGAATATTTGATAACCCTGAAATTATCCTTAGGAAGTCTCCTAAGATAAAATTATTAACTGTTTTCAGATCACCCTTGAGAGCTAATTCAGTTCCTGAAAATCTTTCAGCTCTACAACAATCTCAAGTTGACTTAGTAAATCCATTTAGAACTAGGTCTCTTGGTGATTTAGATCAATTATATTCTGAGACTTCACTATCATCCCCTGAAACAAGTGAACCTCTTGGTAGCCGAGAAACAACAACCCCTGATTTACATTTCCTTCACAACTTAGGTGTCTCTCATCCAAGATCATCTCAGCAGTCTATTACTGGTCCATCCACTTCTGCTCACCCTTCATCCACTGTTCAAACCACTACACCCCAGCCCACTGTTCCTGTTATAAATCTGCTCCTTGTAAATCCACCCCCACCACCTATCATGGCAACATGGTATGCTCCCCTAGTCCTTCCTGTACCATTAGTTAATATTCCACAGGATTATCAGTCCAAAATTCCATTATATGATTCCAACAATGCTACAATTGCATCACAGCATGTAGATAAAATGAATGACTACTTTGACAGAAATGAAATTGATGATGATTCTGTCAAGCTTAGGTTATTTTCTCAAAGCCTAGGGGGAGAAGTAAGAAAATGGTTTAAAGGTTTAGCCCCCCATAGTATTAATGATCTCCAAGGTTTCCATCAAACATTCTTAAACAAATGGGAAGTAAAGAAAAACCCTCTCCAAGTCCTTTTTGACTACAAGAACCTCCATAGAAACACTGGGGAAAGTGTGCAAGCTTACTGCACTAGGTTCAATAGTGTGTATAATGCACTTTCACCAGAACTAAAACCTCCACAAGGCTCAACTTTAAACAAATTTCCTTAAGGGTTTGACTCTGACATGACCTATCACCTGAGAGAAAGAGATTTTTCAACTCTGGAAGATATGCAAAAGGGTGCTCTTTCTGTGGAAGTCAACTTGATGGAGAAAAGAGCAAGAATGAAAACTGAGAAGAGAGTATCTTTTAGAGAAGATTCCACTCCTTCTACTTCCACTTCAAAGATGGAGAGGATGTTGGAAGAAATTATGAAAGGGATGAACATAATTAAGAGAGCACAAGCAAATCAAAATCAAATTGCTCCTCGAAATAGAAATCCGAATTATAGAAGAGAAAACAATCAAGACAAACAGAACGAGAATGACCAACAGATTAGACCTCCCTTCCAACAAAACTATGTAGATCAATATGAGGAAGATAGGGAGTTGGAAACGTTGGAGGAAGCTCATGTAAACTTGATTGGATCAGACAGTGGAGATGATGTTTTCCTCACTGAGGAAGAACAAGGATTCTTCTCTGATGACCAAAATACAAACACCTATGAAGACTCTGATGACTATGAATTGTGTTTTGAAAATGCAATTATGGAAGTTCATAAACAATACGATCTTAGGAGCAAAGGGAATGTAGATGACTTAAAGGACAAGAACACTAATACCACTATCAAGAGAAACACAGAAACTCATCCCAAAAAAACGGCGGAGAAAACCAACATTTTGGCCAAAAAACCAGACTTAAACAAAGACAAAAATATTCAGCCAAATGTTGAAAAAAGTACCCCTAGCACTTCAGCTAGTGGTCCTAACAAAACTATCCCAATTACCAGTCCAAACAAGGTTCAGCAAATCAAAGTTGCTGAAAAGAATTCAATCGAAAAAACAGATGTAAATACAAACAAGTCAATTATTCCTTTCAGCCTTGAGGGAGAGATTGCTAAGATAAAAATTTCCATTCCCCTGGCTGAATTAGTAACCCAATAGGTGTACAAAAACCAAATTTTGAAAGCTTTAAACTTAGGAAGTGATACAGACACTTTAAACTTGACAGATGACAAACTTGAGTTATTGTTTGGTCCAGAAGTTGAAGGAAAATATCAAGAAGGGGTTGTCCCTCCCTTCTATGTTAGCTTGAACATACACGAGAAAATTTTTCACAATGCCATGTTGGACTTAGGAGCTTCACACAATCTAATGCCCAAGGTGGTAATGGAAAGCTTAGGCTTAGAGATTACTAAACCATACAAAGATTTGTATTCTTTTGACTCAAGCCGAGTCAAATGTTTGGGTTTAATCAAAGATTTATGTGTTAATCTAGCTCAGATCCCTGCTAAGAGTCTAGTTATGGATATAGTTGTAGCTGACATTCCCCCTAAGTATGGCATGCTCTTATCAAGATCTTGGGGAGCCAAAAATCAGGGAAGCCTTCAAATGGACATGTCTTATGCCACCATCCCTGTTTTTAACCAAAATAGAAGACTATACAGGGAATCTCACATGAAGTACATGGTGAGCAACCTAGACAAACCAAACAACACTCCAATCTATTATACTCAATCGAGTTTAGATTCCTTTATCTTATGTAACGAAGATGAAATTACTCAACAAGATAAAGAGAACATAGACCCAACTAATTCACCAGAAAAAATCAAATATTCTCTCAAATCAACTTCAAAACATCGACAATCAACAGCAACAAGAAAACGAAAATGAGTCAAACGTAATTTGGACAATAAACTTTGATGGATCCTATAATAAAGCAAGCGCAGGTGTAGGCGTATGGATCCAGAATATGAATCAGAGTTTTTCATATAAATTGGATTTCCTGTGCACTAACAATATTGTTGAGTACGAAGCACTTCTCCTAGGTTTACAATTGCTCAAACAATTAGAAGCCCAAAAGATAATGATCTTAGGAGATTCTAAACTTATCATAAAACAAGTCAAAGGAGAATACTCAGCCAGAAATCCAAGGCTTAGGGAATATCGGAACGCTGCCCTCAATTTATTGAAAACCTTTGAAAAATATGAACTTGTTTTCATTCCTAAAGCGTTTAATCATTTGGAAAATGAACTCGCTTTCAATGCCAGTAACTGTCAAATGCTTGAGATAAATGAACAACTTAGCGTAAAGGTAAAACATAGGCCTGCAGTGCCTGATAACGAAGATCACTGGCAAGTGTTTGATTCTGACCAACACAGACGATTTCTTAAAGTTAGAAAACGATTTCACCATACCAACATCAGAATCTAGCCATAATGAAAACTGTTCATATATCGAAGAAATCCCAGAAGCTGAAATAACACACTCTGCTTATATAAATCATTATGAGAATTCGTTTGAAGCAGAGTTAATTGACAACGTGGACCAAAAAGACCTGGAAGTTTTAGAATGTAAAAACGGTTCAATTCCAAGAGGTCTCTCACCTTTGGAACACCTTTTCGACTTTAATGATGTAGCCAAAGAACCAAAAATGGAGCTTGTAGAAACAAACGTAGAAGAACACAATATAGGCTCCCTAACAGAACCCAAGATGATTAAATTGTCCAGCACTCTTCCAACTCACATAAAATCTCGATACATTGATCTGTTTAAGGAGTTTAAAGATGTTTTTGCCTGGGCATACACAGATCTGAAGTCTTACGATACTAGCATCATTTAGCACAAGATTCCCCTGAAGGAAAATCAAAAGCCCTTCAAACAAAAACTAAGGAGAATAAACCCACTTTTATTACCTTTAGTTAGAGCCGAAATTGAAAAGATGCATGATGCTGGCATTATAGTACCAATTAGATTTTCAAAATGGGTATCAAACTTAGTTTCTGTTAGGAAAAAGACAGGGGAGATCAGACTCTGTATCGATTTCAGAAACTTAAACAGAGCATCCCTAAAAGACAACTACCCATTGTCCAAGATGGATCATATACTTCAGAGGGTAGTTGGGTCAAAAATGATATCACTCTTAGATGGGTTCTCGGGTTACAACCAGGTGTTAGTGCTCCCAAGTGATCAAATCAAAACTGCTTTTACCACACCTTGGGGCACCTTTATGTATGTCAAAATGCCTTTTGGGTTAATGAATGCAGGGGCCACCTTCCAAAGGGCCATGGACATAGCCTTTTCTGAAGATATTGGCTATTTCATAATTATTTACCTTGATGACATAACTGTCTTTTCAAAAACTGATGAAGAACATTTGACTCACTTAAGAAAAGTTTTTGAGAAATGTAGGAAATTTGGCTTGTCATTGAATCCCAAGAAGACACTCTTTGGTCTCCAAGAAGGTAAACTTCTTGGACATATAATTTCGGAAGAGGGAATCAAAATAGACCCTACAAGGATAGATGGCATATTACAAATCACTCATCCAAGAAGCCTCAAAGAGTTGCAATCTTTCATCGGAAAGATTAATTTTTTGAGAAGGTTTATCCCTAACCTTGCTGAGCTATTAAAAAACATTACAAACATGCTTAAGAAATATGTGGGTGTAAAATGGACTTTACCAGCTAAACAATCATTCGAACTGGTCAAACAAGCTCTTACCCAAACACCGGTCCTGATTAGTCCATATTTTACCAAAGACTTTTACATCTTTTCCTTTGCATCTGAACATACCATAGCCACAATTTTACTTCAAAAGAATAATTTGGGGCAAGAAAAACCAATATCTTTCTTTAGTATGGCCTTAAGAGATGCTCCTCTCAAATATAATATCATGGAGAAGCAAGCCTTAGCATTGGTGAAAGCATTGAAAGACTTTAGGGTCTATATTTTACACTCTCACATAATTTCTTTTGTTCCACATACTGTTGTCAAAGACATTCTAAGTCAAGACCTTGATGGTAAAAGGGGAAAATGGATTGCAACTATTCTTGAATATGACTTAGAAATTAGGCCCACCAAACTAGTTAAAGGGCAAGGATTAGCAAAACTTATGGCTGAATCTAACTTCCAAGCACTAGACATCAATATGGTAGATGTGTTGGAAGAAATAGAAGAATCTGATGCTCCTGTTATTGAAGAAACATTTCTAAATTCTCCTTGGTATGCTAACATTATTTATGTGCTTTTATATTTAAATACCCCTCCTTCTTTGTCTAAAACTAAAGCTAGATTCTTGAAACAAAAGGCTTTGAATTTTTGTATCTTAGATGGAGTATTATATTGGAAAAATGTTGTTGGAATTTTGCTTAAATGTTTACTTGAAGACGATGCAGGAAAGATCATGCATGAATTGCATGATGGAGAATGTGGAGGTCACCTCTACTGGAAGGCCACAACCAACAAAATTCTTAGATCTGGTTACTATTGGCCTACCCTTTTCCCAGACACTCAAAAGCTGGTCATGTCTTGCCATAAGTGTCAAATCTTTGATGGCAAAAGAAAACTCCTTCCCTTACCTTTACATCCTATCAGATTTGAGGCACCTTTTCAACAATGGGGGCTGGACTTCATTGGGGAAATTCATCCATCCTCCTTAGCTCAGCATAAGTGGATCCTCACAGCCACTGACTTCTTTACCAAGTGGATAGAAGCTATAACCTCCAGAAATGCTAATGACTTTGTCATTATCAAGTTCCTTGAAACAAATATCCTATCCAGGTTTGGTTGTCCCAGAAAAATCATAACAGACAATGTTGCTGCTTTTAAATCTAAGAAAATGGTTGATTTCTGTTACAAATACCACATAACCTTGGACTATTCCACTGCTTACTATCCCCAAGGAAATGGATTAGTTGAATCCTCCAACAAGAGTCTCCTCAATATAATCAAAAAACTGTTGGAGAAAAATCAGAAATCATGGCACTGTAAGCTGGTTCATGCCTTATGGGCTGATAGATTAACAAAAAAGAAGTCAATAAATATGTCCCCCTATCAGTTGGTTTATGGCATGGATGCAGTTTTTCCTACCTCATTTGGAGTTCCAGTCATGAAACTCCTTCAAGAAGTGCAGAGTGAAGAGAATGGTATGCAAAGAAGGATCAACCAAACAATCCATTTACAGCAGACCAGAGAAGAAGTTTATGAGAGAACACAGTTAGTCCAAGAAAATATAAAGAAACTATTTGATAAGAGGACTAAGGCAAACAATTTCCAAATTGGAAATGTTGTTCTTAGATGGGATTCAAGAAGAGAAGAGAAGGGAAAACATGGCAAGTTTGAGAACTTGTGGAAAGGCCCCTATATTATTCATGCTCAGAGGGGTCATAATGCATTTTTCTTGAGAGAATTGAATGGAGAAGATCTGTATGGAGGTCCTGTCAATGGCAGGATGCTCAAGCATTACTTCTGCCAAGAATCTTAAGTTTTAAAGCATTTTATTTTTCATTGTAAATATCATAGTCTAACCATTTCATTTCAAAGTTAGAAAAATCAAAAATACAAAAACAAAGAAAGAAAAGAGGGCAGATGGTAAAAACAATAAAGGTACAGCCCCATACCAAAAACAAAAAACAAATTATGAAAGTGTGCAAGCTTAAATGCCACTCCTGAATAACACACTTCTAGTTAGTCAAACAGCCTAATCTTGACTAATTAGCTTTAAATTTTATGCTGATAGAATAGTGAATTCGATTTTCCAAACTGTTAAATCTTGGCTTATCAGTAGATAGTTTAGGATAGAAATGAAAGGTTCAAACATGTTCAAAATCTGAACCTAAGTTTCCAAAAGAGAGATGACTCAAATCTGTTTTATTTTTCTGAGTAAAAAAGAAGAAGATCTGGTTCTAATTATCTCAAAATCTGAACCAAAGAGCAAGGAAGAAACAGTTCACATAAGAGTCAAAACAAAGTTGTAAAAAGAGTGAAGGAAGTGCTTGAATTTTCAGATCTTAAACCTTCCAATTTTGATTTAATTTTCTGCAAATAATAATCTATGTGCAGCTTGTTTTTATGCCATAGATCAGCATCAAATTAGACTGATCAATCCTACCTTGAATGCTTTTTAAATTTCTGTCTTAGAAAAATTAGAGAATAAAAATCTGTTAGACTATTTAATCCTAACATATTAGTAGATTAGGTAGAGTAGCATGTAGGCTCAACTGTTTAATCTGAGCCCATGGAGAAATAAGAAGTAGAACTAGATTAGATTTTTTTCTTTCAAAAGGAATAAAATGTTGTGAAAAGAGTTTGCCAATCCAAGTTCACTCTAATGAAGAAAAAAATGTTAGACCAGTAGAATTGGGTAGGTAGAAAGTTTGTAGATGAAGATCCATTGTTTTTGTAGCTGCTAAATATGTTTTCAGAGCAAGATCATCCCCACAAAGGAAGGGCAACCCAATGGATCAGGCACAAGTCAGCCTCCCAGAGAATGCAAGTCTGAAGTTCTTGATGCCTTCAAGAAGGCACCATCCCCAAGTGGAGCCACTGTTAGCCACCTATAAAATTTGTTATAGAAAAAGGTGGCTAGGACTTTCTTCAAGGAACAAATTTTATTGCTAAAAATTGTTGGCTCTTGAAGACTTTTCTCGGCCTCATGCCTCTGTCCAAAATCTTCATTTGTTGTTTCCATTTCATACTCTGAGAATTCTGCTAAATTCTAAAGAGAAAAAACTGCTGCAAAGACCATCATTTTCCCCTTCTCCCACTCACAACTAACCTTCATTTTCTCTCCCTTTTCCCCATAAATTTCCTCTATTTTTCATGTTTTCCTTTCATGAAAATCACCCTTCCATAGTTGAAAACTCATTTTTTAACTATTTCGAACCCCCCGATTCCTTTGAAAACCATGAAAAATTCATAAAAAACACAAGTCTTTATTATGGACTTTAGCCCCTTTGGTTAAGCCCCCTAACCACTTCCCCCACATGCCCTTACCATAAAAACCAAGTTCTAAGCCCCTCACGGCGCTTATCGCATTGCTAAATTTCAAGCGAGTGCAATTCTTTTGCCGTGTCGCTTTAAAAATTCCGATGCAATCGCCCACTGTATTATAAACCTGCCCGATCACCTTTTTTCTTTTATAAAAAACGAAGAACCCATTTATCCAAAGTTTGTTACAAAAAACCAAAGTCACGTGGTTTAATATAAAAATGGGTAGATTAAGAAGACCCGATCGCGCAATCGCAATCGAAGAACTCACAATGGGTTGATCGAGAAGACCCGCATCAAAGTTTCGATGCGATTGGGTCTTGAGTGTTAAAACTTCCCCCACCTAAGTTTCATATGACCTTCCCCGGGCCCAAGTGTTAAAGATCTCGAGCGCCAATCGCATCGCACAAATTCAAAGTGCGCGAGTTTTTGCCATCGTCCTAAAGTTCCGATGCAATTTGCCTTTTGTGTTTAAAACCTCGTTCGCATTTCGTTCCCGATCGTTCTTTCCCTTTATAAAATCATGAAACCCACTTTTCCAAAGTTTAAATGTAAAAACTCAAGTCACGTGTTGAAATATTTTAATGGGTTGATTTAAAAGAGCCGATCGCGCAATTGCAATCGGAGAAAATACAATGGGTAGATTGAAAGACCAGGCCCGATGACCCGATTGCGATTGGCCCTTTTATGCACACCCCAGGCATATTACATTCCGTAAAGACCACAGGCCCCACAGTCGGGCGCCTATCATATATGTATATTCCGATCCATTTAAAAAACCTTTGTTTTTGTTGAAAACTTTGGGTTTTCATAAGTTATAAATTTTTTCCGCCGGTCCACTCTAGAACTAATCCCCACCATTGATCGAACGTCGATCAAGCGGCCATCGCTCCGTCGCATCGCAAACTTACATCGCGTCCACTTTCTTGTTCCGGTGATTGACCTCTCTCCCAATTGGTTCTCCACCGTCGATCTGATCTATAGATCGATGGCCTGCGCTCCATCGCATCACATGTTTCGATCGGCACATTTGCATGCCACCCCCGATTGAAATCTGTCGATTGAATCCGGACCGTCCACGTGTCTGAATCGGACGGTCCAAAATCACTCTTACTTATTCTTTTTTGCGCCCTTCTTTTACCTCTTTTTTGAGTAAATCTCCACCGTTGGATGTTTTCATCCAATGGCCATGCTCCTCTCCCGCCTTCTGAAGCAGTTTAACCCATTTCGCAGGATTTCTTAACTATTTTTGTGTTTTGCAAGTGTTTTTTATGGTTTTCCATTATATAATGAAGGAAGGCCGAAGGCTGGGAAAGACGTTTCCGTGCCTGTTTTACATCAGAGGGAACTATCTGCCAGCCTCTATTCCGTTGTTTCATCGATGCTCTATAGGCATCGATGCCTTTAGAATCCCTGCGCAGCTCTGCACATTGACAAGACACTGTATTTTAAACACGATTTAAAAGAGTGTAATTTTGAAGAACGTAGCACAGCAGAGATGAAGATTAAAGACAGATCTGGAAAATTACGGCTAAAAATATTATCAAAAGTTTTATTCCCTGGATTCAAACACAGTCAAAAGAAATCATAAGTGTTTAAACTGACAGAAAGTTTTCCACCACCTACATTTGAGGCGAATTGATTCCTTAGCTACTACAAGAGCCACCTGTTGCCTCAAACCATTCAAAACAGAGGCCGAAGTTATTTATTAAAGAAATATTTGCCTCCAGCGCTACCAAGAAGTTAATTCTACCAAAGGAGTTTGATGGAAAATATCTGCAGAGTTACTCCAGACATAACACAAAGCCTCAAAGTCAAACAAAGCGCCCACCGAGCTTAAATCATAATTGTAAACAATTAATATAGTAATCCACCTATAAAATTCTCCATCGAGCCCCTCAAAAGGCCGAGAAGTCTTAAGTCTGTATTAATTATCCTTGAGATATTTTTTTAGATCCCACCTCCTCATCCTTCTATAAATACTTCAGCAGAAGATGAGTAATTGTTGGTTGTTGTTTGTTGTTTGATCACAAGCTGTAATACTGGAACTCTTTGAAATAAATATACAGTCTGTTAAAGTTGAAGAACAAATTGAAGTTTTGGAGATCTTGATGATGTTGTTGCATGCTTGTTCCTGAGAAGGCTCTATCATTGGATCCATGAGCTTGGCTGTTGGTGAAGTACTCTAAACTATTTTATGTTTTCCCCTGTTTTCATTATGTTCCATAATTTCTTACTACAGTAGGTTGAAAGTTTTAGGCTAAGAAATGACTCTTGGAAGCACCTTAGACCTGTTCATCCTTCACTGTTTTTTGTTTTCTTCTGCTGAAGTATTTTAGAGGCTTTAATCTTTCTCTTTAGTCTTCATACTTGTTTATTTCCTTAATAGTTCGAACAGTTGGTTATAGCATGATTTATCGTTCTCCCTGCTTGTCTGTTGCCACTTAAAAACTGTTATTGAAGTCTCCCTTTGAAGTTCTTTGCTTACAGTGAATCAAAGAGGTATGTTTCGATCATGCCCTTTGTCCTCACTTAAACAGTTGGCTTAAAGGTCGTTATAATTATGATCATAGATGTTTTTAGGTGTTCCCTCTTCTGTGACTGTAATTATCAGTAAATATTTTATGTTTTCTAAGTCCTTTAGAATAAAATCTTTGAGGAAATAGGGTGTTCCCCGAATCTTAGATTTCATTTTGAAAGTTGTCTTGAAGTCATTATTTGCTTAAAGAATGTTTGTAGAATTTATGGTTAGCCCTGTCTATCAAATATCTCTTTATTGTTTAAATTATGTTTTCAGGTTCCCTTTGTTGAGAATTTAATTTCTCTTTCTAAATCATTAATGTTCATCCCATTCCAAAAACAAAAGGATCCTGTGGCCAAGTTCGATTTGCCTTTTGATATCCCATATCCTTTGATAAGTGTGTTATGACCTCTTTTTGACTCCATTGCCCAATGAAACAGATATTTTACTGTCCTATATATCTTTCCTAGACCTTTTATGTTCTGCTGTATCAATTCAACCCAACCAAACAAACAAATACCTGCACTTAATAACTAGTCTAAAACCAATACTCTAAGCACACAAGATAAACCTTTGCAAACAAACTTTGAGAGATCCCTCTCTGAGAGCAGGAGGACTAGATCCTGTAACTCTAAAGATTGGTTCTGATGTTGCCTTGTCTTTTGATTTGCCAAACTATCAAAACACGGGACACCAACATAATGGCGATCACGGTGGGACCATTCTGAGTCAGTGACAATCTAAGTACCCCTTAGGACTCCATAAATCCCTTATTTTCAAAGACTATCCAGTGATTATCAGCCACCTCATCGCCACCAACATAATGGCGATCACGATGGGACACTGAGTAAAATCTTCAGAAAACAAAACACTCACTGTCTAGCATAACATAAGTAACCTTCTTCAAGCACTACCAAGCATAATGGTAATCATGATAGGACCTTTGAATCAGTGACAAACTAAGTAACCCTTAGGATTCTCATAAATCCTTGTCAAACCTTGAAGATTTCAGTTACCAAGCCATAAGAGTAAACTCTGTACGTTTTGACACCCTAGCTAAGTGTTAAATCAGACTTAGAACACTCTCTTAACCTATAAGACCAAAATAACTCAGAAAAACCCAAAACATTTTAGTTTGGCTTCATAATAAACTTGGTGGTGGACCATAAAACCTTTTACCTCCAAAAGAGCTAAAAATTCCCACCTGGCGACTCCACAATCCTAAAAACAGACCTTAAGACTCCACTGGGAAGACCCCAAGTCTTAATAGCATCATACAAACTCAGCTAGAAGGCTTTAAGATTAAAATTTTCCTTCTTCTGAAAAGATCAGTTAGCCTCTTAAAGATTGTCATATTTGGTTATACTTTTCTTTTTTAACTGGGTCTGAAAAACATAGCATAGTGGCTCCTAGAAAGATTCATACTAGAGCCTACCCTGACCCAAACCCACTGGAAGTAGTTGACAACCCTGAAAGTATACTTAGGGAGTCCCCTAAGATTAAATTATCAACTATTTTCAGATCACCCTTGAGAGCTAATTCAGTTCCTGAAAATCTTTCAGCTCTACAACAATCTCAAGTTGACTTAGTAAATCCATTTAGAACTAGGTCTCTTGGTGATTTAGATCAGTTAGATTCTGAGTCTTCACTATCATCTCCTGAAACAAGTGAACCTCTTGGTAGCAGAGAAACAACACCTCCTGATTTACATTTCCTTCACAACTTAGGTGTCTCTCATCCAAGATCAGCTCACCAATCTATTTCTGGTCCATCCACTTCTGCTCACCCTTCATCCACTGTTCAAACCACTACACCCCAGCCCACTATTCCTGTTATAAATCCGCTCATTGTAAATCCATCCCCACCACCTATCATGGCAGCATGGTATGCTCCCCTAGTCGTTCCTGTACCATTAGTTAATCTTCCACAGGACTATCAGTCCAAAATTCCATTATATGATGCCAACAATGCTACAAATGCATCACAACATGTAGATAAAATGAATGACTACTTTGACAAAAATGAAATTGATGATGATTCTATCAAGCTTAGGTTATTTGCTCAGAGCCTAGGGGGAGAAGTAAGAAAATGGTTTAAAGGTTTAGCCCCCCATAGTATTAATGATCTCCAAGGCTTCCATCAAACGTTCTTAAACAAATGGGAAGTAAATAAAAACCCTCTCCAAGTCCTTTCTGACTACAAGAACCTCCATAGAAACACTGGGGAAAGTGTGCAAGCTTACTGCACTAGGTTCAATAGTGTATATAATGCACTTTCCCCAGAACTAAAACCTCCACAGGGCTCAGCTTTAAACAAATTTCCTGAAGGGTTTGACTCTGACATGACCTATCAGCTGAGAGAAAGAGATTTTGCAACTCTTGAAGATATGCAAAAGGGTGCTCTTTCTGTGGAAGTCAACTTGATGGAGAAGAGAGCAAGAATGAAAACTGAGAAGAGAGTATCTTTTAGAGAAGAGTCCACTCCTTCTACTTCAAGCTCAAAAATGGAGAGAATGTTAGAAGAAATGATGAAAGAGATGAGCATAATTAAGAGAGCACAAGCAAATCAAAATCAAACTACTCCTCGAAATAGAAATCATAATTATAGAAGAGAAAACAATCAAGACAAACAGAACGAGAATGACCAACAGATTAGACCTCCCTTCCAACAAAACTATGTAGATCAATATGAGGAAGATAGGGAGTTGGAAAGGTTGGAAGAAGATCATGTAAACTTGATTGGATCAGACAATGGAGATGATGTTTTCCTCACTGAGGAAGAACAAGGATTCTTCTCTTATGATCAAAATACAAACACCTATGAAGACTCTGATGACTATAGATTGGGTTTTGAAAATGCAATTATGGAAGTGCATAAACAATACGATCTTAGGAGCAAAGGGAATGCAGATAACTTAAAGGACAAGAACACTAATACTGCTGTCAAGAAAAACGTAGAAACTCAGCCCAAAAAGACAGCGGAGAAAACCAACATTTTGGCCAAAAAACCAGACTTAAACAAAGACAAAAATATTCAGCCAAATGTTGAAAAAAGTACCCCTAGCACTTCAGCTAGTGGTCCTAACAAAACTGTCCCAATTACCAGTCCAAATAAGGTTCAGCAAATCAAAGTTGCTGAAAGGAATTCAATTGAAAAAGTAGATGTAAATATCAACAAGTCAATTGTTCCTTTTAGCCTTGAGGGAGAGATTTCCAAGATAAAAATTACCATTCCCCTAGCTGAACTAGTAACCCAAGAGGTGTACAAAAACCAAGTTTTGAAAGCTTTGAACTTAGGAAGTGATACAGACACTTCAAACTTGATAGATGACAAACCTGAGTTGTTATTTGGTCCTGAATTTGAAGGAGAATATCAAGAAGGAGCTGTCCCTCCCTTCTATGTTAGCTTGAACATACACGAGAAAATTTTACTCAATGCCATGTTAGACTCAGGAGCTTCACACAATTTGATCCCCAAGGTGGTAATGGAGAGCTTAGGCTTAGATATTACTAAGCCATACAAAGATTTGTATTCTTTTGATTCAAGTCGAGTCAAATGTTTGGGTTTAATCAAATATTTATGTGTTACTCTAGCTCAGATCCCTGCTAAGAGTCTAGTTATGGATATAGTTGTAGCTGACATTCCCCCTAAGTATGGCATGCTCTTATCAAGATCTTGGGGAGCCAAACTTCAGGGAAGCCTTCAGATGGACATGTCTTATGCCACTATCCCTGTTTTTAACCAAAACAGAAGACTATACAAGGAATCTCACATGAAGTACATGGTGAGCAACCTAGACAAACCAAACAACACTCCAATCTATTCTACTCAATCAAGTTTAGATTCCTTTATCTTATGTAACGAAGACAAAATTACTCAACAAGATAAAGAAAACATAGACCCCATTGATTCACCAGAAAAATCGAATTTTCTCTCAAATCAACTTCAAAACATTGACAATCAATAGCAACAAGAAAACGAAAATGAGTCAAACGTAATTTGGACAATAAACTTTGATGGATCCTGTAATAAAGCAAGCGCAGGTGCAGGCGTATGGATCTAGAATACGAATCAAATTTTTTCATATAAATTGGATTTCCCGTGCACTAACAATATTGATGAGTACGAAGCACTTCTCCTAGGTTTACAATTGCTCAAACAATTACAGGCCCAAAAGGTAACAATCTTAGGGGATTCTGAACTTATCATAAAAAAAATCAAAGGAGAATACTCAGCCAGAAATCCGAGGCTTAGGGAATATCGGAACGCTACTCTCACTTTATTAAAAACCTTTGAAAAATACGAACTTGTTTTCATTCCTAGAGCGTTTCATCATTTAGCAAATGAACTCGCTTTTAATGCCAGTAACTATCAAATACCTAAGATAAATGAAAAACTTAGCGTAAAGGTAAAACATAGGCCTGCAGTGCCTGATAACGTAGATCACTGGCAATTTTTTTATTCTGACCAACACATAGATGATTTCTTGAAGTCAGAAAACGATTTCACCATACCAACATCATAATCTAGCCATAATCTAAATTATCCATATATTGAAGAAATCCCAGAAGCTGAAATAACACACTCTGCTGATATAAGTCATTATGACAATACATTTGAAGCAGAGTCAATTGACAACGTGGACCAAAAAGACCTGGAAGTTTTAGAATATAAAAATGGTTCAATTCCAAGAGGTCTCTCACCTTTGGAACACCTTTTCGACTTTAATGATGTAGCCAAAGAACCAAAAATGGAGCCTGTAGAAACAAACGTAGAAGAACACAACATAGGCTCCCTAACAGAACCCAAGATGATTAAATTGTCCAGCACTCTTCCAACTCACATCAAATATCGATACATTGATCTGTTTAAGGAGTTTAAAGATGTTTTTTCCTGGGCATACACATATTTGAAGTCTTACGATACCAGCATCATTCAACACAAGATTCCCCTGAAGGAAAATCAAAAGCCCTTTAAACAAAAACTAAGGAGAATAAACCCACTTTTATTACCTTTAGTTAGAGCCGAAATTGAAAAGATGCATGATGCTAGCATTATAGTGCCAATTAGATTTTCAGAATGGGTATCAAACTTAGTTTCTGTTAGGAAAAAGATAGGGGATATCAGCCTTTGTATCGACTTCAGAAACTTAAACATAGCATCCCTAAAATACAACTACCCATTTCCCAAGATGGATCATATACTTCAGAGGGTCGTTGGGTCAAAAAGGATATCACTCTTAGATGGGTTCTCGGGTTACAACCAGGTGTTAGTGCTCCCAAGTGATAAAATAAAAACTGCTTTTACCACACCTTGGGGCACCTTTATGTATGTAAAAATGCCTTTCGGACTAATGAATGCAGGGGCCACCTTCCAAAGGGCCATGGAAATAGCCTTTTATGAAGATATTAGCTATTTCACAATTATCTACCTTGATGACATAACTGTCTTTTCAAAAATTGATGAAGAACATTTGACTCACTTAAGAAAAGTTTTTGAGAATTGTAGGAAATTTGGCTTGTCATTGAATCCCAAGAAGACACTCTTTGGTCTCCAAGAAGGTAAACTTCTTGGTCACATAATTTCAGAAGAAGGAATCAAAATAGACCCTACAAGGATAGATGGCATATTGCAAATTAGCCATCCAAGAAGCCTCAAAGAATTACAATATTTCATTGGAAAGATTAATTTTTTGAGAAGGTTTATCCCCAACCTTGCTGAGCTATTAAAAAACATTAAAAACATGCTTAAGAAAGATGTGGGTGTAAAATGGACTTTACCAGCTAAACAATCATTTGAACTGGTCAAACAAGCTCTTACCCAAACACCGGTTTTGATTAGTCCATATTTTACCAAAGATTTTTACATCTTTTCTTTTGCATCTGAGCATACAATAGTGGCAGTCTTACTTCAAAAGAATTATTTGGGGCAAGAACAACCAATATATTTCTTTAGTAGGGCCTTAAGAGATGCTCCTCTCAAATATAATATCATGGAGAAGCAAGCCTTAGCATTGGTGAAAGCATTGAAAGAATTTAGGGTCTATATTTTACACTCTCACATAATTTCTTTTGTTCCGCATACTGTTGTCAAGGAAATTCTAAGTCAAGACCCTGATGGTAAAAGGGGAAAATGGATTGCAAATATTATTGAATATGACTTAGAAATCAAGCCCACCAAACTAGATAAAGGGCAAGGATTAGCAAAACTTATGGTTGAATCTAACTTCCAAGCACTAGATATGAATATGGTAGATGTGTTGGAAGAAATAGAAGAATCTGATGTTCCTGTTATTGAAGAAACATTTCTAAATTATCCTTGGTATGCTGACATTATTTATGTGCTTTTATATTTAAATACCACTCCTTCTTTATCTAAAACTAAAGCTAGATTTTTGAAACAAAAGGATTTGAGTTTTTGTATCTTAGATGGAGTTGTTACACCATTTTTTGGTCATCTAACCCATTATCATTAGATGAACCCAAGTACACCATGGAAGACCAATTTTACCCTAAGTAAAATTGCTTTTACCACCTAAAATAACTTATTCATTCATACTTCCCGGTCACATTTAACCCAAAACAAGGAAATTAATTAAATAAACCCTTATTTATTTAATTATTTCCTAAGAATAAGTTATTTAAATCATTATTTAAATAATATTCTTAGTTAAATTTGACCAAATCATCCATAAATAATTAAATAAACCATTATTTATTTAATTATATTTCCATCATTTCCCTAAAATGATAAATAAATCATTTATTTATTTATTATTTGCAAATAAAGGAATTGACCCAAGTCAAGAATCCTTTTCCCTCCAACAAATATAATAAAATATTCCTAAAGGGTGCTTCTAGAATTCGATTAATAATATTTTATTCATGCACCAAGTTCTAGGCCGCCCCAATATTTTGTTATAAATAGGAGGGTTTTTCCCATTCATTAATCACCTTCATTGCATTAGATCACTTTGGATCTTCTCTTGGTCACCATTTTCCATTTTTCTTTGTGAACTCCCATTGAGTTCTATGTTTGCTTTTCCACATCCATAAGAGAGAGAAATGCTAGATCTGAAACACTGAGGACTTCCAAGAACCCATCCCGCTGAGGAGAACTAGAAAACACCTTTCTTGTTTTCCTCTCAGGTGCCCCATTCTTTAATATAATACAAAATTCTTTCATATACATTCTTCTTGTCTTGTTCATTGGATCTATGGAGCTATGTTATTTTTTATCTTCTTAATATCTTTTGTGCTTAGATCTGAATTTGTGCAGCAATCTTAAAGGTATTTTGCAGCCATAATCGATGTTAGGGCTATTTTTTATGCGTAGCTAAAGTGATCTTTTACGACGAAAGATTCATACTAACAATTGGCGACTCCACATGGGTTTTCTTTTGCGACCACTGTCGTTTTATTTATTCCTGCATATCCAGCTGTTTTAGACCCTAGGGTTTCTCTTCCATTTTTTTTTTCCTATTTTTATGGTGATTTTCACCCCTAAAACCATTTAAACAGTCAAATTTTTAACTTCCGTGTGTTTCTGGCCTTATTGCGCAGGTGACCGACATCATTCGCAGCTGAGACGACAAATTTTTCTGAAACCTACCGCCGAGAGTATTTTGATTCTGCCAGTCACACTTATCGGCTCAAAATTGTGACCTCGAGCCTCAAGACGCGCTTTTCTGCCCCAAACCCGGCGTACTTGGACCGAAAACAGTCCGAACTCCGCGACCGTACTCTTTCCGCAATCCTTTAGCACTTTTTTTCGGGGTTTATCCAAGCTTCTCGCTGCTGCTTCTTTCCACCGCTCCTCACCCGTTTGGACCTGTTTCTGATCTACTCCACTCAACTATGAGAGAATCTTGCCCCTTAGGGCTCTAGTACCCTCCACTTTTTGTGGGCAAGCCTTTGCTATTTTCATAAGTCTGAATTTACAGAGTTTCAGCCCTATTTTTCTCAGATTTGATACCTCCTTTTCAGATCCCTTTAGATCAGCTCTTCTCCCTCTCAAAACACCTCATACCGTTTTGTTTGGGTTCATTTCTAAGGCCACTACCTTGTCTCTTCTATCTTTAGCTGATCTCCTCCTTTTTAGAAACAACCTTGCCTTTGCCTCTTTGCTGTTCTCTGCACCACTTTTCAGCCGACTTACCCTTTAGATCCCAGTCCCTCCAGATCTTAGATCTTTTGGCCTCTTTTTAGCGTGCTTTGCCTAGTTTTTCCCTCTTATCGACTAGTTTTGAGAGACCCGCCTTCTTGGGTTAGCTTGTTGCATTTTTAGTTGTTAATTTCCTGTTTTTTCAGTTTTATTTACTACAGATTTCTTTTCCATTACGCAACACACTTTTTCTTTTAATCTCAAAACATCTGGGTTTAAACAATTAAAATTAACGCACGCCACACACTGACCCTAAGTGAAGAAGCGCCTGGTTAACACTGCCTGGAAAAGACTTTAAAATCAACTGTCACCACACCCTCTGTCGCTCTTGATCTCACTTGATTTTGTCCTTTCTGCTCTTGCTCTATTTCTCTCTCTTCTTCCTCCGTCATCATTGCGCCCCCAAAGGCGCCTTCGCAGACTTCTTGGCCTTCACCCCCGCGTCCGCTTGGCTTCCACTTTCCCTCCTTCCTGCCGCGCTCCAGTGTCCTCCCCAGTCCGCACTCCAACTCTTCCTCCGATTGTTCTGCCCTCTCTACCCTCGGTTCTCCCTCGTCACTTTTACCACAGTTCACTCCGTGCTCACTACCAACAAACAACCCCGCAAGACTACTTCGGTCCGTTTTCCTGGAACCACCCCGGGACTCACCTCCTCGACCGCCTTCCATTGTCTTTATATGGTCACTAGTCTCCCCGACTTCAATCAGCTAATCAATGATCCTATCCACCATGATGTTAGTTGGCCTGCTATGCCAACAAAGCTCCCTTCCGACATTCCCAAGTTTGAAGGCCTTGCTAGTAAAGATCCCTCCAACCATATTCGATCCTTCCATATGTGGTGTTCCTCCAATTCCATTACCGACGACTCCATTCGTCTTAGATTGTTCCAACGCACGCTTACCGGCGAAGCTTCTAAATGGTATGTTGAACAGGCCACCTCCTCCCATACCACTTTTGCCACCATTTCCCAAACCTTTTTATCTTATTTCCAGCTCCCCCTCCGCTACGACACTGGTACCTAGCTTTTAACCTCTTTCCATCAATCCTCTTCAACCCGCCTTTCTGCTCATGTCCAGGAATGGTGGCGAAGATGGAGCTTGTGCCACGCTCCCCCCTTTGACGATTGGGTTTACATGGACTGGTTCCCTCACTCTCTCTTACCTCCCATTAGCAAAGATGTTGCATCCCATTTTCCCCAAATCGAAGAAGCTGCCCTCCAAATAGCCTTGAAGTATGACCTTATCTACGCCCAATCTGGTTATGTTTATATTGTCCTCCCTGACCTTCCCAAACCCGATGGCCCTAATGCCTTGAGGGCATCTCACTCTGCCGATGGTATCCTTGGAGCCCTGTCACATACCTCTGCCCAACCTCTTCCGAGAAATGTTTTTCCTCTAGGGGCCAGCCCCTCCGGCGTTCCCCCCCCGGTAGCATGTATTCAGGCTACGGCATGCCTCCTCCTTTTTCCCACCCTCCCGCTTACCTTACTGCTGCCCACCCTACTCCTTATCCATATCTGCAACCTGGTGTCCCAGCTCCTCCAACATTTGGACCTCCCACTCCCTTGCCTTCTCCGCCCCCACAACCGCACTTACTACCCCCTCCAGGGCAAGTATTTGCACAGCAGGGGGCACCTAATTTCCCTCCTTCTCAAAGAAGGAGAAGAGGCAATCAATCCACTTCTGGTAATCGTGGACCCAATCCTTCCAATATCGACCCTACCACTACCAACCAGCCACAGGGCTCTCATCCCAAGCCGGACAGGCCACTTCACACAAATAAGCCTTGTTCGTGTTGTGGTGTTTATGGTCACTACACTCACAATTGTCCCTTATTACCACAAATGCAGAAACTTTGGGTTTCTTAGGCCACCATACGGGGACAGCACTCCTCCCCTACTACCCCTCCCACCCCCGTTACTTCTCAACCTGTTGTGTTTACCGATCCTTTCCCGCAACAAGGATTCATGGCCACTCAACCACCTCATGCCCCGGTAACCACTCAACCTTCTCCTTCTCCGCGGACCAAATGACCCGTGTTAGTATGAATTCTTCGTCGAAGTGTACGAAAAAGAACCACTCTAGCTACGCATAACTAATAGCCCTAACAACAATAGAGGCTGCCAAACATCTTCAGATCTGCGATTAGTAGTTAAAATGCTGCAACAAACAGATCTATAAATGGAAAGACATTAAGCAGTAAAGTAAAGAGTTTGCTCCATGCATCCAACAGACAAGACAAGAACACGATTTTTGGAATGAATTTTTATATTACAGGGCACCTGGGAGGAAACAAGAAGGTGTATCCAGATCTCCTCAATGGGATGGGTTCTTTGTAGTCCTCAGCACTTCAGATCTAAGCTTTCTCTCTCTTGTAGATAAAAAACCCAATGTAGAATGTAGAGCTCAATGGGAGCAAAAATGGCAGAAATGAGACCAAGTGTATAGATCCAGAGTGATCTAATAGGCAACAAAAGGTGAAGAATGATGGGGAAAACCCTCCTATTTATAACAAAATATTGGGTCCTTCTAGATCTTGGTGCATGATTAAAATAATGTTAATCACATCTAGATCCACCCCTATGGAATATTTTATTATTATTTGTTGGAGGGAAAGGGTGTTTGACTTGGGTCAAATCCCTTGATTAGTGAAAAATAAATAAATAAATGATTTATTTATCTTTTTTAAGGAAGTGGTTGGGATATAATCAAATAAATAATGATTTATTTGATTAATGGTGGTTGATTTGGTCATATTTAACAAGGAATATTATTTAAATAATTATTCCTAGAAAATAATAAGATAACTATGGGTTTATCTCATTAATTTCTTTGTTTTTGGGTTAAACATGACCGGGAATAATAATTAAATTATGGTTTAATTAATTATTCCTTTTGGGGTTTCCTAATTAACATAGTGAAAGTAGTTTTACTTGGGGTAAAACTGGTCTTACATGGTGTACTTGGGTCCATCTAATGATGAAGGGTTAGATGACCAAAAATGGTGTAACAACCCGATTCTTCATGATGGATATGATGGCTTCCGACCCACCTCTCACTGTCGACCTCAACCTTCAAACTCGGTCTCGTCAGTATTCCACACCTCCTGTTCTGTCTGTCTCTGAGTCTCCATCGTCAGGTCCTACAGAACCTCTATCAACACCCAATGATCCCTTGCAACTCCCTCTGCCCAAAGCCGAGGTTCATCCCAAGCCTCCTAAGGTGCCATTACGCCGAAATGCTGCCTCTGGTCGGGCTGCCCATTCATACAGCATAGTAGATGATCTGGCCCAATATCCTGCTGCCATTTCAACACTAGAACTCCTCCAGTCGTGTCCTTCTCAAAAGAGGGCTCTACTATCTGCTGTGGGCGCTATAGATCCTGCTAATGACCAATTGATTGTTTTCGACGCCCATCAGTCAGACCATCCCCCTCTTCATCCTTCAGTTTCTTTCCAAATCCAAGTCAAAATCCAAAACGCCAATGTTGCTCGGTGTATTATTGATGAGGGGGCATCTACCTGCGTAATGTCCGCTTCGGTTTGGAAACAACTCGGATCCCCTGAACTGGCCCCTTCCAAGGATCTTGCAGGTTTAACAAAACATAAATGATATCAGTGTACCAGGGTGAGTCGTCGTCGGGCTTTAACCCATAGCCCTGAGGGCTAAACTCCAAGTTTTCCACTAGTTCATAAAATTACTCGGCCGATAGTGACCCTTTTATGTTTAGGTCGGGTAGTACTCCACCCGACTGACCCAAACGCGTTCACACCTGCACGAGGCTACTATTTTCTGACCCGAACCTGAAGGCTTTATGGTGAAGGGGAAGAAAGAACTGGTATGCAGGTTATAGAAGTCTCTGTATGGGTTAAAACAGTCACCAAGGATGTGGTATCAGAACATTTTTCAAAAATAAATTTTCATCGAGTGAAATCATGCAAAGGCAATAATTTTACAGGATAAACCAAATCTGCCTTAGTTTTGCGGGCTTACTGGGGTCACGAGATTTTGACATAATCATTAACGGAAGTTGAAGTGCCTCGACTCCCTGGCAGGTCCTGTCAAACCTTTCCATCTCTGTGGCATTCTCTCAGTCATGACGCCCCTCATCTCCAAGCATGCCAAGTATCGGCATTATTCTTGTTTCTTCCTGGTTAGGATGGTTGGTCACCCTGCGTGGCACCGACCTCCCTACCATTCGTCTACCTGACATCCTGATCGGGGTCACCATCACCCTTCGTGCATGGGATGGCCATGCCTCCCAGCCCATTGGCCTATTTCGTAACTGTCCTATCACCCTTGCCGACAAGACTGTTTGTGTCGACGTTGAATTTATCGACGCCACTCTTGACTACAACATTCTTTTGGGGCGTAGTTACACCTATGCCATGTCTTTCGTCCCATCCACATTCCACCGCAAGATGTTTTTCCCTCATAATGGCAAGATTGTCACCATTGACCAGTTTACCTACCATGAACCAAAACCTCAGACCTCTCCTGAGTCCACCATTTCTACTATCACCAATAAATCAACTATCGATTCTTTGACCAGTGTTTCCCCCGGCGTGTATAAAGACTCCTCTTTGCTTGGAACTTTTCCTGGTCCTCCCCCTCCTCCTGTCTCTGACCCCAATTTAGCGAATGTTTGCATGATGCAATCGTCTCAGGCTGGCCTTTCCCAGCCTACTCCAGCTAGTCAGCAACCTCAATCTCGCCCTCCGCAACCTGCTCCTAGCCCTTCGCTTCAGTCACCCGAACCTTTTTCACCCGGCCCTTACCATCATACTCAGGAACCTCCCTACCCTCCTGAGTCAATTCCTTCAGGTCTCCACCATATGGGAGCCGTCCCCCCTGGTCATTACCCCGCCGGGCAGATACCTTTCCTTGGTTCCCCCCCCCCCCCCCCCGGGCGTCTATTCGGTCCCTGTCATGGCCACCCTTTCCCTTCCTAATCTAACCTTGGGAATTCCCGTTTGGTATCTTACTCCTCCAACCGAGACCCCACCTGGCCACCCTAAACCATACATAGCAGTGACACCCGTACAACCGATCCCCTTCGCTCCTTCCACCACCACAATACCCCTAGCCCCTTTGCAGAACCCTCCTCATGTTGTGATAGCTATGGGCAAGAAACGCAAAACTCGCAAGGGGGCATCCAATGACAAGGCCACCGCACCTGACCCTACCCCTCCCCAACCCGCCAAGCCTTGTGCCTTGTGTGAAGGTATCGGTCATCCCACCCATACTTGTCTTGAGTTTCCCCATATTCAACCCATGGTTAAGGTCGCGTTCCTTGAATCTACGGTCCCTGACACCTCTGTTTCTTCCTCATCCATAGCCAAGAACTCAAAGACTCTTCGCACCAACAAAACCTGTGCTCTGTGTGGTGTCCATGGCCATTACTCTCACCATTTTCCTCACCTCACGCATTACTGAGCCTCTTTAGAGGTCATCCGCAAGTACGAAGTGAAACAAAATCAATCCGCCTCTCCTATACTTGCTCAATATGCGTCCGATCTACTTAAGGATCCCCCTACTACCATTGACATTCCTCCCCCTGATGTTGAGATGTCGGAACCTGCTGCTCCCATCCTTTACCTATCATCATCCGCATGACCCGCGAAGTACATTCCCTCTGAATCCACTCCATTTGTTCTGCTTAACCCTCCTTCAGAAAATTTCTCGGGTTCTTCATGTTTTGACCATATTTTTACCCGTTCTTCTGACATTCCCCATGATGACCCGTCTCTGCGCCTCTCTTCTCATACTAATGATTTAGGTACCTTTGCAGCATCGTATAGTCTCTTTGACCCTTCCATTCCCTCTCCTAATCACGATCATCCCATCCGTATCTTCGATGTCCTTCGCAGCCTGAGTGCCTGCTCTTCATCCCATATTTCTCCTTCATCCCCCTCTCGTAGATATATGAGTCCTAGACTTCCTACCCGAACTACTACCTCCCGTCGCCCTCAATGGATGTCTATCCTCTCCTCATGCTACCATTATTTTCCTAATCCCTCCCATTCCTTACCTTATGACATTATTACATCGGCCCCCTCGTCCACCCATTATCTTGGCTACGCCGATGGGGCAAGTCGCCATTCCCACCATCTCGCTTCAGCAGCATGGGCCATCTTTACCCCCTTGCATTCCCTGGTTATTGCAAATGGGGTCTTCATTGGTAATGCCACTAATAATCAGGCTGAATATGATGCAGTTCGTGGTCTCTTAGCCGCTGCCCTCTCTCATCACATCCTCCATCTGCATGTTCATTTGGATTCCCTGCTTATTGTCTTACAACTTAATGGTGTCTATCGTGTGCATAACCCTATCCTGTTTAGACAATATTTACGAGTGAAACTTTTGATCCGTGAATTTAGATTCATTACATTTAACCATATACCTAGAGATCAAAATCACTACGTAGATCAAATCACAAATCATGTTCTAGACTAGCATTTATCACACACAGCACAATAACATTTAACACCATAAACCAAATGTAAATACATTATATATATTATATACCATGTGTTTTTAGAGTCCACTAATCTGAAACATACAACATGCCCATAGCATGTTACAATAACAAAACTACAAAATGGGGGGCACCACTCACCCCTACCTAGACACTAGGGGGCACCACCTGCCCTACATCTAATCACTCTCTGGAGGATCCCGAGCCAATGGCTCTGCTCCCGCAGCTCATAGATCACGCACAACCTGACCGGCCATCGCCATGCGTCTCATGATACCTCGCCACTCTGAGGGTAGCCCAATACATAATTCTATGTACTAGTCGTCCAAATCCTGCCAACCACGCTCCGACACACCGGTCAACAGCCCCTCACATCTACGACGGATGTCCTCCACTAGAGCAGCCATATCATCATTCTGTGCCGTCCTAGATCCACTTGCACCTGTAGCCCCCGCTGCTGCAGGTCATCCCATATATCCGGTCGGTTTTACCGGAGCTATATCTGCATTCCAGACAACATCAGAATTAGTACCATGAATACTAGTCACAAACTCTAAAATTCACACAACATATTAGTTGCTTGTCACTCACCATCGGGTCCCCATACTCGACCAGGCGGAAGCGGCAAGTCCAGATCTCCCCAATAACTCATCCCACTATAGGGATAGTCATCTATGTATAGTGGCATCTGATCCCAATGGCCGAAGAACTCTGGTCGAAACACCCGTCCGACCGCCCCTCCTCTTCCTCTACATAGTAATCGTCCCCACCAACGCATTCGTGGCTCCCTTGGCCCACCATCAGGTAACTGGACATGAGGTCATAAGGTCAGTATCTTCTCAAAGAAGAAAGAGCACAACACTGTCCCATAGGCACAATCATGATTCACTTGCCGCTTGCATAGTGACAACTGTCGTTTCACCGATACCAACATCATCTGGGCCCACCCATAGTAGGTCCCACTTAGCGCACTCTCTACAATCATCATTTGCCCTCCAGTGATGTGATGGAAGGCCTGGCTGCCAAATATCTGCAACACTGCTACGGCCACTGCCCGGGTCTCCAACCTCTCTAGATCACCAATGGATATCTGAGTCCCTTTGACTCGGACACCTGGGCGACAATGTCGCTCAACAAACTCCATAATGTTACGCCCTCGTGGTAACACTGGCTGCATATTTCCCACCATCCCCAATGGTGGGATACCAGTCAAGAAATACAAATCCTGGACCGTCAGCTCGATCCTGTGCCCCTGCACTACAAACGCCTCCTAATCTGGATCCCAATAACTGATAATCCGGGCCAACAAGGGCTCTCCATCCCTCATCAAAGGGTTCTCCAAAAATTTCAGAACCCCATGTCTAGCCAGTGCACGACAGACACCCTGATCCGCCTTGATTTCCGTTCGTAGTGTACCTAAGTCTATCTCTCTCCACTTTATCCGTATATCTGCCATATCTGCACAAAACCATCATTTTTGTCATCCTTCAAATCAACAAAACTGCATTCTCTTACACCAAAACAGAATTTCAGCCCATAACAGCACTGAAGCCTCCCACACCTAGCAGGTCGCACTTTTTGGGCAAAACCTAGGCCAAGTCGCACTTTTCAGGCCAAATCCTGTGTCCCAGATCGCATCTTTTGCCCCAAAAAGTGTGACCCGACTATAATGAGGAAGTAGGGGCAGTTACTGGAATTTAAAACCCTAATCTGCAATTTCAATCCATCAAAAACAAAGCTTAGGATTAGGCCTCTTACCTGCAACTGACGGTTCACAATTCCAACGGTCAGTTTGTCCGCTACGATCACCACAAGATTCAGGGCCTTCTCTCCTCTCCACATTCACCACAGCTACATAAGCAAATGAATGATTTTGGAGGGAAAACGCCCTATTAGAAGAAAACCCCTGTTTTTTCTTTCACCCGCTGCGACCAAACCATAGCCCCGTTTGACACATCGTCTGCACCGTTGGAAAGCTCTCACCGAGCACTCAAATGGGTATCTGTCAGTTTTTTATGTTTTTCTACTTCACCAGGACACATTTTTTCCATGAAGGGCCTATTCACCTCTTCCCAAAATCGAATTTATTCACTTACGACACTTGTACTTGGGGCACCACTTTGCCTCCTTACTCGTCGTCATTCGTGTTGAATTTCGTCATGAGCTACCCCATTGTACTCATGCTTTTATGGTTCCCCATTGAACCCATACTATGAGGCAGCACCATTGAGTTGCCCTTGTTTAGAGCATCTGAGTCGAGTCACCAACACATTCATGGAGTCTACCCCGAGCCCTTTTGTACCCCGCCATGGTTCTCCATCCTGTCCTACTTGGTCTCTCTCTCATGTCACACATTATGGCCTTCAGTACCCCTGTCCACTACCCCTCATGATATGGTGTCAGTCGCTGCCAAGCCATTTATACACTTTATGCTCTAACAAGGGAAGTCGTCCAACCGCTCCTCCGCTTCTCTCATTCCATCATCATCAGTAGTATCCACTTGTTCGTTGCTCTACTATTTTCCCCCGTGCCTTATTTGGGGTTCCCTTATTGCCTCACCTGTGGCGAACCTACTTCTGTCGACATCAGCCCATTTACTCCAGAAGCCAGGTCTAGGGGGAAGTGTACCTTGGTTCGAGCTCTTCCGCGCATGATCGTGATATATACACTCGATGGTCCAGTGACGCAGCAGCAGGTATTGGTGATTCTCGGGCATGTGTGATATGTCTCAACCCTCATGAGGGGGTGGCCCTGCAGGTAGCCCACGACATGCCCGGATGACTTCTTCATTCCCGCCCTTAATAACTCTCCTCTCATTTGACAATATCGGCCTCAACCGCTTGCAGCGCCTCTTCGATTTGCACACATTAGTCAGATTTTACGAGCCCTTCCCCATAAATATCATAGTCTAACCATTGCATTTCAAAGTTAGAAAAATCAAAAATACAAAAACAAAGAAAGAAAAGAGGGCAGATGGTAAAAACAATAAAGGTACAGCCCCATACCGAAAACGAGAAACAAATTTTGAAAGTGTGCAAGCTTAAATGACACTCCTGAATAACACACTTCTAGTTAGTCAAACAGCCTAATCTTGACTAATTAGCTTTAAATTTTCTGCTGATAGAATAGTGAATTCGATTTGCCAAACTGTTAAATCTTGGCTTATCAGTAGATAGTTTAGGATAGAAATGAAAGGTTCAAACATGTTCAAAATCTGAACCTAAGTTTCCAAAAGAGAGATGAATCAAATCTGTTTTATTTTTTTGAGTCAAAAAGAAGAAAATCTGGTTCTAATTATCTCAAAATCTAAACCAGAGAGCAAAGAAGAAACAACTCACATAAGAGTCAAAACAGAGTTGTAAAAAGAGTGAAGGAAGTGCTTGAATTTTCAGATCTTAAGCCTTCCAATTTTGATTTAATTTTCTCAGTAAAATAATAATCAGTGTAAGTGTGCTTGAATTTATTATAGATCGCATCAACAAGCAGAAACTCAGACTGATCAATCCTAACTTGAATGCTTTTTAAATTTCTGTCTTAGCAAAATTAGAGAATAAAAATCTGTTAGACTATTTAATCCTAACAGATTAGTAGATTAGGTAGAGTAGCATGTAGGCTCAACTGTTTAATCTGAGCCCATGGAGAAATCAGAAGTAGAACTAGATTATATTTTTCGCTTTCAAAAGGAATAAAATGTTGTGAAAAGAGTTTGCCAATCCAAGTGCACTCTAATGAAGAAAAAAATGTTAGATCGGTAGGATTGGGTAGGTAGAAAGTTTGTAGATGAAGATCCATTGTTTTTGTAGCTGCTAAATATGTTTTCAGAGAAAGATCATCCCCGCAAAGGAAGGGAAGCCCAATGGATCAGGCACAGGTCAGCCTCCCGGAGAATGCAAGTCTGAAGTTCTTGATGCCTTCAAGAAGGCACCATCCCCAAGTGGAGCCACTGTTAGCCACCTATAAAGTTTTTTATAGCAAAAGGTGGCTAGGACTTTCTGAGCCTTCAAGGAACAAATTTTATTGCTAAAAATTGTTGGCTCTTGAAGACTTTTCTAGGCCTCATGCCTCTGTCCAAAATCTTCATTTGATGTTTCCATTTCATACTCTGAGAATTCTGCTAAATTCCAAAGAGAAAAAACTGTTGCAAAGACCATCATTTTCCCCTTCTCCCACTCACAACTAACCTTCATTTGCTCTCCCTTTTCCCCATAAATTTCCTCTATTTTTCATGTTTTCCTTTCATGAAAATCACCCTTCCATAGTTGAAAAATCATTTTTTAACTATTTCGAACCCCCCAATTCCTTTGAAAACCATGAAAAATTCATAAAAAAACACAAGTCTTTATTATGGACTTTAGCCCCTTTATATAAGCCCCCTAACCACTTCCCCCACATGCCCTTACCATCAAAACCAAGTGCTAAGCCCCTCACGACGCTTATCGCATCACTAAATTTCAAGCGAGCGCAAGTCTTTTGCCGTGTCGCTTTAAAAATTCCGATGCGATAGCCCGCTGTATTATAAACCTGCCCGATCACCTTTTTTCTTTTATAAAAAACGAAGAACCCATTTATCCAAAGTTTGTTACAAAAAACCAAAGTCACATGGTTTAATATAAAAATGGGTAGATTAAGAAGACTCGATCGCGCAATCGCAATGGGAGAACTCACAATGGGTTGATCGAGAAGACCCGCATCAAAGTTCCGATGTGATTGGGTCTTGAGTGTTAAAACTTCCCCCCACCTCACTTTCATATGACCTTCCCCGGGCCCAAGTGTTAAAGATCCCGAGCGCCAATCGCATCGCACAAATTCAAAGTGCGCGAGTTTTTTCCATCGTCCAAAAGTTCCGATGCGATTTGCCTTTTGTGTTTAAAACCCCAATCGCATTTCGTTCCCGATCATTCTTTCCCTTTATAAAATCATGAAACCCACTTTTCCAAAGTTTAAACGTAAAAACTCAAGTCATGTGTTGAAATATTTTAATGGGTTGATTGAAAAGAGTCGATAACGCAATCGCAATCGGAGAAAATACAATGGGTAGATTGAAATACCAGGCCCGAAGACCCGATTGCGATTGGCCCTTTTATGCACGCCCCCGGCATATTACATTCCATAAAGACCATAGGCCCCGTAGTCGAGCACCTATCATATATGTATATCCCGATCCATTTAAAAAACCTTTTTTTTTGTCGAAAACTTTGGGTTTTCATAAGTTAAAAAGTTTTTCCACCGGTCGACTCTAGAACTAATCCCCACCGTTGATCGAATGCCGATCAAGCAGCCATCGCTCCATCGCATCGCAAACTTACATCACGTCCACTTTCTTGTTCCTCCGATTGACCTCTCTCCCTATTGGTTCTCCACCGTCGATCTGATCTGCAGATTGACGGCTTGCGCTCCATCGCATCGCATGTTTCGATCGGCCCATTTGCATGCCACCCCCGATTGCGATACCCCGATTGAAATCCGTCGATTGAATCCGGACCATCCATGTGTCTGAATCGGACAGTCCAAAACCACTCTTACTTATTCTTTTTTGTGCCCTTATTTTACCTCTTTTTTGAGTAAATCTCCACCGTTGGATGTTTTCATCCAACGGCCACGCTCCTCTCCCGCCTTCTGAAGAAGTTTAACCCATTTCGCAGGATTTCTTAACTATTTTTGTGTTTTTCAGGTGTTTTTTATGGTTTTCCATTATATAATGAAGGAAGGCCGAAGGCCGGGAAAGACGTTTCCCGTGCCTGTTTTACATCAGAGGAAACTATCCGTCGGGCTCTATTCCGTTGTTTCGTCGATGCTCTATAGGCATCGATGCCTTTAAAAGCCCTGCGCGGCTCTGCACATTGACAAGACACTGTGTTTTAAACACGATTTAAAAGAGTGTAAGTTTGAAGAATGGAGCGCAACAGAGATGAAGATTAAAGACAGATCTGGAAAATTACGACTAAAAACATTATCAAAAGTTTTATTCCCTGGATTCAAACACAGTCAAAAGAAATCATAAGTGTTTAAACTGACAGAAAGTTTTCCACCACCTACATTTGAGGCGAATTGATTCCTCAGCTACTACAAGAGCCACCTGTTGCCTCAAACCATTCAAAACAGAGGCCGAAGTTATTGATTAAAGAAATATCTGCCTCCAGCGCTGCCAAGAAGTTAATTCTGCCAAAGGAGTTTGATGGAAAATATCTGCAGAGTTACTCCAGACAGAACACAGAGCCTCAAAGTCAAATAAAGCGCCCACCGAGCTTAAATCATAATTGTAAACAGTTAATACAGTAGTCCACCTGTAAACTTCTCCATCGAGCCCCTCAAAAGGTCGAGAAGTCTTAAGTCTGCATTAATTATCCTTGAGATCTTTTGTTAGATCCCACCTCCTCATCCTTCTATAAATACTTCAGCAGAAGATGAGTAATTTTTGGTTGTTGTTTGATCACAAGCTGTAATACTGGAACTCTTTGAAATAAATATACAGTCTGTTAAAGTTGAAGAACAAATTGAAGTTTTGGAGATCTTGATGATGTTGTTGCATGCTTGTTCCTGAGAAGGCTCTATCATTGGATCCATGAGCTTGGCTATTGGTGAAGTACTCTGAACTGTTTTATGTTTTCCCCTGTTTTCATTATGTTCCATAATTTCTTACTAGAGTAGGTTGAAAGTTTTAGGCTAAGAAATGACTCTTGGAAGCACCTTAGACTTGTTCATCCTTCACCGTTTTATGTTTTCTTCTGCTAAAGTATTTTAGAGGCTTTAATATTTCTCTTTAGTCTTCATGCTTGTTTATTTCCTTAATATTTTGAATAGTTTGTTACAGCATGATTTATGGTTCTCCCTGCTTGTATGCTGCCACTTAAAAATTGTTATTGAAGTCTCCCTTTGAAGTTCTTTTCTTACAGTGAATCAAAGAGGTCTGTTTCGATCATGCCCTTTGTCCTCACTTAAACAGTTGGCTTAAAGGTCATTATAATTATGATCATAGATGTTTTTAGGTGTTCCCTCGTCTATGACTGTAATTATCAATAAATATTTTATGTTTTCTAAGTCCTTTAGAATAAAATCTTTGAGGAAATAGGGTGTTCCCCGAATCTTAGATTTCATTTTGAAATTTTTCTTGAAGTCATTATTTGCTTAAAGAATGTTTGTAGAATTTATGGTTAGCCCTGTCTATAAAATATCTCTTTATTGTTTAAGTTATGCTTTCAAATTCCCTTTGTTGAGAATTCAATTTCTCTTTCCAAATCATTAATGTTCATCTCATCCCAAAAAACAAAAGGATCTTGTGGCCAAGTTAGATTTGACCTTTGATATCCCATATCCATTGATGAGTTTGTTATGACTTTTTCTTGACTCCATTGCCCATTGAACCAGAGGTTTCTCCATTCTGTGTATCTTTCCTAGACCTTTCATGTTCTGTTGTATCAATTCAAACCAACCAAACAAACAAACACCTGCACTTAATAACTAGTCTAAAATAAATACTCTAAGCACACAAGATAAACCTTTGCAAACAAACATTTGAGAGATCCCTCTCTCAGAGCAGGAGGACTAGATCCTGTAACTCTAAAGATTGGTTCTGATGTTGCCTTGTCTTTTGATTTTCCAAACCATCAAAACACGGGACACCAACATAATGGCGATCACGGTGGGACCATTCTGAGTCAGTGACAATCTAAGTACCCCTTAGGACTCAAGAAATCCCTTATTTTCAAAGACTATCCAGTGATTATTAGCCACCTTATCGCCAACAACATAATGGCGATCACGGTGGGCCCTGAGTAAAATCTTCAAAAAACAAAACACTCACTGTCTAAGTATAACATAAGTAACCTTCTTCAAGTGCTACCAAGCATAATGGTAATCATGATAGGACCTTTGAATCAGTGACAAACTAAGTAACTCTTAGGATTCTCATAAAGCCTTGTCAAACCTTGAAGATTTCAGTTACCAAGCCATAAGAGTAAACTCTATATGTTTTGACACCCTAGCTAAGTGTTAAATCAGGCTTAGAACACTCTCTTAACCTATAAGACCAAAATGACTCAGAAAAACCCAAAAAAAAATTCATTTTGGCTTCATAATAAACTTTATGGTGGACCATAAAACCTTTTACCTCCAAAATAGCTAAAAATTCCCACCTGGCGACTCCACAATCCTAAAATCAGACCTTTAAGACTCCACTGGGAAGGCCTCAAGTCTTAATAGCACTTTACAAACTCAACTACAAGGCTCTAGCATTAAAATTTTCCTTCTTCTGAAAAAGATCAGGTAGCCTCTTAAAGATTGTCATATTTGGTTAAAACTTTTCTTTAACTGGGTCTGAAAAACATAGCATAGTGGCTCCTAGAAAGATTCGTACTAGATCCTACCCTGACCCAAACCCATTGGGAATAGTTGATAACCCGGAAATTATCCTTGGGAATTCTCCTAAGATAAAAGTATTAAATGTTTTCAGATCACCCTTGAGAGCTAATTCAGTTCCTGAAAATCTTTCAGCTCTACAACAATCTCAAGTTGACTTAGTAAATCCATTTAGAACTAGGTCTCTTGGTGATTTAGATCAGTCAGATTCTGAGTCTTCACTATCATCCCCTGAAACAAGTGAACCTCTTGGTAGCCGAGAAACAACACCCCCTGATTTACATTTCCTTCACAACTTAGGTGTCTCTCATCCAAGATCAGCTCAGCAGTCTATTCCTGGTCCATCCACTTCTGCTCACCTTTCATCCACTGTTCAAACCACTACACCCCAGCCCACTGTTCCTGTTATAAATCCGCTCCTTGTAAATCCACCCCCACCACCTATCATGGCAGCATGGTATGCTCCCCTAGTCCTTCCTGTACCATTATTTAATCTTCCACAGGATTATCAGTCCAAAATTCCAGTATATGATGCCAACAATGCTACAACTGCATCACAGCATGTAGATAAAATGAATAACTACTTTGACGGAAATGAAATTGATGATGATTCTGTAGAGCTTAGGTTATTTTCTCAAAGGCTACGGGGAGAAGTAAGAAAATGGTTTAAAGGTTTAGTCCCCCATAGTATTAATGATCTCCAAGGTTTCCATAAAACGCTCTTGAACAAATGGGAAGTAAAGAAAATCCCTCTCCAAGTCCTTTTTGACTACAAGAACCTCCATAGAAACACTGGGGAAAGTGTGCAAGCTTACTACACTAGGTTCAATAGTGTGTATAATGCACTTTCACCAAAACTAAAACCTCCACAAGGCTCAGCTTTAAACAAATTTCCTGAAGGGTTTGACTCTGACATGACCTATTAGCTGAGAGAAAGAGATTTTGCAACTCTGGAAGATATGCAAAAGGATGCTCTTTCTGTGGAAGTCAACTTGATGGAGAAAAGAGCAAGAATGAAAACTAAGAGAGTATATTTTAGAGAAGAGTCCACTCCTTCTACTTCAAGTTCAAAGATGGAGAGGATTTTGGAAGAAATGATGAAAGAGATGAACATAATTAAGAGAGCACAAGCAAATCAAAATCAAACTACTCCTCGAAATAGAAATCCGAATTATAGAAGAGAAAACAATCAAGACAAACAAAACGAGAATGACCAACAAATTAGACCTCCCTTCCAACAAAACTATGTAGATCAATATGAGGAAGACAAGGAGTTGGAAAGGTTGGAAGAAGCTCATGTAAACTTGATTGGATCAGACAGTGGAGATGATGTTTTCCTCACTGAGGAAGAACAAGGATTCTTCTCTGATGACCAAAATACAAACGCCTATGAAGACTCTGATGACTATAGATTGGGTTTTGAAAATGAAATTATGGAAGTGCATAAACAATACGATCTTAGGAGCAAAGGGAATGTAGATGAATTAAAGGAAAAGAACACTAATACCACTGTCAAGAGAAACACAGAAACTCGGCCCAAAAAACGGCGGAGAAAACCAACATTTTGGCCAAAAAATAAAGGAATAAAGGAATTGACCCAAGTCAAGAATCCTTTTCCCTCCAACAAATATAATAAAATATGCCTAAAGGGTGCTTCTAGAATTCGATTAATAATATTTTATTCATGCACCAAGATCTAGATAACCCTAATATTTTGTTATAAATAGGAGGGTTTTCCCCATTCATTAGTCACCTCCATTGCATTAGATCACTCTATATCTTCTCTTGGTCACCATTTTCCATTTTTCTTTGTGAACTCCCATTGAGTTCTATGTTTGCTTTTCAACATCCATAAGAGAGAGAAATGCTAGATCTGAAACACTGAGGACTTCCAAGAACCCATCCCACTGAGGAGAACTGGAAAACACCTTTCTTGTTTTCCTCTCAGGTGCCTCATTCTTTAATATAATACAAAATTCTTTCATATACATTCTTCTTGTCTTGTTCATTGGATCTATGGAGCCATGTTATTTTTTATCTGCTTAATATCTTTTGTGCTTAGATCTGAATTTGTGCAGCAATCTTAAAGGTATTTTGCAGCCATAATCAATGTTAGGGCTATTTTTTATGCGTAGCTAAAGTGATCTTTTACGAGGAAAGAATCATACTAATAGGAGTATAATATTGGAAAAATGTTGTTGGAATTTTGCTTGAATTTTTACTTGAAGACGATGCAGGAAAGATCATGCATGAATTGCATGATGGAGAATGTGGAGGTCACCTCTACTGGAAGGCCACAGCCAACAAAATTCTTAGATCTGGTTACTATTGGCCTACCCTTTTCCCAAACACTCAAAAGCTAGTCATGTCTTGCCATAAGTATCAAATCTTTGATGGAAAAAGAAAACTCCTTCCCTTACCTTTACATCCTATCAGAGTTGAGGCACCTTTTCAACAATGGGGGCTGGACTTCATTGGGGAAATTCATCCATCCTCCTCAGCTCAACATAAGTGGATCCTCGGGATTCAGTGAATAGAGAAATGGCTAGGGTTTCGATTTGTTCTGTTGCCACCCTCTCCGACGCTGTTGTTCAGGATTCTGAACCTTAACTCCGCCTCACTGCTGTTCCAAATGGGAAGTTTACTGGGGATGCTCTCGACAAAGACCCTTGCCTAGCGTTGCCTCCGCATGGACTGAATGCCTCTTCACTGGATGTCGATGCTCTTTCAGAGGGCACTCGATTTACTGAGCCCAAGGACGATGCAGACCTCACTACTGCCAAGATTCACGGCGTCTACCCTTCAGTGCCTGTGGAGGCCTCCCTTTATTTCAAAGGCATCTCTCTGCCCCGAGGTATTTTTGCAGTCCTCCAAAAGGCAGATTCTACAGGCTTCAACATATGCTCTGTTTCCGCCTCCGTTTGCAACCTCTGGCAGATGCGTCCCTCGGATTGGCACTTGAGGACTGCAGTGGAGTTTATGGGTGGTGAATACTTTCTTGCTTCCTCCTCCATACCTCGGCTGGGCCAGGCGTTGCTGGGTTTCCTGCGAACCTACTCCCTTTCTTCTCAGAGCTGTAATAATAAGATGGGATCAACTAACAGCTCTGCCCTATTTCAGTTCCAGATTTGGTCTACAGGCGTTTCCCACCCTCAAGGCCTTTCTATGTAGCGGTTTGGAGTTGTACGCAAAAGTAGATCCGCCCTTCGTTGCTGCGCAGATCCTGCCATTAAAAAGCTCCCTGCCACATTTCAGATCCAACTCCGGATTCTCTCTGGCAAAACTATTTTTCTTTGGGTTTCTTCTTCAGATCTGATACAGAATCTGAAGCTTAATCTGGAACGACGGACTGGGATTCCCTCAATACTCCAGAGACTTCTATTCCAAGGTAAACATCTTGAGGATCTTCTTCCCCTCTCTACTTACAACATTAACAGAAATGATTCTATTGTGTTTACCCTTCGTTTGAGAGGTGGTGCGGCTGGACAGTCTTCTTCAGCCCCTACCTTCTCTTATAAAGATGTTGTATATTCTCAGAACCCCAAACCCCCTGCAGCCCCCAAACCCCAGACTTTTCTGGTTGACAAATTGGATGAAGTACCTTCTATTGAGATCTCATTGCCAGCTCTCGCAGAAGATCTTCAAAAATTTGCAGATAGAGCCATCATTTGCAGATTTAATGGACTTTGGCCGTGAACAAAGGATCTCTTTGATTGGATCCATCAAAACTGGACTAGAAAATTCCAGGTTAGTTGCTGCTCACGAGGATTCTTCATAGTATTGTTCGATCACTCCAAGCATTATGAACAGGCCTTACAGGAAGGTCCTTGGTTTTTTGGAAATGCTGGGCTCTTCTTAACCCCATGGTTCCCAGATTTCGACCCTGCTACAGCTACCATCACCAGAACTCCTGTTTGGGTCAGGCTTCCCAACTTACCTTTCCATCTATGGCATCTGGCAGTGTTCAGACGCATGGGCGATACCTTGGGACGCTTCCTCACTGTAGATTTTGAAAGGGCACTTCAAGGCCTCTACACATATGCCAGAATATGCATGGAGGTTGACATCAGCAAAGGATTGCCTGATCAATTCATCATCAAGGTCGGTGATTTTATTTGGACTCAGATCTTAGACTATGAGAACACTGCTTTCTGATGCCATCACTGCCACCAAACAAGGCATCTGCAGAACTCCTACCCCACTCTCACAGACAAAAAGACTAAAAGAAACCATACAAAGTCCAAATCCAAAAAATGGACTCCATGTACCCCGCCGCCTGCTGCAGATTCTACTTCCTCGAGCTCTGATGATGATGGGAGTGACGCAGAATCAGATCTTGCTCCTCAGACTGAGAACTTGTCCACAGATACTCCCAAGCATCCCCCTGATACTACCGTCACTCAGAAGCGTAGTCATGAGTCCGCCTCCTCTGATTCAGATAAGGAGGCCCCTCTTTTAGAGAACTCCAGTCTTCAAATTGTCCCAGCACATACTCACCAGGATTGTTGGGTTAAAGTCAACAAAAATAAAGGGAAGAAACTTCGTGTGGAAAACTCTACCAATTCTGGGTAGGAGTCGGTTCCTTCCTGCTTTCTAGCCACTTGTTGTTGCTCCTTGCTTGTCTTTTTTTTCTCTCTCTGGGGACCAAAGTTGATATTAAATCATTTCCGGTCGGCCGTGTTTCTGTTTCTCTTGATTGTACTTTCTTATGTACCATATTTTTGCTTAATAGAATTAGTCTAATTCAGAAAAGAAAAAGAAAAACATAAGTGGATCCTCACAGCCACTGACTTCTTTACCAAGTGGATAGAAGCTATACCCTCCAGAAATGCTATTGACTCTATCATTATCAAGTTCCTTGAAACAAATATCCTATCCAGGTTTGGTTGTCCCAGAAAAATCATAACAGACAATGCTGTTGCTTTTAAATCTAAGAAAATGATTTATTTCTGTTACAAATACCACATAACCTTGGGCTATTCCACTGCTTACTATCCCCAAGAAAATGGATTAGTTGAATCCTCCAACAAGAGTCTCCTCAATATAATCAAAAAACTATCGGAGTAAAATCAGAAATCATGGCACTGTAAGCTGGTTCATGCCTTATGGGCTGATAGATCAAATACAAAGAAGTCAATAAATATTTCCCCCTATCAGTTGGTTTATGGCATGGATGCAGTTTTTCCTACCTCATTGGGAGTTCCAGTCATGAAACTCCTTCAAGAAGTGCAGAGTGAAGAGAATGATATGCAAAGAAGGATCAACCAAACAATCCATTTACAGCATACCAGAGAAGAAGTTTATGAGAGAACACAGTTAGTCCAAGAAAATATAAAGAAACTATTTGATAAGAGGACTAAGGCAAACAATTTCCAAATTGGAAATGTTGTTCTTAGATGGGATTCAAGAAGATAAGAGAAGGGAAAACATGGCAAGTTTGAGAACTTGTGGAAAGGGCCCTATATTATTCATGCTGAGAGGGGTCATAATGCATTTTTATTGAGAGAATTGAATGGAGAAGATCTGTATGGAGGTCCTGTCAATGGCAAGATGCTCAAGCATTACTTCTGCCAAGAATCTTAAGTTTTAAAGCATTTTATTTTTCATTGTAAATATCATAGTCTAACCATTGCATTTCAAAGTTAGAAAAATCAAAAATACAAAAACAAAGAAAGAAAAGAGGGCAGATGGTAAAAACAATAAAGGTACAGCCCCATACCAAAAATGAGAAACAAATTCTGAAAGTGTGCAAGCTTAAATGCCACTCCTGAATAACACACTTCTAGTTAGTCAAACAACCTAATCTTGACTAATTAGCTTTAAATTTTTTGCTGATAGAATAGTGAATTCGATTTTCCAAACTGTTAAATCCTGGCTTATCAGTAGATAGTTTAGGATAGAAATGAAAGGTTCAAACATGTTCAAAATCTGAACCCAAGTTTCCAAAAGAGAGATGACTCAAATCTGTTTTATTTTTCTAAGTAAAAAAGAAGAAAATCTGATTCTAATTATCTCAAAATCTGAACCAGAGAGCAAGGAAGAAACTGTTCACATAAGAGTCAAAACAGAGCTGTAAAAAGAGTGAAGGAAGTGCTTGAATTTTCAGATCTTAAGCCTTCCAATTTTGATTTAATTTTCTGCAAATAATAATCTATGTGCAACTTGTTTTTATGCCATAGATCAGCATCAAATTAGACTGATCAATCCTAACTTGAATGCTTTTTAAATTTCTGTCTTAGCAAAATTAGAGAATAAAAATCTGTTAGACTATTTAATCCTAACAGATTAGTAGATTAGGTAGAGTAGCATGTGGGCTCAACAGTTTAATTTGAGCCCATGGAGAAACAAGAAGTAGAACTAGATTAGATTTTTTGCTTTCAAAAGGAATAAAATGTTGTGAAAAGAGTTTGCCAATCCAAGTGCACTCTAATGAAGAAAAAAATGTTAGATCAATAGGATTGGGTAGGTAGAAAGTTTGCAGATGAAGATCCATTGTTTTTGTAGCTGCTAAATATGTTTTCAGAGCAAGATCATCCCTGCAAAGGAAGGGCAACCCAATGGATCAGTCACAGGTCAACCTCCCAGAGAATGCAAGTCTGAAGTTCTTGATGCCTTCAAGAAGGCACCATCCCCAAGTGGAGCCACTGTTAGCCACCTATAAAGTTTTTTATAGCAAAAGGTGGCTAGGACTTTCTGAGCCTTCAAAGATTTCTGAGCCTTCAAAGGAACAAATTTTATTGCTAAAAATTGTTGGCTCTTGAAGACTTTCTAGACCTCATGCTTCTCTGTCCAAAATCTTCATTTGTTGTTTCATTTCATACTACGAGAGTGCAACAAATTCCAAGAGAAAAAATTCTATAAAACTATCATTTTCCCCTTCTCCCACTCACAACTAACCTTAATTTTTCTACTCCCTTTTCCCCATAAATTTTCCTCTATTTTTCATGTTTTCCTTTCACTTGAAAATCACCTTCCATGATTGAAAACTCATTTTTTAACTGTTTGAACCCCCGATTCCTTTGAAAACCATGAAAAATTCATAAAAAACACAAGTATTTATTATGGACTTTAGCCCCTTTGGTTAAGCCCCCTAACCACTTCCCCCACATGCCCTTACCATCAAAACCAAGTGCTAAGCCCCTCATGGCGCTTATCGCATCGCTAAATTTCAAGCGAGCGCAAGTCTTTTGCCGTGTCGCTTTAAAAATTCCGATGCGATCGCCCGCTGTATTATAAACCTGCCCGATCACCTTTGTTCTTTTATAAAAAACGAAGAACCCATTTATCCAAAGTTTGTTACAAAAAACCAAAGTCACATGGTTTAATATAAAAATGGGTAGATTAAGAAGGCCCGATCGCGTAATCGCAATCGGAGAACTCACAATGGGTTGATCGAGAAGTCCCGCATCAAATTTCTGATGCGATTGGGTCTTGAGTTTTAAAACTTCCCCCCACCTCAGTTTCATATGACCTTCCCCGGGCCCAAGTGTTAAAGATCTCGGGCGCCAATCGCATCGCACAAATTCAAAGTACACGAGTTTTTTCCATCGTCCGAAAGTTCTGACGCGATTTTCCTTTTGTGTTTAAAACCCCAATCGCATTTCGTTCCCGATCGTTCTTTCCCTTTATAAAATCATGAAACCCACTTTTCCAAAGTTTAAACGTAAAAAATCAAGTCACGTGTTGAAATATTTTAATGGGTTGATTGAAAAGAGTCGATCGTGCAATCGCAATTAGAGAAAATACAATGGGTAGATTGAAAGACCAGGCCCGATGACCTGATTGCGATTGGCCCTTTTCTGCACGCCCCGGGCATATTACATTCCGTAAAGACCAAAGGCCCCGTAGTCGGGTGCCTATCATATATGTATATCCCAATCCATTTAAAAAACCTTTGTTTTTGTTGAAAAATTTGGGTTTTCATAAGTTAGAAAGTTTTTCCGCCGGTCCACTCTAGAACTAATCCCCACCATTGATCGAACGCCGATCAAGCGGCCATCGCTCCGTCGCATCGCAAACTTACATCGCATCCACTTTCTTGTTCTTCCGATTGACCTCTCTCCCGATTGGTTCCCCACCGTTGATTTGATCTACAGATCGACAGCCTGCGCTCCATCGCATTTCATGTTTCGATCGGCCCATTTGCATGCCACCCCCGATTGCGATCCCCCGATTGAAATCTTCCGATTGAATCGGGACTGTCCACGTGTCTGAATCGAACGGTCCAAAATCACTCTTACTTATTCTTTTTTGCGCCCTTCTTTTACCTCTCTTTTGAGTAAATCACCACCGTTGGATGTTTTCATCCAATGGCCACGCTCCTCTCCCGCCTTCTGAAGTAGTTTAACCCATTTCACAGGATTTCTTAACTATTTTTGTGTTTTGCAGGTATTTTTTATGGTTTTCCATTATATAATGAAGGAAGGCGAAGGCTAGGAAAGACGTTTCCCGTGCCTATTTTACATCAAAGGGAACTATCCGCTGGGCTCTATTCTGTTGTTTCGTCGATGCTCTATAGGCATCGATGCCTTTAAAAGCCCTGCGCGGCTCTGCACATTGACAAGACACTGTGTTTTAAACAAGATTTAAAAGAGTGTAAGTTTGAAGAACGGAGCACAGCAGAGATGAAGATTAAAGACAGATCTGGAAAATTACGGCTAAAAAGATTATCAAAATTTTTATTCCCTGGATTCAAACACAGTCAAAAGAAATCATAAGTTTTTAAACTGACAGAAAGTTTTCCACAACCTACATTTGAGGCGAATTGATTCCTCAGCTACTACAAGAGCCACCTGTTGCCTCAAACCATTCAAAACAGAGGCCGAAGTTATTGATTAAAGAAATATCTGCCTCCAGCGCTGCCAAGAAGTTAATTCTGCCAAAGGAGTTTGATGGAAAATATCTGCAGAGGTACTCCAGACAGAACACATAGCCTCAAAGTCAAATAAAGCGCCCACCGAGCTTAAATCATAATTGTAAACATTTAATACAGTAGTCCACCTGTAAACTTCTCCATCGAGCCCCTCAAAAGGTCGAGAAGTCTTAAGTCTGTATTAATTATCCTTGAGATCTTTTGTTAGATCCCACCTCCTCATCCTTCTATAAATACTTCAGCAGAAGATGAGTAATTGTTGGTTGTTGTTTGATCACAAGCTGTAATACTGGAACTCTTTGAAATAAATATATAGTCTGTTAAAGTTGAAAAACAAATTGAAGTTTTGGAGATATTGATGATGTTGTTGCATGCTTGTTCCTGAGAAGGCTCTATCATTGGATCCATGAGCTTGGCTGTTGGTGAAGTACTCTGAACTGTTTTATGTTTTCCCCTGTTTTCATTATGTTCCATAATTTCTTACTAGAGTAGGTTGAAAGTTTTAGGCTAAGAAATGACTCTTGGAAGCACCTTAGACCTATTCATCCTTCACTGTTTTATGTTTTCTTCTGCTGAAGTATTTTAGAGGCTTTAATCTTTCTCTTTAGTCTTCATGCTTGTTTATTTCCTTAATAGTTCGAACAATTGGTTACAGCATGATTTATGGTTCTCCCTGCTTGTCTGCTGCCACTTAAAAACTGTTATTGAAGTCTCCCTTTGAAGTTATTTGCTTACAGTGAATCAAAGAGCTCTGTTTCAATCATGCCCTTTGTCCCCACTTAAACAATTGGCTTAAAGATCGTTATAATTATGATCATAGATGTTTTTAGGTGTTCCCTCTTATATGACTGTAATTATCAGTAAATATTTTATGTTTTCTAAGTCCTTTAGAATAAAATCTTTGAGGAAATAGGGTGTTCCCCGAATCTTAGATTTCATTTTGAAAGTTGTCTTGAAGTCATTATTTGCTTAAAGAATGTTTGTAGAATTTATGGTTAGCCCTGTCTATCAAATATCTCTTTATCGTTTAAGTTATGCTTTCAAATTCCCTTTGTTGAGAATTCAATTTCTCTTTCCAAATCATTAATGTTCATCTCATCCCAAAAAACAAAAGGATCCTGTGGCCAAGTTCGATTTGCCCTTTGATATCCCATATCCTTTGATGAGTTTGTTATGACTTTTTCTTGACTCCATTGCCCAATGAACCAGATTTTTCTCCATTCTGTGTATCTTTCCTAGACCTTTCATGTTCTTTTGTATCAATTCAAACCAACCAAACAAACAAACACCTGCACTTAATAACTAGTCTAAAATCAATACTCTAAGCACACAAGATAAACCTTTGCAAACAAACATTTGATAGATCCCTCTCTAAGAGCAGGAGGACTAGATCCTGTAACTCTAAAGATTGGTTCTGATGTTTCCTTGTCTTTTGATTTGCCAAACTATCAAACACGGGACACCAACACCTGGCGAGGTGAAAGGGGGATAAAACCAATGGTAGGTGGAATTTTAGATGAAATAACAAGTGGTGTAGTAGACATGGGGGTAATTTGGTGTACCTAAAGATTTTTTTGAACATATGAGCTTACCTCAAACCAAGTGGCGTAGGCAGAGTTCACACATTCCTTGTATTTCTTCAAATGGGTTTGGAGCTCTTATGGAACATATTCTAAATGTTTGTGGGCAATGGACAGACCCTCTTCGACAGGATTCATGTGATAAAAATCATATAAAAATTTTCCTTCCTACTGCCATGAAATAACCCAGTACAAGTGCCAACTTCCAAATGAAAATAATGCCGACTGATATAAAATGGAAATGGTTGCATAGAGAAAATGGCATTTGGAACATGCATCGGTCGAATATAAAAAAACCCATGAGATATACTGAACCAGACTAAGGGGTGGTATTGATCTAGAATAGGAATTGGCACCCTTGAGACAGCATGCATCACCATAACCATCTTAGTGTACCATTTTCCAAAAGCAAGGTCGTTAAATTATTTTTTTACAATTTCCTCAGTGTTGTGCATGCAAGTGGTTCATCTTCTTCAATGGTAGCAAGTTCACGGCCCTCGAGAGGACACCATTTATACGTAGCAAGAGGAATAAGCAAATATCCAAACACAAAATAGGTGGACTGAGTATAAACATCATTCGCAGCTTCAAACAGTTCATGAAGAATATAGTTGGACCAGTTAAGTTGGTCGCCCTGAACACAAGCCTCATCAAAATAAATTTCATCCAATCTACATTCCCCTCAGTTATAATGGTGCATGAGATTAGTGTCCATAACTGTAGAAGCGATCCGAATAGGCATATTGTTAATCAAATCTAGAACCGCTCCTCGTCCCTTTTAGGTAGTACCATACTGCTTGTATAAATTATTCTCGTTAGTTTTCTTTCCCTGCTTGCTAGCCTTCTGAAAGGTTGACTTAACATTAGCGTCATATGCGGACAATCCTGTAATTCTGTGAATATCAACAGAGTAGAACTGGTTATTCTTAGTCCAACCAAAGAGAACCCCCATCGAGCCAACTAATTAAAAGCTTTTTGCAATGGATAATTTCATAATTGGTCCCGAACACAGGAAAATCGTGCAAAAGGAGAAGAGTGGATTTCATTATCTGAGGTAATCTAGGTCTAACTTTCAGGGTGGAATGGGAATTGGGGCAGGTGTTGGGCTCCATAAAAACATTTATGTGGAGTATAAGGAACAAGGTGGAATCAAACAAGTCATTATCTACAAGAAGGGCCTTATTGTATTTTCCTAACTAATCATCCTGGACATGAATCTGGTAATAAATGGGATATGGAGTGATAGTCGGTTTAGATAGACGAACCATATTGGTAAATCGATGAGCGTACACAAACCAAATGGGAGGACGAGAAGGCAAGGACGATGAAGGGGTGGGTGATCGTGGAGCCAGAGCGGAAACTGAGAATGCACAGGGGACAAAGGTGAGAATGAGGACAATTGAACATGAATATTTAGGAAAATAGAAGTGACTTAGCCATTAAGTGCGGGAAATGAGTCTGACATTCGCAGTAGTGACAAGCAATCCTAACAAGTACCGGTAGATGGGGTGACATAATGAAAAATATAACGGTCGAATAAAATCTTCTCGAGACTTGAAATAAATACTTGGTAACTAAATTTGGCATGATTTGGAAAATTGACAAACAAGACAAGAAATGATGACTTTTTTATGACAATATACGACAAAATCTCCCCAACCACAATGGGTTGCATTGGGTCACAACAAAAACTGAAAGACACTTGCAGATGACTCCAAGCCTACAACCTACTAAACAGACCATGGACTATTACCGAAGCAACTAACCTAACTTCTACCTACTACTCTATCCAAGAGAGATAACATTAATCAAAAGTAGAATAAAAAAAATAGGCCTTCAAGCGAGTTCCATTCACCCATCCAGAGAAAAGAGTACCATCTAATTGAGTAAGACGAATAACAGCAGAATATTTAATATCCACAACATAAAAAGGACCAAGCCAATGCATTTGGAGCTTACAAGGATGCTTGTGATATTAAAGTAAGCAAGGAATCGATATTCATCTAGTTGCAACAATTCATTAACTCTATATGCGAGGGATTCATCCTCAGACATTCGAGTGGCATGCGCAATGAAAATATCGGGGACAATAAACTCTGTAGGAACAACTACTTCCCTCCCATAAACCAATTCGAATGGGGTATACGTATTCAATCTCTTAACAGTAGTTATGTAAGACCATACGGTAGCGGGAACATGTTCATCCCGATTTGAGGAACAAGTCTTTGTAAGTCCATGTTACATAATATTTTTAGATGCTTCAACAATCGCATTAGCTTGTGGGTGATAAGGACTGCTCTTACTACGTTGTATCATGAAATTTTGCAACAATGCTTGAATTTTTTCATTAATAAAATGAGAACAATAATCACTTTTCAGGTTGCGAGGGAAACCAAACTTGGTAATAATGTTCTAAAAAAAAAATCTAGCAGTCGTATCTGCAGTGCAGTCTTTAAACAGAGCAGCTTCCACCCAACGGGTAATGTATTTTGTTTCTCTAATGATATAGTGGGCATGTGAATGATAAGCAGGCAGGTTGATAGGCCCAATGAAATCGACAACCCTTTTTTCAAATGCAGCAAGTGCTCATACTAGATGGAGAGGCATTGCATCCCACCGAGATGGTTTCCAAACTCATTGAAAAACATCACAAGCCTTGGCATAAGCCTTCACATATTTAAAAAGAGTTGGACACCAAAGACTAGCTTATAAAACCTTCCTAGCAGTATATTTACCTCCAACATGTCCCCCAGCAACTCTAGCATGGAACTCCCACAATTCTCCTTCGCGCTCATGGTCAAGGACACATCGTCATAAAACCTGATCAAGCCCCATATTATACAACTTCCCTGTAATCAATTAATAGTTTTTTGCTCGAACAAGTAAATGTTTTTTTTCTGAACTGTAGTATATTCAAATGGACACTAACCTTTTGCAAGAAAAGTAGCAATTTCTTCTAAGTAATCTGGAATAACTTCAATGTGGAATAAGTGAGAATCAAGTAATGCATCATCAATAGGCCTTTATGACTCTTTTGATTCTAACCTGGGCAAATGATCTGACCCTGCATTCAATCTCCCTGGCTTAATAATGACCTCAAAGGTAAATCCTTGAAATAACAACAACCATCGACAAATGCTTCCTTCCAACACAGGCTTGTTGACTAAGTACTTCATCCCTAAATGATCTGTGAAATTTTTGAATGGACCTCCCAACAAATAATCTCATAAATTCTGAAGAGAATAAACCATCATCAAAGCTTCCCACTCTGCGGTATTGTAGTTATTTTCTGTATTAGAAAGTTTTATTCTTGCGAAGTATATGGGATGGTCCAAGTTACCCTATCACGATTGCGTCAAGATATAACCCAAGGAAATTCCTGATGCATCCACATGTTCATGGAAACTATTTTTTCAATCAGGAAAGACTAAGATCGATGCACTTGCAAGTTATTCTTTCAAGGTATCGAACACAACATTACATTCATCAGACCACAAAAACAGTTCATATTTCTTGAGGATCTTCTCAATTGGATCTGTAATAGAAGCATAATTGTGGATGAATATACGGTAATAACCAGTATGGCCCAAAGCGGAATGCAAATGTCGAACTAATGTGGGAAGTGGCATATTCAAAATTACTGCAACTTTAGTTGGATCCACACATACTCCTTCCTTACAAACAATATGGCCCAATAAAGTTCAGAAAGGCACAACAAAAATGCATTTCTTTAGATTCAATGATATTTGAATTTGTTGACACCGATCAAACATAAACCTTAACAAGCTAGGGTGGTTCTTGAGAAATTTATAAACATTCCACTCCTCCATATAAACTTCCAAGAATTTGTGTACATACTCACGGAAAGCAATAATAACAAAACGAGAAAAAATAGTGAGCATTCTTACCCCCAAAAGGAATCACATTATATGCATATGACCCCCACTCAGTAGTGAACGGGGCCTTTGTCTTGTCTTCATTTGCAATGCGTACTTGATGGTAGTTCAAAAGTCCATTCGTAAAGGAATATGCTTCATTTCCCCCAACATTTTCAAGGAATCCATCATTGAAGGGGGTTGAGAATGGATCTTGCACATACGCATTATTAATACTGCGATAATCAACACAAACCTTGATTTCATCTGAATCCTTCTTTTCCTAGATGATGATAGGACTTATCCATTCAGCTTCATGAACAGGGAATATCAGATTGGAAGCCAACATTTTATTAATATCCTTCTTAAATTTCTCCTTAACATGAGGGTTCAACCTATAAGGCCGACGCTTCACGGGTTTCGCCTCTGGCTTCAAAGAAATTTTTGTTTCCCCCAAATCGCCTTTAATTCCTTTCAACCATGATATGGAGCAGAGAAATAGATCTTTATATTCTTTGAGCAGGTCAAAAATTTCCCGTTGGATCTGATCATCCCAATAGTCTCCAATATAAGAAATCTTTGGTTTCTCCTCAGTCTCGATATTCATCTTCTTTAATTTGAGTGACTTCGAATGTGGAGCATCGCAAATAGGGTCTTCCTTAATTTTCCATTCTTCTTCAAATTCTTTGAAGGAGAGGTGTCTTAATGTAGCAGCCTTGGTTGAAATTCCATGTAATAAAAGTTAAAATAATAACCACGGTTGGTGGGTAACTTATTCCAAGCTAAATGTTGGGAAAAAAAATCCTAGTGTGGGTGTTCATCGATTTATTATGGCTAAGGAAATAGGAAAAGGAAAAGTAATTAAAGAGGAAAAAAATATTTTTCATCACATTTATTTATGAAAATAATGGAATTTAGGGGGAAAAGGAGATGAAAGGTCACAGGTTGCATGTGAGGGGGAAAATGAAGGAAAATAATGGAAAATGAAGAAAATAGAGGCATCATTGATAAAAAGGCTTCTGAGGATCAGTTGGCAAGATTTTGCTCACTTTTCTTTTAGCTTTCTCATTATTCTCTCTCTCTCTCTCTCTTATACTCTTGGACACGTAGAATTTTCTTGGAGCACTTGGGAATTCAAGCAATAAAGGAAATTCAAGCAAGGAAGAGTAAGATCAAGCAGCTACAATGGAATTCTTTGCAGCTATCAATTTTCATATGTGATTTCCTTGCTAGATATAGTATGCATGGTATTGCATGTGGTCTCTTGTTGTCTTGGCATGGTGTTTTCTTCCTGTGACATTGTTTTCAGCCTAGCCTTTCAATTCCCATATATCTTTCATGAGATTGGGTTTCTCATACTTTGGTTGAGCTGCATTTTCAGATGGATTTGAAGCTAAGTGGGGTGGATCTCTGAAATAAAAAACACATGGCCTAGTGGTCCCTAAGCCGAAATGTGGATCATGGTAAAGCCGCTAGATTAGTAACCCCTAATTCAAACATTGGGTTGTGGTAAAGCCAGATTGCGTGCCTCGGTGGGCCTAGGAATCCTTTCTGGTGAATGACAAGATATAGGGTAAAGCCAAGAGGTGGATTTCTCTCTGTTGGGCCTAGTAGTCCTAGGATGGGATGTACAGTAAATACTGGAGAGGTGGTCTCAGTGTAGGGCCTAGTGACCCCTGGATCACACTGTGGGTTACAGTAAATCCTAAGAGACTAGGAGGCACTCAAATTCCTCACAGTGTATGTAGAGAACTTTGTTAGCGTCCATGCTTGTTTGGCTCCTTTTCAGTTGGATATCAGTCTCACATTCATTCTTATAATATGGCACGAGGGTGATTGGATGAAGAGAGGTTTGGCTCAGCCAATATATGGTCAGGTGGAACGTGGAAGTCCCATCTTCGGTTGGTTTTTACACTCATTAATGAGAATCTCATTCCTTTGGTATTTGATGTATAATTTCACTGGTTATTATGTGGATTCTATTGTTGTTGTATCCATGGTTTTTATGTTGTTATTAAGTTGGTTGTAATCTTGTATTTTATCAGTGATGATGTATGGCTCTATCCATATATTTATTTGTAAATAAATTCACAATGTATCTATGGTCAATTAGAGGGTATTGCAGCTTATGATGTAAGGGAGCAATGCTTCTTAGCGATTCTCATATAATTATGATACCCCTATGTTTAAATCTATTGTTTACACTTGTAGATGCAATGTTTGTGACATGTTTGACAAAAAAAAATTCATGGTTGGGAGGGGTCCATATGAATTCCTAATGATATGATTGACCATACCTTTGTTTTAATATTATTTATCCTCTCCTAAAGTTTCATGAAGTTATAGGCAGTGCCCTGGCCTATGGGGATAAAAATGTTATACCATTTTTTGGTCATCTAACCCATTGTTATTATATGGACCCAAGTACATCATGTAAGACCAATTTTACCCTAAGTAAAATCGCATTCACTATGAAAATAACTTAGTAAACCACCTTTATTAAGTTGTTTATGGTCTAAACAGGAAACCCCATGAGGAAATATTAAATAAGTATACATTTGTTTGATTTTCCTCAAGGAATAATTAGTTAAACATCATTTTAATTAATATTCCTCACTATATTTAACCCAAAATAAGGAAATTAATTAGATAAATCAGTATTTATCTTATTATTTTCTAAAGAATAATTATTTAAACCTTATTTAAATAATATTCTTTGTTAAATATGACTAATTCACCCTTAAATAATTAAATAAATCATTATTTATTTGATTATTACTCAACCACATCCTTAAAATGATAAATAAATCATTTGTTTATTTATTATTTACAAATAAATGGATTTGATCCAAGTCAAATTCCTTTTCCCTCCAACAAATATAATAAATTATTCCACAAAATTTGGATCTTGATTTGGTTAATAATATTTTCATTATGCACCAATATCTAGACTAACTCAATATTTTGTTATAAATAGAAGGGTTTTCCCATTCATTTACCACCTTTTTTTGCCTAAAGATCACTCTGGATCTAAACTTTTGGTCTGACTATTGATCCACCATCATAGTCATATTTTGCTACTATTTTTGTCTGGGTTTTCTGCACCATCAAGAGAGAGGAATTCTAGATCTGAAGTACTGAGAACTTACAAGAACCCATCCCATTGAGGAGAACAGGGAACACCCTCTTGTATTTTCCTCCTAGGTGCCATTAATACAAAATTCATTTGATATATTCTTGTCTTGTCTATTGGATGCATGGAGTAAATCTTGTTTTTTCTACTGTTTAATGTCTTCTAATGCATAGATCTAGATTTTTGCAGCATTTATCTTGATCACCTAACTGTAGATCTGAAGATATTAGAAGTCATTTCTGTTGTTAGGGTTGTTTTTTATGCGCAACTAAAGTGGTCTTTTTTCGTACGCTTGGAATTAAGATTCATACTAACAACTGGCGAATCCACACGGGTTTATGACTACGACCGCTGTCGTTTTTCTAATCCTTGCATATCCAGCTGCTTCAAGCCCTATGATTTATCTTCAGCCCTTTGTTTTTGCTTTTATTGATGTTTTTTTTAACCTATAAAACCCTAAAATGATAAAAATTCTGGCTTCCGTGTGCTTCCGGACCTATTGCGCAGGTGAGAGACATTGGCCGCAGCTGAGATGGAAATTTTTTCTGAAACCTTCCACCAAGAGCGCTGGAAGTGCAGGTCACACTTTTTGCCCCAAAACCTGCGGCCTGGACCTTCAGGGCACACTTTTCAGCCCAAAAACTGCAACCTCTGCTGAAAACAGGTCAGAAACTGCGACCTGGACTTTTTGCAGGGATTTTTCTGAAAGTTTTTTGGGTTTTTCTAAGCCTCTGTTCAGGGTTGTCCAACCTCTGTCTCTGCCCATTTTGGACCTGTACTTGTTCTGTTTCGCTCAACTAAGTGGGAACCTAGACCCCTAGGGCTTTAGTACCCTCCACGTTTTGTGGAAGAGTTTTTGTTGTTGCAGGTTGTCTGAAATTTCAGAGTCTTCAGCCATTTTTTTCAGATCTGATACCTCACCTTCAGATCCGCTTCAGATCAACTTGTTATCCATCCAAATCACCTTCATCTAGATTTTTTTGGATTTTCCTCTAGGGTTCACTCTGTTTCCCTTCACGAGATAGCCTTTCGCCATCGTTTTTACAACAATTTTTCCTCTGATTTGTTGTTGTTTACTGCACCACTTTCCAGCAGATTTTGTCTTTTAGATCCCTGTCCCTCTTGACCTTAGATCTATTAGCTTTTTTAGCGTGTTTTGATTATTTTTTTACTCATATATAGCCTATTTGTTGAGAGACCCACCTCCTTTGGTTTAGATTATTGCATTATTAGCTGTTTATTTTATGTTTTTGCAGGCCTATATAGTGTCATTTGCAGGTTTATTTACAGTTATACAAAGCACTTTTTCTTTTTTCTCTACAAACTTCTGGGTTTAAAAATTAAAATTTACACACTTTTACACACACACCCTAAGCGAAAAAAGGATTGGTTAACACCACCAAGCACAAACTCTAAAAACATTGAAATTAATTGATCTGGTACCTCCCTGCCCTTGTTTCGACATTGTAATCAGTTGATCTTGCACCTCCCTGCCCTTGTCGGTCCCCTTTTCCTCTGTGCCGTGTTTGTGTCATCACCATTGCGCCACCAAGGCATTTATCCCGGAGACTTCTTGACCTTCATCCTTAGTTCCCAGTAGGAAGACTTACTCCTCCACATAGGGTTCGAGTTAGTCCTCCACCGATTCTATGCACCAACTCTTCTTCTGGTCCTTTGGGTTCTCCTTCTCGTTCCGCCTTCGGTTCTCCCCCGGACACCTTCACTATGTCTGGTGCAGGACCTAATGTTGGTGGTAACCCCGGCCCTCCCGCCGGGAATACCACTAGTGGGACCGCAACAGACACTACCCCGGCTATGCCCTTGCTCCCCTTCATGGCAGGCCTCAGCCTCCCCAATTTTGACCAGTTGATAAACAACCCTATACACCATGACGCTAGTTGGCCTGCTATGCTGAAAAAGCTCCCTTCCGACATCCCAAAGTTTGAAGGTCTTGCTGGAGAAGATCCTTCAAATCATGTTCGATCTTTCCACATGTGGTGTTTGTCTAATTCCATCATCGATGACTCTGTCCGTCTTCGGTTGTTCCATCGAACGCTTACAGGTGAAGCTTCTAAGTGGTATGTGGATCAAGCCCCTTCCTCTCATACCACCTTTGCGACTCTTGCTCGAGATTTTTCGTCTTATTTCCAGCTTCCCCTGCATTACGACACTGGTACCGAACTCTTGACCTCTTTCCGTCAATCGTCTGCAACCCGCCTATCTGACCATGTTCAGGAATGGCGGAGAAGAAAGAGCCTATGTTGAGCCCCTACCTTCGAAGACCGTGTCTACATGGACTGGTTCTTTAGATCTCTATTGCCGCCTATCAGGAAAGATGTCGCATCTCACTTTCCTCAAACTGAAGAAGCCGCTCTCCAAGTTGCGTTAAAATATGAACTGATCTACGCTCAGTCGGGTTATGTTTATACCATTCTACCTGATCTTCCTAGACCCGGTGGTGCCAACGCACTGGGGGCATCTCATGCCACTGACGATATCGTTAGAGCTCTCTTTAATCCATGTGCTCAACCTCCCATGGGCTATGGTTTTCCTCGGGGAGGGGCCAGCACCTCCAGCACTTTTCCCCCTCCCGGTAGCACGTATCCAGGATACGGCATGCCTCCTCTTTTTGCCCAACCTCCTGTTTACCACACTGTTACCCAACCTCCTTATTATCCGTATCCACAGCCTAGTGCTCCAGCTCCTCCAGCATTAACACCTCCTCATCCCTTGCCTTCTCAACCCCCGCAACAGCAACCACCGCCCCCTCCAGGGTAGGTGTATGCACAGTGGGGCACGACTAATCCTCCTCCCTCAAAAAGGAAGAGGAAAGGCACTCAAAATCAAGCTGCCCCTGGTAATATTGGACCTAATCAAGGTAATGCTCCTAACACTACAAACCAGCAACAAGGCACTCAACCCAAGCCGGATAGGCCTATTTGTACGAACAATCCGTGTTCTTGTTATGGTGTTTATGGTCATTATACACATGATTGTCCTCTTCTTCCACAGATGCGATAGCTATGGGAGTCTCAAGCAACATTGAGAGGACAGAAATTCATCCCTTTTGGTCCTCTCAATCCTGCACCTAGTCAACCGGCTGTGCTTACTGATCCTTTCCCTCAGCAAGGATTCGTGGCTACCAAACCACCTGAAGGTCAGGTGGCCACTCAACCTCTTCCATCTGATTCCTCCGATTACCAGATTCTCATGATGTCTTCTGATCAGCCTTCTGAACCTTCTTCTCCTGGCCTTGCACCTTCAGCTGGTACTCATGACCCCCTTTATCCTCCTGGAACGATTCCTCCAGGCCTTAACCATCTTGGAGCCGTACCACCTGGTCATTACCCCTCTGATCAAATATCATTCCTAGCTCCCCCACCAGGAGTGTACACGATACCTGTTATGGCCACCCTCTCTCTTCCTAACCTGACCCTTGAGATTCACGTCTGGTACCTTGATCCTCCAGCCGCTAACCCGCCTGGTCAACCCAAACCGTATCTTGCTTTGACCCTGGTTCAACCGGTCCCTATGACTTCTACCACTATAACAGTGCCTCAATCACCTCAACAAGAACCACCTCCCATTGCGACCACTTCGGGTAAGAAGGGCAAAGCTCGCAAGGGGGCATCAAAGGATAAGGTTGCCCCAACAAACCCTGCCCCTTCTCGGCCTCCAAAGCATACCATTCAGTTTTCTTTGTGTGATGTTGTCGACCACACCACCCATACTTGTCTGGAGTTGCCTCACCTTAAGTCCATGGTAAATGAGACATTTCCGGAATCTGATATCCCAGAGGTATATGTCACTATACTCGATTCAATCCCGAAACTCAAACCATTGTGCACAAATCACCCTTGTGCTTTGTGTGATTTCCATGGCCATTACACTCACCTCTGTCTGTTGAAAATGCAGCAAGATGATGGAGCTTAGTGAGATAAAGTCGCCTTCACTAAGTGGGCCCGCAGGCAAATTCTGGCGCAAAGTCTATTTTTAGACTATGTCTATTTTTAGACATGTGGAGCATGGTGCAGGGGTTGCAGTATGTTATTCTTGGAGTATTGGTCATGTTGGTAAAAATAGATGGACCTCTATTTTTTGACCTATAGGTTGATGTCTATTTTTAGACTGCCTATCCTAAAAATAGGGAAGTCAAATATTATTTACCCTTATTAATATTTGGACTCTAAACAGCAGTTTACTCTCTTGGAGCACTTCAGTTCGAGCCTTGGAAGTGGCTCATGCATCTAACAGAGGAATTACGCTATTCCTAAGGTTTTGGTGAGCACATGCATGGTTGACTTCAGTTAGGACTTCAGTGGCCAGAAGTTTGGTGGAGTTAATGAAATGACTAGTTGGAGTTGTGTTAAGTTTAACTTAGTTGAACCTTCAGATTGAGATTAGTTGGCCCCAGCTAATCGACTAGTAATGAGTGGGTGAATTAAATATTATTTAATTCATTAATTAGTAACTCATTATTCAACTCAAGAACACATCAGATCACTACAGTGCATGGACAGTTCAGTGGAGACCAGTGAAAGAGGTAGATGAAAGGGTGGAGTTAGCTATCAGTGGAGACATTAGTTGTGCATGAGATTTGCACCACACTTGGAGGAATTTCCCATGATGATTGCGATGTCAAGCCAAGGAGATGCGAACCTTGGATCTCTATTTAGACAGGCCATGATTGCGCAATAGAGGCAAGGCAATTGGCGGTGAGTTTTGAACCAGTACCCTGTTCAAAACCAAGCTAGTTTGTGTGTAACTTCATGAGATAGTACTGAGTACTTGTGAGGAGTATTGTACTGATTTTGTTACATGTTTTCTCCATTATAATATACACAATAGCTACGGGGTTTTAAGCTATAATCTTTCCCCATACATACTGTGTTAATGTGTATGATGATTTGATGTGCTATCGCTTGTTTTATTTCCGCATGTGTGATGATCTGAGTGGAAGAGATTATGTGTTGCATATAAATTCGAATTGTATGTGATCGAGATAGTCTCGGTGGATAATTAATCATTATTCATCAAATTTATACATGGTATCGGAGCTATTGAAGCAGAGATTGATCATCACAGTGATTACAAACTTATTTCAGTAGACAGAGTCTGCATGCGGGCCAGGTAGCCTCCGGATTCATCTTTCTTCAGAAAGTGAAAGGTCTGGTAAATGCCCCTTGCAGTCAATCTCTGTGCTAGAAATAATTTTTTCTCACAGATCTAGAGCGGTTGAGATTTGAGGTGGAATTCGAATTTTGCAGCAGTTTTGTTTTCTTGGTGCCAGTGTTGAAAATGTCTTTCAACGGTTTGCGACTCGAATATGCTCTTGAAGGCAGTTCGAATTATGTTGCATGGAAGGATCGTATGGAGGCAGTATTAGAAGATAATGGTCTGAAGGAGTTCGTAGATACGGATGTCCAAAATCCCACTGATCCTGCTGAAGTCGAAGCATGGCAAAAGAAGATGGTGAAATGTCGAAGGATCCTGTTGGAGGGCGTCAAGGATCATATTGTATCCAGCCTGCATGGAAAGGCTTCTCCATTTCTAATGTGGAAAGCTTTGACGGATCTATTCCAAAGTAAGAGTGACCAAAGGAAGCTAGCACTCAAATATAAGCTCAGGAACATCAAGATGGAGAAGGGCGACAATATCGCCAAATACCTCACGAAGTTCACTCAGTGCAGAGATGAGCTAGGAAGTGTGGGGGTGACTGTCGATGAAGAGGACATGGTCGACCTGGCTCTCATTGGTATTCCAAAGGCTTGGCACTCATATCAAGATAGTGTCAATGGTCGGGAGAAGCTGCCGGGATGGGAGCGCCTTTGGGCGGATCTCATGCAGGAGGAGATAAGGAGGACTACTCGAGATGGATCTTCATCAAAGGGAGCTGATGAAGAAAATTGCGCTTTGGTTGCCAAAGCAAAGAAGGGGAAGGGTAAGAAAACTTCTCATTTCGGTGCAAAGGGCAAGAAGCAAGATATGGCGAAAGTGAAGTGTTTTCACTGCCATGATCATGGACATTATGCTACCAATTGTCCAAAGAAGAAGAAAAACAAGCAAGCGGGAAGATCTACAGATGGAGAGGCTTTGGCTTCACAGTTCGAGCTTGAATTTTCACTGATCGCATGCTTGGTTTCAAGTGTGATGGGATCGGTGTGGTTCTTGGACAGCGGTGTGTCATTTCATATGACGGGAGATCGGGAGTTGTTCTCAGATCTGGAGGACAAAGATTTGGGTGTGCACATCGAGATGGGCGATGATGGTAGATACAGTGCAACTGGTATCGGTACCATATCCTTTCAGAGGGAGTCCAGTAAACCCTTTGTATTGAGGGATGTCATGCATGTACCTGGATTGAAGAAGAACTTGATCTCTGTGGCGATGTTGGAGGATAAGGGGTATGATGTGGTCTTCAGCAAAGGAAAATCCTTCCTGCACAGTAAGACTACTGGAGAGACCCGGAAGATAGGGGTTCGAACCAAGAACCTTTATCAGTTGCAGGTAGATGGCTGCGCAGCTATGGCATGCAAAGTGGGAGAAGTGGTGAGCCGGGATGATGAGGGCGAACTGTGGCACAGGAGATTGGGCCACCTTCACCATGGAGCTTTGAAGATTCTGCAGCAGATTTCTACTGGGCTTCCTAAGGGCACTCTTGCGCAGTCAGATCAGTGCAAGGGGTGTACTTTAGGGAAGTATGTGAAAGCCACCTTTCACGAGAAGGATAGTCACGCCACGACGATCCTTGAGAGAGTTCACACAGATGTGTGTGGTCCTTTCTCAGTTGCTTCGACAGCAAAGCACAAGTATTACGTGATCTTTGTTGATGATTTCTCTCGAAAGTGTTGGATCTTCTTCATGCAGAAGAAGAGCGATACATTCGCGAAGTTCTGTGAGTTTAAAGCACTGGTCGAGAAGGAGTCGGGGAAGAAGGTGATTGCTCTAAGGAGTGATAACGGCGGTGAATTCATCTCGGCTGAATTCAAGGAGTTCTGCAGCGCAGAAGGGATTCGGAGAGAGCTCATCGCACCCCATAACCCACAGCAGAACGGGGTGGCTGAGCGGAAGAACAGAACGATCGTGGGTGCTGCACGGGCGATGTTGCATGATCAGGGCCTACCCTTTCACTTGTGGGCTGAGGCATGCAATACAGCAGTGTATGTGCAGAACCGTTGTCCTCACAAGGTTCTTGGCATGAGTACACCAGAGGAGGCTTATTCTGGCAAGAGGCCCGATATTTCCCATTTGCGGATTTTCGGATCTCCTGTCTACATGCATGTGACGAAGGATGCAAGAAGGAAGCTGGATCCAACTGCTGAAGTTGGAATATTTGTGGGGTACACTGATACACCTCACAACTATCGGGTGTATGTGCCAGACAGTCGCAAGACTGTTGTGCGACGGGATATAAAATTTCAGGATGAGAAAGCCATGCAGTGTTCGCTTGAGAGGGAGCTACACTTGCATGCAGATGAGGAGCTGTTAGTTCCTAAGGAGGAGCTTCCGGATGTGGATCAGCCACAAGAGGAGGTTCATGAGGTGGAAGAAACCACCCAGGCAGCGCCAACCATCAGAGGGCGCATGCGCACTACAGAAGCTGAGCGACTGGCTCGGGATGCAGAGAAGGTTGTAGGACCACCTACAGCACAGCGCAGACAGAGACAGTCACCGGATCGGTACACTAGATACATGGCTCTTGTGAGTCAATGTGTTGTGATGGAGCCATCCTCTTTTGAGGAAGTCGTGGAGGAACCCGCATGGGTTGATGCCATGATCGAAGAATATGATTCGATCATCAGGAACAGTGCATGGGAGATTGTCCCAAGACCGGTTGGGAAATCAGTTGTAGGTTCGCGATGGATCTACAAGGTGAAGGCAAAGAGGACGAGGTGAGGAAGTGCCTAAGCAGATTTGTCGCCTGTGTATTTTCGCGCATCGAGGGGATCGATTATGAGGAGACTTTTGCACTGTCGCAAGGTACTCTCCATACGACGATCTCTGTTTCTCGGGCACTAGTATGGGGCAGCACATTCATCGTATGGATGTGAAGATCGCGGTTTCCTCAATGGAGTCATTGAGGAGGAGGTGTACATAGAGCAGCCTGAAGGTTTCGAGATCTCAGCAGGAGCTCACGTGCTTCGACTCAAGAGAGAGCACCAGACGGTTGAAGAAAGCACCTCATGGTTGTAAGCACCCTTGACAGGATGCCTCTTATTTCACTAAATTTGACTCTCCAAGAGTGAGGCGGATCCTAACCTGTACCAGATTGTGGTGGAGGGGAAGCTGTTGATCATCGTACTATATGTAGATGATCTGATTTTGACTGGCGATGAGCAGTTGATACTTTCATGCAAGGAGGATCTTGTACGAGAGTTTGAGATGAAGGACTTGGGCATCCTTCATTATTTCCTGGGATTGGAGATTTGGCAGCGCAGCGGAGGACTGTTTGTTTCTCAGGGCAAGTATGCCTGGGAGATTCCGGAGAGGTTCAACATGCAAGGCTGCAAGCCTATTGACACTCCTCTTCCTGGTGGTTGGAGGAAGGAGGATGCTACTTCAGCGGAGGTAGTGGATGCCACTGTCTATCGACAGTTGGTGGGGTCGCTTATGTATCTGGTCAATACACGACTCGATATATGCTATGCAGTTAACCAGATTTCGCAAGCTATGGTTAAGCCTACCAAGCTCTTTTGGAAGGCAGGCAAGCATGTATTGCGCTATATCAGAGGCACATCGGGATATGGTTCATGGTACAGACAGGAGGATCAGTTGAGGCAGCATGGCTTCACGGATTGGTATCATCATATCAGAGATTGTGTTCAGCGGAGAATCATGATGCTTTCATATGTTCCCACGGAGGATCAGGATGCCGACATCCTGACGAAGGCGCTCACCAGGAGCAAGTTCGAATTCCACAGAGGCAGGATAGGGGTTGCAGATAATCCATATCTTGCCGAGAGGGAGTGTTGAGAATGCAGCAAGATGATGGAGCTTAGTGAAATGAAGTCGCCTTCACTAAGTGGGCCCGCAGGCAAATTCTGGCGCAAAGTCTATTTTTAGACTATGTCTATTTTTAAACATATGGAGCATGGTTCGGGGATTCCAGTTTGAGATTCTTGGAGCATTGGTCATGTTGGTAAAAATATATGGGACTCTATTTTTTAGGTCAAAGAGGTCGAAGTCTATTTTTAGACTGCCTCTCCTAAAAATAGGGAAGTCAATATTATTTACCCTTAATAATATTTAGACTATAAACTTCAGTTTACTCTCTTGAAGCACTTCAGTTCGAGCTACAGAAGTGGATCATGCATCTGACAGTTAGACCGCCTCTCCTAAAAATATGGAAGTCAAATATTATTTACCCTTAATAATATTTAGACTATAAACTTCAGTTTACTCTCTTGGAGCACTTCAGTTCGAGCTACAGAAGTGGCTCATGCATCTGACAGAGGAATTACGTTATTCCCAAGGGTTTGATGGCATCATGCATGGTTGACTTCAGTTGGACTTCAGTGGCAGAAGTTTGGAGGAGTTAATGAGACAGATAGTGGAGTTGTGTTTTGTTTATTTTAGTTGAACTGATTGAGATTAGTTTAACTAGCTAATCAATTAGTTACGAGTGGAGTGAATTAAATATTATTTAATTCATTAATTAGTAACTCATTATTCAACTCAAGAACACATCAGTTCACTACAGTGCATGATCAGTTCAGTGGAGACCAGTGAAAGAGGTAGATGAAAGGGTGGAGTTAGCTATCAGTGGCGACATCGGTTGTGCATGAGATTTGCACCACACTTGGAGGAATTGCCCATGATGATTGCGCTGTCAAGCCAAGGAGATTCGAACCTTGGATCTCTATATAGACAGGCCTGAATTGCGCAATAGAGGCAAGGCAATTGGCGGTGAGTTTTGAACCAGTAACCTGTTCAAAACTGAGCTAGATTGTGGGTAACTGTATGAGAAAGTACTGAGTACTTGTGAGGAGTATTGTACTGAGTTTGTTACTTGATTTCTCCATTATAATATACACAATAGCTGCGGGGTTTTCAGCTATAAGCTTTCCCATACATACTGTGTTAATGTGTATGATGATTTGATGTGTTATCGCTTGATTTTATTTCCGCATGTTTGATGATCTGAGTGGAAGAGATTATGTGTTGCATATAAATTCGAATTGTATGTGATCAGGATAGTCTCGGTGAATAATTAATCATTATTCAGCAAATTTATACATGGACGGTCGTGATCAAGTCACATAAACGAAGCAAGATATGGACAGACTAGATTACATCACATTGGCCATAAGATGGTTAGCACACGTCACAATTGACGATTTTTATATTTACATGTTAAGACATCGCAAGTAAATTGTTATAAGTTGCGATGCGATAAGAAGTGGAGTTTGCGATGCGATGCGATCACATATCGCATATGATAGAGGAACCTTGTTATTGCTATTTTTTAAAATGTGCGACATGTGATAAGTTATTCGCTGCGATTTGAGAAATCGTAAAATCGCAAACATTGCGATATGGTTAAACTTGCGATATTGTGATGGGTCGATTGCCAATGAGGCTAAAAGTTTAAATCTGCGATATTGCGACATTGTCTTGGTTCCAAGTATTTCAATCCACTATGCATGCTTGGAAATTATGTGGGCCCATAACCCATAGGTCTGTGTATTGAGAAAAAGTTGCAGTTTTGCTGCATCAAAGTGGTATCAGAGCAGGGAAAGATTTCTTGCAGAGCGAGTTTTACATGCAATGAAAGGAGGAAAAAATATGTCGAAGATTGGTAAGCACGTGGTCTTTATATTTTGTGCAGGTAGCAGCAGAGGAAGGTGGGAAGATTTGGAGCAGCCCAGAGCAAGGAGTGCTTACACGGTTCCAGAGGAGAGAACCAGAGAGATGCCAAAAGATTGAGCTCAGAGGAGAGAAGCTTAGTGAGGTATCGTGTAGCAAGGAGGAGGCTTGCTACTGCAGAGGTTTTTTTGCAACTCACGAGTGTTGTTACGGAAATATCACGAAGGAAATTCCATAGAGAATGTGGGTAGAATTTCTAAAAGAAAGAAAAGGATACCAAGAAGAGGACTTGATAATGATAGCAAGTAGAATACTTGTTACAGAGATGAATAAGACATATGACCAGGAGGTCATAAAATTTTTGTACCTTGGGAGTTTGATGCAGGAGCATCGAACCACCCTTAATCATAATATAAATTCAAATTCATGGAAGGAAAGACGTGGACAACTATTTGAAAAGGGGGCTAATTTCCATGAAATTTAGTTAAAATGATAAATTTGTTATCTCAAAGGTGGAATCGATGCATCTAGAAGATATGATTAGTTTTAAAAATCTGCCATGTAATTAAGATAGAGTGATCTTAGGGATTGGTTAAGCGATTGTGGGAGGAAATCGTGGATCCTAGATGATCAACTCGTTTTGTAATTTCTTTAAAATGTGAAGACTGTGTTGTATGAGGGGCAGCACAATGTAACCTTAGGGTGAATTTTTGATTTAGGCCCATAGTGGCCTTAGCCTATACTCGAGCTCGAGATAATAATGGAATCTGTTTATTTTTAAGTATCCAACAATGTTCTAGATCTTGCAGTATTTGTGCGTTCTTTAATTTCGATTTCTTAGTATATATACGTATTCTTTTCTGTAAATTAGTAAGTTTTCTGAATATGAATGGTGAACGAAGTTCCTATGAACTTCGTTGTAAATATAACTATGGTAGAACATGATTTTATTGAGACGCGATTCTATCGATAGATATCAGTGTGCGGTGGAATGGACGATCGTGATCAAGTCGCAGAAACGAAGCAAGAGATGGACAGACCAGATTACATCACATTGGCCATAAGATGGTTTGCACACATCGCAATCGGCGATTTTATATTTACATGTTAAGAAACCGCAAATTAATTGTTATAAGTTTCGATGCGATAAGAAGAGGAGTTTGCGATGCAATGCGATCGCATATCACATATGATAGATGAACCTTGTTATTGCTATTTGTTAAAATGTGTGACATGCGATAAGTTATTCGTTGCGATTTGCAAAAATCGCAAAATCGCAAACATTGCGATATGGTTAAACTTGCGACATTGCAATGGGCCGATTGCCGATGAGGTAAAATGTGCGATGCGCGATGAAGCTAAAAGTTTAAATCTACGATATTGTGACATTGTCTTGGTTTTGAGTATTTCGATCTGCCGTGCGTGCTTGGAAATTATGTGGGCCCATAACCCATAGGTCCGTGTATTGAGAAAAAGTTGCAGTTTTGCTGCATCAAAGTGGTATCAAAGCAGGGAAAGATTTCCTGCAAAGCAAGTTTTACATGCAATGGAAGGAGGTACAAATATGTCGAAGATTGGTAAGCGCGTGGTCTTTATATTTTGTGCAAGTAGCAACAGAGGAAGGTGAGAATATTTGCAACAGCCTAGAGCAAGGAGTGCTCATATGGTTCCAGAGGAGAGAACCAGAGAGATGTCGAAATATTGAGCTCATAGGAGAGAATATTAGTGAGGTATTGTGTAGAAAGGAGGAGGCTTGCTACTACAAAGGTTTTGTTGCAACTCACGAGTGCTGTTACGGAAATATCACGAAGGAAATTCCACAGAGAATGTGGGTAGAATTGCTAAAAGAAAGAAAAGGATACCAAGAAGAGGACTTGGTACTAATAGCAAGCAGAAGACTTGTTACAGAGATGAATAAGACATATGACCAAGAGGTCATAAATTTTTTTCACCTTGGGAGTTTGATGCAGGAGCATCGGACCACCCTTAATCATAATTTAAATTCAAAGCTGCGGAAGGAAAGACGTGGACAACTGTTTGAAAAGGGGAATAATTTCCATGAAATTTAGTTAAAATGATAAATTTGTTATCTCAATGGTGGAATCGATGCATCTAGAAGATATGATTAGTTTTAAAAATATTCCATGTAATTAAAATAGAGTGATCTCAGGGATTAGTTAAGCGATTGTGGGAGGAAATCGTGGATCTTAGATGATCCACTTGTTTTGTAATTTCTTTAAAATGGGAAGATTGTGTTGTATGAGGGGTAGCATAATGTAACCTCAGGGTGAATTTGTGATTCAGGCCCATAGTGGCCTTAACTGATCTGAAAATGCTACTTCTTAGATCTATTCCAAAGATTGACTGTAGGGGCATTTACTAGATATTTCACCTTTGATAAAAGGATGAGATCCAGAGGCTACCTGTCCCTTTACAGACTCTGTCTTTAGAACTTGTAGAATTTAACACTCATGATCTGAAAATGGAAGTACTTGAAAATGTGTGCAAGGTATCCATTTCCATTAATTAAATGTGTGCAAAATTCTCCATGTCTTGTTGCATAAATCAAAGTGTTTTTGGTAACTGTATAAGAGTTTATGTGTGAAGGAAAGTTAATTTAATTTTTTGTTTAACATATTAAAACAGAAATGTTCAGCAAGATAACTTCAACATAACATGACACAGATGATTGGTGAGCAGTTCACCCCTCCTGGGCTACATCTGCTGGATCAAGCCTCCCAAAATGAGCTTGTCCTCTTGTATTAAAATGCTTTAAAATGCTAATAAAAGTTTAAAATTGTCTCAATAGACAAATCTAAATGCAAATACTGATTCAGAAGACATGAAAAAGCTAAGAATGCCTTTCCAAATTCACTAAACAGTGAAGAATCACCATAAACAATGATTTCTTCAATAAGGCCCCGACGACTCTTTGAACTCCTCTGTAGCTTTTCGGGCTATATAAGTCCTCAAACAAGTCTGAAACCTCTTTCATTAGGTTTAGAAGGTCTAAATTAGCTTTAAATGATCTTTGTTTCACCTCAAACAGAAAGGTACAACTCAAAACAGCTCCAACCCCAAAATGGCCCTAGTGGCCCTGAAAACTCTCCTGTAGGTTTTCGGCCTTTGAAAGTCTTCAAAAATCTCTAAAACCTCTTCCAATAGGTTCATAAGGTAGAAAATAGCTGAGAATGGTCTTTGGATCACCTCAAATAGAGAGGTACAACCTAATACAGCTCTATTACCAAAATGGCTGATGGCTCAAAAAGCTTCCCTGAAGCTAAAATGGTTGTAGAACACCTCTACTACCTCTGGAACCTATCTCAATGGCTCTATAATGCTGAAAATAGTTGAAAATGACTTTTGTTTCACCTCAAATGGTTAACCATAGCTCAACACATCTCCAACTCCCTCTTGGCCCTAATGGCTCTCATTGCTTCCCTGAAGCAAAAGGGACTGAAGATCAACTCCAATGGCTCTGCAACCTGTTCCAATGGATTCAGAAGGCTCTCAATACCCGAAATAAAATAAAATAAAATCGTCCAAAAAGGTTCTCGCTATCAGAAGTTATGGCCAAAACCAGTTTTGCCCAATCTGGCCTAAAACAACTCCACCAAATGTGGAGCAACTAGAGTTAAGGTCGATAAATTTGGCCCTAATGCCAAAATGGCAGAGCCGCCAACCTTAACCGTTGGGAAAAATAGTTGTTAAATTTAATGTTGAATGGGCGCATGTGTCCCGAATCGACAAAATCGTCGTCACAACCGTTAACTAACTGTGGTATTAACCATTTAATGTGGCATTAAACATTTTGGGAAGCAGCCACATGGCAGGGTCTAACCGCCGTAACATTTTATTTAACCCGCCAGAAATACGTTAAACAACCCTTCGGTTTCCATGTGAACACATATTAATAAAACACAACACTTTAGGTAACCACCGTTGTTTTAAAAGCCGTGGTTCTGGGCTCGTGGTTCTATGTATAGGGGGCTAGCCCCCTTACCGCCTCAACTGAAACATTGTTTAAATTTAAATATACAATAAGTCCATTGTATAATAAGAATCAATGCATAGTCCAAACAGTGGGGCCTTTCGGTTTGTAAGTGGGCAACCCGGGGTTGACTCCTGTCGAATTAAAAAAATTTACATTGCCAATTCTACCACGGCCTGGGGCCACGTGGCGGCCTCCGGGCCTGCCACGTGGCAGCCTTCGATTGGCCACCAAAAACCAAAGTCAAACCAACATGCAATCAAAATGTGCCACTTGTCCACAATCGATTGGCCCAGGTGGAATATTCTATGGAATATTCCAAGGAATATTCTAGGAATATTCTTTTTTTAATTTTTCAAATTTGGAAGTCAAACCTGGTCAAACTGGTCTTTTCCCTGAAATTGTGAATTTTCAAACATGAATAACTTTCACATACAGTGTCTAATTTGAGTGTCATTCATGGCGTCAGGATCGCATCACCGAGGCCTATCCGATCATTTAGGTTGCAAGTGATTTTTAACACTTTCAATTTTGAGCTTTTTCCATAGCTTGGACTTGAGCTCCTGATCACACCTCCCAAATGAGAAGCTTTTGGACCCCAAAAGCTCACCGAAATTTTGAAACTAAACTGTAGTACAGAAAATGAGAGAATAACATCCTCTTCTCTTCAACCTCGAAAAAATTTCCTGACTTGCCAACTGTTCACATGGCGAATTTTGCTGAATGAGCCAAGTACTTGTGTCGAATCCCGACCAAGTTTTTCTCGCCATACCAATCTGCCATACTGAAACCAGCAATGACCCTTGCTGAACTTTGTGCCCTTTTTTCTTGCATGTCTTTCCATCCCATGGAATCTTGCACTTCTTGCACTGACACTTCGTTCTCTGCACCAATCGACACCAAAGGCACCTTGTGCAACATATGACATCAACAACAAGTTGACAATGAAATGTGCTATACAATTGACACAACCATCAATGTAAAAAGTGTGCTCACAATCAACACAAGTTGACAAACAGGTGTGACACAATCGACACAAGTCGATAAACAACAAGATACATCTTGACAAACACATGTGTATGTATCATGTACAATGAACTATATACAGTTCGCTAATTACACATACAACCTCTATGTACATGTGCAACTTCAACTCTTCTTTTCAAATACCAACAAGTACATCATCCCAAAAATGTGTGGGTGACTAAGATCTGAATCAAAAAGACATTGCTGCAACATAAGTGAGTATCATACTCATATTTTACACCTCCATGGCGAAACTTTGCAACAACAAAGAAATTCCTTCAACTGAAATTGCTTTTACATGCGATCTTGCATCAACTTTTCAACTGAAATACATGCATACCAATCTGAAATTTTCATGTGCAAAATAGTAATGACTTACTGCATTAAGAAGTTAATCCACTTCCTACCAAGCCAAATCCATGGCATATTTTGTGGTTGCAATACACCTTCATGTGAATCTTCCATTTCCACTTCGATAATGGACTCCATAGATCCACTTGCGCCAAAATTTTTGTCCTCTAGCTGCATGTGCTTTGGACGATGTGTTGGATGCAAGGTCCAACAATGAGAGACATCATGTCCCTTCCTTTGACAAAATGTGCAACTCTTAAGCACTTTCTGAGAAAGTTCTCTTTGCCTCTTCTGCTTCCTGTGTGCTTTCTTTTTCAACCAGCATATTAAAGCAACATGGTTAAATCCACCACAAAATGTGCAACAAAAATTTCTTTCATTTGAACAAGAAAAATTATCATTCTTTGCTGAAACATAATCAAATTGATCATGTGAATAATTATATCTCTTTTTCTGCATGGAATGTTCATCCTTTTTGTCTTCGAAAGACAATGAAGTAGTAGAGGAGACAACTTTCCTTTTCGTACTTTCTTCACAGTTCTTGTCTTGAAAACTGATTGAACTTGAAGGCTCGCCATAAGCGACATGTTTACCCTCTACTTGCTGCAATTATGGCTTAAAACAATGACAATCATCCTTAGAACAATTTTGACATATATGCATAGAAGAACTTGGAATAAAGGTTCTCTTTAAATTTGCATCACATGCATTCAAGGATTTGGAGTCTTCTCCATTAAACTGCATATAACTAAGACCAACATTCTTGGGTCGCTTCACAACTGAAATAGGGTCAACCATGCCTTGTGCATGCTTGCCCAAACCTTTGCCTTCATGATAGCCCATCTTAAACATTATTTTGGACCCGATTCCCCTTGTATGTTTTTCAAAAGAACCAACACACTTTTCAATTGAGGAAATTGAAGACAAGTTGGAATGGTTTAGCTCTTCTTCATGCTTGTTTTTAGACAAAGCTTCTTGAGCTTGAAGGAGTTTTTTTTCCATGTCATGCAACCTTTGGAAAATTTCCTTCTTCTCATCCTTCATTTCCAACAATTTTGCATGAAGCCTAACACTTTCTCTTTGATCCTCAATGAGAATCTGCACCATGTCCTTCACCTTAATGAACTCATTCTTCATGTCATCATTGAAGAATCTTGTGAAGGAGGAAACTTCACTTGTAGAAGAAGTTGACATTATGTAAATGGTCAAATTAACAAAAGTAACTTTCAAAGAAAAGTTCTCAAAGCTTTCAAACAAATGACAAGATTTTAACCATATGTCTTTAAAGACTCCTTCTTATTCAAGCAGCCATAAAACACAAACTCCAATAGCTTTTGTAGCAAACACAAATCAAGTGGGTTTGTTTTCCAAACATAATCTTGAGGTACTTTGGGATAAGGAAATAGCCTACAACTCTTTTTTCCTTTCCAAGACTTAGCTATCAACAACTATCTTTTCAACTCAAGAAAACTCATACAAGCAACCATTTTGCAACTAATAAAACAATCAATATTTTACATTGTTTTAACACCTTTTGCACACAAAAAAATGCTCAACATAAGCACAACCAGGCTTAACCCATGATTTGATACCTCTGATCTGAAAATTCTACTTCTTAGATCTGTTCCAGAGATTGACTATAGGGGCATTTACTAGATATGTCACCTTTGATAAAAGGATGAGATCCAGAGGCTATCTAGCCCTTTACAGACTCTGTCTTTAGAACTTGTAGAAGTTAACACTCATGATCTGAAAATGGAAGTACTTGAAAATGTGTGCAAGGTATCCATTTCCATTAATTAAATGTGTGCAAAATTCTCCATGTCTTGTTGCATAAATCAAAGTGTTTTTGGTAACTGTATAAGAGTTTATGTGTGAAGGAAAGTTAATTTAATTTGCTGTTTAACATATTAAATCAGAAATTTTCGGCAAGATAACTTCAGCATAACATGACACAGATGATCGGTGAGCAGTTCACCCCTCCTGGGCTACGTCTGCTGGATTAAGCCTCCCAAAATGAGCTTGTCCTCTTGTATTAAAATGCTTTCAAATACTAATCCAAGTTTAAAAGTGTCTCAATATAAAAATGTGAATGAAAATAATGATTCAGAAGACATGAAAAAGCTAAGAATGCATTTCCAAATTCATTAAACAGTGAAGAATTACCATAAACAGTAATTTCTTCAATAAGGCCCTAACGGCTCTTTGAACTCCTATGTATTTTTTTGGGTTGTAGAAGTCCTCAAACAGTTCTGAAGCCTCTTTCATTAGGTTCATAAGGTCTAAATTATCTGAAAATGATCTTTGGTTCACCTCAAACAGGAAGGTACAACTCAAAACAACTCCAACCCCAAAATGGCCCTAGTGGCCCTGAAAACTCTCCTGTAGGTTTTTGGCCTCTAAAAGTCTTCAAAAAGTTCTGAAACATCTTCTAATAGGTTCAAAAGGTGGAACATAGTTGAGAATGGTCTTTGGATCACCTCAAATAGAGAGGTACAACCCAATACAGCTCTATTACCAAAATGGCCCTGATGGCTCAAAAAGCTTCCCTGAAGCTAAAAAGGTTGTAGAACACCTATACTACCTTTGGAACCTATCTCAATGGCTCTGGAATGCTGAAAATAGTCGAAAATGGCTTTTGTTTCACCTCAAATGGTTAACCATATCTCAACACAGCTCCAACTCCCTCTTGGCCCTCATGGCTCTCATTGCTTCCTTGAAGACAAAGGGACTGAAGATCAACTCCAATGGCTCTGAACACCCGAAATAAAAAAAAAAATTCATCCAAAAAGGTTCTCCCTATCAGAAGTTATGGCCAAAACCAGTTTTTCCCAATCTGGCCTAAAACTCCACCAAATGTGGAGCAACTAGAGTTAAGGTCGATAAATTTGGCCCAAATGCCAAAATGGGAGAGCCGCCAGCCTTAACTGTCGGGAAAAATAGTTGTTAAATTTAATGTTGAATGGGCGCATGTGTCCCGAACCGACAAAACCACCATCACAATTGTTAACTAACCGTGGTATTAACCATTTAATGTGGCATTAAAATTTTTGGGAAGAGGCCACATGGTGGGGTCTAACCGTCGTAACATTTTATTTAACCCGCCGGAAATACGTTACACAACCCGTCAGTTTCCATGTGAACACGTATTAATAAACCACAACACTTTATGTAACCGTCGTTGTTTTAAAAGCTGTGGTTCTGGACCCATGGTTCTATGTATAGGGGGTTGGCCCCCTTTACCGCCCCAACCGAAACATTGTTTAAATTTAAATATACAATAAGTCCATTGTATAATAAGAACCAAAGCATAGTCCAAACAGTGGGGCCTTTCGGTTGGTAAGTGGGCGACCCGGGGTTGACTCCTGCCGAATTACAAAATTTTACATTGCCAATTCTACCACGGCCTGGGGCCACATGGTAGCCTTCGATTGGCCACCAAAAACCAAAGTCAAACCAACGTGCAATAAAATTGTGCCACTTGTCCACAATCGATTGGCCCAGGTGGAATATTCCAGGGAATATTTCAAGGAATATTCCGAGAATATCCTTTTTTTAATTTTTCAAATTTGGAAGTCAAACCTGGCTAAACTGGTCTTTTGCCTAAAATTGTGAATTTTCAAACGTGAATAACTTTCACATACAGTGTCGGATTTGAGTGTCATTCATGGCATTAGGATCGCATCATGGAGGCCTATCTGTTTGTTCAGGTTGCAAGTGATTTTGAACACTTTCAATTTTGAGCTTTTTCCATGGCTTGGACTTGAGCTCCTGATCATTAGCATATACTCGAGCTCGAGATAATAATGGAATTTGTTTATTTTTAAGTATCCAACAATGTTCTGGATCTTGCAATATCTATGTGTTCTTTAATTTCGATTTCTTTGCATATATACGTATTCTTTTCTGTAAATTAGTAAGCTGTCTGAATATGAATGGTGAACAAAGTTCCTATGAACTTCGTTGTAAATCAAAGTATGGTAGAACATGATTTTATTGAGATGTGATTCTATCGATAGATATCAGTGTGCGGTGGAATGGACGGTCGTGATCAAGTCATAGAAATGAAGCAAGAGATGGACATACCAGATTACATTGCATTGGCCATAAGATGGTTTGCGCACGTCACAATCGGCGATTTTTATATTTACATGTTAATACACCGCAAGTTAATTGTTATAATTTGCGATGCGATAAGAAGTGGAGTTTGCGATGTGATGTGATTTCATATCGCATATGATAGAGGAAACTTGTTATTGCTATTTTTTAAAATGTGCGACATGCGATAAGTTATTCGCTACGATTTGCGAAATCGCAAAATCGCAAACATTGCGATATGGTTAAACTTGTGACATTGCGATGGGACGATTGCTGATGAGGTAAAATGTGTGATGCATGACGAGGCTAAAAGTTTAAATATGTGATATTGCGACATTGTCTTGGTTCTGAGTATTGCGATCCGTCATGCGTACTTGGAAATGATGTGGGCCCATAACCCATAGGTCCGCGTATTGAGAAAAAGTTGCAGTTTTGCTGCATCAAAGTGGTATCAGAGCAGGGAAATATTTCCTACAAAGCGAGTTTACATGAAATGGAAGGAGGTAAAAATATGTCGAAGATTGGTAAGCACGCGGTCTTTATATTTTATGCAGGTAGCAATGGAGGAAGGTGATAATATTTGCAGCAGCTTAGAGCAAGGAGTGCTCATACAGTTCCAGAGGAGAGAACCAGAGAGATGCCGAAAGATTGAGCTCATAGGAGAGAAGCTTAGTGAGGTATCATGTAGAAAGGATGAGTCTTTCTATTGCAAAGTTTTTGTTGCAACTCACAAGTGCTGTTACAGAAAGATCACGAAGGAAATTCCACAGAGAATGTGGGTAGAATTGCTAAAAGAAAGAAAAGGATACCAAGAAGAGGACTTGGTACTGATAGCAAGTAGAAGACTTGTTACAGAGATGAATAAGACATATGACCAGGAGGTCATAAATTTTGTGAACCTTGGGAGTCTGATGCAGAAGCATCACACCACCCTTAATCATAATTTAAATTCAAAGCTACGCAAGGAAAGATGTGGACAACTGTTTGAAAGGGGGGATAATTTCCATGAAATTTAGTTAAAATGATAAATTCGTTATCTCAAAGGTGGAATCGATGCATCTAGAAGATATGATTAGTTTTAAAAATTTGCCATGTAATTAAAATAGAGTGATCACAGGGATTAGTTAAGAGATTGTGGGAGGAAATCATGGATCTTAGATGATCCACTCATTTTGTAATTTCTTTAAAATGTGAAGACTGTGTTGTATGAGGGGCAGCATAATGTAACCTCAGGGTGAATTTGTGATTCAGGCCCATAGTGGCCTTAGCTTGTACTCAAGCTCAAGATAATAATGGAATCTGTTTATTTTTACGTATCCAGCAATGTTATGGATCTTGCAGTATCTGTGTGTTCTTTAATTTCGATTTCCTAGTATATACACGTATTATTTTCTGTAAATTAGTAAGTTGTCTAAATATGAATGGTGAACGAGGTTCCTATGAACTTCATTGTAAATCAAAGTATGGTAGAACATGATTTTATTGAGACGCGATTTTATCGATAGATATCAGTGTGCGGTGGAATGGACGGTCGTGATCAAGTCGCAAAAACGAAGCAAGGGATGGATGAACCAGATTACATCACATTGGCCATAAGATGGTTTGCACACGTCACAATCGGCGATTTTTATATTTACATGTTAAGACATTGCAAGTTAATTGTTATAAGTTGCGATGTGATAAAAATTGGAGTTTGTGATCACATATCGCATATGATAGAGGAACCTTGTTATTTCTATTTGTTAAAATGTGCGACATGTGATAAGTTATTCGCTGCGATTTGCGAAATCACAAAATCATAAACATTGCGATATGGTTAAACTTGCGAGATTGCGATGGGCCGATTGCCGATGAGGTAAAATGTGCGATGCACGATGAGGCTAAAAGTTTAAATCTGCGATATTGCAACATTTTCTTGGTTCTAAGTATTGTGATCCACCGTGCATGCTTGGAAATTATGTGGGCCCATAACCCATAGGTCACGAATAGTGGACATATGCAGCCTTGCTGCACCAGAATAGATCGTCAACATATAAAACCAAAATCAACGACATACATTGGAGTACCTTCAATTATAGGTTGGGATCGAAATTTCTTCTTGTGAATCCAAATTTTACTAGATAATTATCTATGTGGGCATACCATGCTCTAGGAGATTGCTTCAAACAATACAATGCCTTCAACCTGCAAAAATGTGTCTTTCGATCCTCTACTTCAAATCCTTATGGCTACTCAATGTGCACTTATTCATGTAAAATTCCATGGCTGAATGTTGTTTTCATGTCCATATGATGTAGGGTCCATCCTTTAACTGCGATGAGATAAAATATCAAACAAATGGTTGTATATTGGGCCACAGGTGAAACTTTGTCACCATAATATTCTCCTTCTTTCTGGGAGAATCCTTGAGCCATGAACCTTTCTTTATATTTCTCAATTCTATCATCAACTCCATGTTTAATCTTGAATAGACACTTTGAAGTTACCATGGATTTCTCCTTCGGTCTCACCACAACATCACAAACACCATTATTCATAATTGATTCATATTCTTTGGCCATAACATCCTTCCAATTTTTTTCTTTCACAAATTCTTGAAATATGGGAGGGTATTCTTGAATCATAGTTCTCATGTCTACAACATATCCTTGGTACTTTCATCGATTCTTTCTTTCTCTAATGATATTCAAACAAGAACACATCTCTCACCATTCCGCAATGTGTCACGGAGCCAAAGTGGCATATTCTTGGCAGGAGGATTACTTGCAGGAGGATCTAAGGGTTCCATAGGTTCCATGGGATCATCGAAAATGTTGGTCTTAGATTCAGGAACAGAAGGATCATCTAAGATATCCATATCATCATTCTTCTTATCAGGAGGAGGAGGCAAAGGAAGGTCCCTCTCTTTTCCAAGGGAAACATCTTCACCGAATGTTACATCCCTACTAGTTTCAACCTTCCTATAACTAGGAATATATATTCTAAATGCCTTATAATTTTCACATCATCCAAAAAATGTAACTTTTCTTCCCGTAACTTCTAGCTTGTTTCTTTTCTCCTTCGGCACATGAAAATATAAAGGGAAACCAAAGATATATAGATGGATAACATCGGGCCTGACACTTGTGAAAAATTCTTCGGGGTTATTATAGTCCAATTCTTGTTGAGGAACCTTGTTTTGTACATATACAATGACATTTGTTTCTTCTCTCCAAAGGAACTTCAACAACTATTGATCATGGAGCATAGCACGCGCGACTTATACAATAGACTCATTCTTCCTTTCAGCTACTCCATTTTTTTCGAGAGTATAGGGAAAAAGTGTCTCTTTCTTGATACCTTCATTCTAGAAAAAACAGATGATCTCATTTGAACTGTAATCTCCACCATTATCAGAATCGAAGATTTTAATTTTATTTCCTGATTGATTTTCAACAAAATATTTGAACTCTTTGAAAATTTCGAAGACATCATCCTTGTGCTTCAAATAATATATCCATGTATTTCTTGAGAAGTCATCAATGAAGGTGATGTAGTAGAGATGGCCACCAATAGAATGCATAGGAATCTGACTACATATGTAAGAATGAATGAGTTAAAGGATGTCATTTGTCTTGTTCTCACTAGAGGAGAATGAACCCCTTGTATTCTTTCCACTGACACAACCTGGACATACTCCATCATGTTGGGCTTGAACATCAAGAATACTAGAGACCAATTTCTTCAATTTTGGAAGAGAATAATAATGTAGATGGGCGAATCTTCGATGCCATAACTCTCTTAGATGATTAGTATCATGAACCAATGCTAGAAGAGGTCTTCGAGTGACTCTGTAGAGTCCTTCAAATCTCGATCCCAATGAAAACACATCTCTCATAGGTGATCCAACATGCCAAGTAATAACCTTTCCTCTGATGATGGTAACTCTCATCCATTTGTCTTCTAAAGTAGATATTGATACGGAATTCTTCTTCAATCCTGGCACATACATCACATCATCGAGAAAAACAGATTCCCTATAATTCAAATGAAATTTTATGGACCCAAAGCCTTTCATGGGATGAGTGGATTTGTCTCCAAGAATAATTTTCAAATTTGAATCCCTCTCTACCAAATTAGAGAAAACTTCTTCATACCCAAAGAAATGATGAGTGGCCCCACTATCAACCAACCAACTACCCCACAAATTCGGAGGAGAGGAACTAGTAAAGGCAAAAATAAGAATATATTTAGATTGATTGCCAACATTACTTTCATACCTAAAGTATATTGACTTCTTTTGAGGATGAAAATATTCTTCATGATCACTTAGAGCATTTATTCTTCTTCTTTAATCTCTTCCATTACGATCATTCCTCAAGTCATCTCTTCTTCTTTGATCATTAAACCTATTTTTGTTGCTTCTAGTATTGTAGCATGGACTATTTTTATTCTCAGGGAAATATCAAGGATAGTGGCCTCTATTATGACAATGGAAGCATTCAATGTGAAATGATTCCTTTCATCTTCCAAACCTTCTATTTGAATTTCGAGAAGAAGGATTTCTTGAATTTGATGGACCTGTCCTTTCTTATTCTTCTTGTCGTGAGTAATGAATGCAACAATTTCTCCTTCTTGAGTAAGCTTTCCAACAATCTCATCAAATGACAAAAAAAATAAATTTTTATTTCTTATGGTGGTAATGAAGGTTTCCCAAATAGGAGGGAGAGCTCTAAGAGTTACAATCACCAATTCACTGTCAGGCAGAAATTATCCAACTCTTTGCAATTAATATCTAAGATGAGATATCCTCATAATGTAGGATTTAACAATCTCTCCTTTGTTCATATTCATATATTTGAGTTTTATCTTTCAAGGAGAGGATTTCATTCAAATTGTTGACTTCATACATACTAGCTATCTTATCATACACATACTTAGAGATCCTAAAATTTCCAACATATGCAAGTGTTGAACCTCACGATTACCCTCTCTTTGACAAATTTTCTCACCTCTTTCCATCACTTTTCCATAATATCACAGACCCTAATCAATGAAGAATGCTAGGTTTTATCTTAAGGATGCATTAAAATGATTGCCATATTATATTTTCATGCTCTTGCTATTTGGATAAATTTTTGCAATTTAGCTACAAAATGTAGCCTGTTCTGTAGCTAATTGTGTGTTCCGTAGCCACTCTCATGGTTTAGCAGGTTCCAGGTGTCAACTGAGGAATTGGGCCACATGGTTGTTTCTAGAATCATGCCTACATGGATTCTATCCTACTCACTCAGTCCAGATCAATAGAAAAGAAAGCCTAAACTCATGGTAAAATATGGAGTCAAAGGACATTATCTGAAAGCAGTAGGACTCTTGATTTTCTCTTCGTATCAAATCAAGAGTCCAACATTCCTATTGCAATTATAATTCGAGTAGCCACTTGTAGCTAGTTTAACTCATAATCAGTTATGTAATTTCCCTTTAAATATCGGTTGCATAGAACTGAAAGAACAATTCAGATTTCAAGTGTAAACTCAGCCTTTTTGTTGATACTCTGTAATGAGTCTTAATTTTAATCATAATGCAAAGTTCATGTTGCAAATGAGTGTTTGAGTGCATTTAACAAGCTAGCAGTCCAGCCACATCAGTTGCAGAGGGCCCCTACTTCTGAAGGAGGTTTTTCATTTATGTTTTTAGTTATATTTCCTTTACTCTGTTTTAGCAATTCTATTTTTAATTAGGCTCATGCTTCATTTCCAGTTTTCAATAAAAATATTAATGATAAATCATAATTGTGCAAACTTACTCCTCTAAAATATTTCATGGAAATAGAAAGCTTTGTTTTCAAACTGAATTAAAGACTAAAGAGATAAGAAACCATAGTTGTTTAGTTTTACTATTTTTCCTTTATTCCTTTAGAACATAATTGTCAATTACTGTATCAACAAGACGTTTCTAAAAACCATTTCAATATGTTGATCCTAAACTAAATGGTTAAATATATCATACATACAATGGTTGAATTTACCTTTCACATTTTCATTCGCTTTTTAAAGACTAAGGCATGATTGGTTTCTCCTAAAGAATCTCAAGAAGTTAACACTTTACATTTGAATGTTGCAGAAAAGTAAATTATACATTAGTTGATTTTAGTTAAGTCTTACATGCTTTCATATTCTACTTTCAGACCCTCACTTAATTGAAAACACTAATTTTCCTAAAAATCATTCTAAAAGAGATTGATCTGATCATGTTTCAAGATGGAATGGTTGAATGATTAATGAGAGCAATTTATGAGTTATCTTTATGCATATTTTACTTAGTTTTCTAGTTCACCAGGTGTAATTGGTTATCTAACACTATCTTAAGAAGATCACTCTTCACAATTGAATATTGGAAAGTAAATAAGCATACCTTAGATGTTTTCATTGCATTCTTTACTTACTATTCTATGACATTAGCAGGTTAAAGTACAAACATTTACTTAACTCCATCTCAATAAGGTCATACCTAATCATTGAATGTTGAAGTAACTAGAAGTACACTAGTTGTTTCATTTTTCTACTTTCACTTTAGATAGGCGTTGTAATTTTCAATCTTAGTTTTAGAATTAGATCCATGGATTAGGATTAATGATCAAATAAGATAGATGCTTTGTTTTTTCCAAATTAGGTCGTAACTAGCCCACAGTTTTTGGTTTGTTTTTATGAAAATTAGATTAGTTTAGGAACACTTCCTTTTCTTCCTTCTAAAATTCATTATATTCGCTTAGATATTTCCATAGTTTTAGATTAACTATTCTTAGATATAAAAGAAAAAAACCCCCCCTAAAAACAACATAAAACACAAAACAATGAAGTAAGGAGTAGGTTGCTTAAGCACATATAGTGCACCACACTTCATCAGTTTACAAACCTCGGATTGATAATTAATGCAAACAATTTAGGACACTAGATTGACTAAAAATTTTGGCGCTATTTCCAGGGAAGTGTAATTAGGTAGCCTTATTTCTTACATCTAAAAACAATGACATGCGTAGAGAAAGAGACTCAAGGGGAAGATTCATAGCTAGAGGCAGGAGTTTAATCCCTACAACACCACTCACTCCACCAAGACTAAGAAGTGATACACCTCCATATCAAACCCATATTCCATATTTCACTAGCCATAGGCTTCCTGAAGTTCTAAGGTCAGAAATCCAATTAGGAGGATCTCCTACTTCATCCACTGAGGCAGTCTTAGAGGAAGAAGATCTTAGGTCTCCAACGGAAGGAGTAACCTTTTTCACTTCTACAGGGGAACCTATTCTATTTGAAGAGTTAGAAATCCCTAGTGGAGAGGAAGAAGAATAACCTTTCTTCAACATACCATTGATAAAGGAACCAGAGGAAGAGCAGTTAACCCTGCAAGTTGACTCTCATATCAGCTTTGAAGAATCTATAATGGCAGGAAGAGGGGAAGAAGAAGAAAGAGAAATCCTAAATGGAGAAAATGTACTATTTGGAGGAGGAGATAGAGGTATAGGTAGAGGAGGAGATAGAGGAAGAGGTAGAGGAAATGCAGAAGGAGGTAGAAAAAATAGGGTAATTGGGATTTCTTTTGGATTCCATATAGTTGATGAGGATACAAATGCTACCATGAAAAATATCTCACCTTATTTCCTCCCAAAATTTCATGGATTGAAAAGTGAAGACCCTGAAACCTTTTTATTTGAATTTGAAGTCTTGTACAAAACTTATGATTATTTACAAGATGCTCCAAAACTCAAATTATTTCCTTCAACATTGAAAGGAGCAGCTCTAAAATGGTTCATGATTCTAATCACTAGGTCTATTAGAACATGGAATGACATGAAGAGAGCATTTCTAGAAAGGTATTTGGATTATTGCATACCTATTAATCACAAGGAGGAAGTGTTTAAGATGATGCAAAAAGAGGATGAAAATTTGGAGGATTTACTTGAAAGATTCAACTTTAATATAAAAAGAGCACAAATGGAAATTTTATATCAAGACACTTTAAAAGCTCTTTTGTTGAAAACAATTAGAGATGAGTGGATAGACATCCTTAATATGATGGGGAAGGGGGACATCTCTCAACTTCCATTACCTGATATTGGGGAATTATGTATTCATCTCTCAAGAGAAAAATAAAAAACTAGGAAAGGTCCAAGAGATCCTACTCTTGCTAGGGTATATAGATCTGCAACTGGAACAGTGAGTAGGGAAGAAATTGGAAACATTCTTGATGAATTTAAAACAGAAATTTTAGGAAGTCTTAGTGAACAGATAGACACCCTTAAGTTACAAAACAAGCAGAAATCCGAGACTGATTCTTTAGCTATTTTATGTCCCAAATGAAAAAAGAAGCATGCTTTAAGAGAATGTCCTCTTGATGCAAAAGTCATAGAGACCTGTATTACTTGTTCAGAAAGTCATGAGACTAAGAATTGTCCTTCAATTCCTGGTCTTAAGGTTGTTTTTCAAGAAGAAAAAACTACAAATCCTACAAAATCTATTTGTTTTGTCTCTAGAAGACCATGGCAAGGGCCAGAAACTCAAGGGTTTAACAATAAAATGTATACACAGCCCCCACCAAACTGGAATTCTTGGCAGCAACGTTGGCCTCAATCTCAATCTCAACCTTGGGCTCAAGGAATGCAAAATCCATATGGAAGATTCTCTCAGTACTATCAATATCCTCCATCATATCCAAATTATCCTCCCCAACTCCAAAACCAAAACCAAAATCTACAACTCTCACTACCATTCCCCCAGAAACTAAATCAGTTACCTGCCCAACCATTACCAAACCCCAACAATAAAAATCCTCAGAATACCTATATGATAGAAGGACAACAATTTCCAACCTATATGATTACACCTCTAGATCTTAATGATGTCCAAATTAGATCTGGTAGGATATTAGAGAAGAAAAAACCTTCTGTATTCATTCAAGAACAAGACAATTCTGAGGAAGAATATTCTCTACAACCCAATAAAATTTTTGAAGAAGGAATATCTCTTCAAAACAAAAATAACCAATAAATTCAACTCATATCATAGAGTAACCATAAATATCTACTTCTACACCTTCTTTTCCTGAAATATTACAAGTTGATAGATGGGTAGAAAAGCATATTATGTTGCCTAATTATGATTTTCTAGATAAATTGAAAAATGTTTGTATCAAAATCCCTTTGTTACAAGCCATCAAGGAAATTCCAATTTTATCTAAAACAATAAAGGAGTTGAGTATGAAGAAACCGAGAAGAAAAATAAAAGAAATAAAAAGAATCCAGCTTGTAGGAAAAATAGAAGACATAATGATGGGAAAAATTGTCATTCAAAAATATTTAGATCTAGGAAGTTCAGTTGTAAAAACACATATCAATGGAGTTGAAATTCAAAATACATTGATTGATTTAGGAGCAACAATCAATATCATGAGAAAACAGACCATGGAACAACTCAAGCTTCCTAATATTCTTTATACACCTATATTACTGCAATTAGTAGATATATCTGTAATCAAACCAGATGGTGTGTTAGAAGATATCTCAGTGTCCTTATATTCTTGGGAGTACCCTGTTGATTTTATGATTTTAAATCCTAAGAACAATCTAGGAGGACACCCACTCATATTAGGAAGACCTTGGTTGGCTATAGCTGATGCTTTCATTAGCTATAGATCTGGTGGCATGTATATTTCTGATGGTAATTCAACCAAGAAATTCACTCTGTATCCTCCAACAAGAACAATCACATAGATAGATGAAAAATAATGGATTGATGATGAATATGATATACATCATCTCTTTACTATTTCAAACATTAGTGAAGATATCCAAATCTTAAATACAATAGAAAATTATGAATCGTCTCTAGAATATGAACATGATCAATTTCAACAAAAATCCAATATTGAATATTTTTCATCTAGGCAGATGTCTCTTTACTTTATGGAAGAATTTGGTAGCTCTACAGTTGAAATATTTCCACGGAAAACCTTGAACATAAACAATAACTTGGAGAAATTACAACAGGAAAAGCTAATCAAAACATTACAACAACATTATTCTGCATATGCATGGAATACACTGACATGAAAGGAATTAGTCCTAAGACTTGTATACATCACATTTACATTAAGTAAAATTGCAAACTTATCAGACAGCCTCAAAGAAGGATGAATCCAAATCTTAGGGAAATTGTGAAAGAGGAGTTGCAAAAATTGTTAAATGTAAACTTCATTTATCCAATTTCAGACAGTCAGTGGGTTTCTCCTTTAGTGATTGTGCCCAAAAAGAATGGTAAATGGAGGGTATGCATTGATTATCGAGAATCGAATAAATCCAACCTAAAATATCATTTTCCTTTATCCTTTATAGATCAAGTGTTAGATACATTAGCAGGTAAGAAGTATTTCTCATTCCTGTATGGGTTCAGTGGTTACAATCAAATTCAGGTAGCACCTAAAGATCAATATAAAACCACATTCACCTGTCCATGGGGGACTTATCCCTACCGAGTACTTCCTTTTGGATTATGCAATGCACCTGCAACATTCCAAATGGCAGTACTAGGATTTTTTTCTGATCTAATACATGATTGTGTAGAGGTGTATATGGATGACTTTACAGTTTATGGTAATTCATTTGAAGAGGCTTTAGAAAATTTGGAAAAGGTTCTTAAAAGATGTAAGGAAGAAAACCTCTCATTAAGCCATGAAAAATGTTTCATGATGTTTACAGAAGGGATTGTTTTAGGACATCACGTTTCAGGAGATGGAATTAAAGTTGAAGTCATCTCCAAGCTATTAATTCCAAGTTTCCAAAAGGATGTTAGAAGTCTTCTAGGATTCATAGGGTATTATAGAAGATTTATAGAAAATTTCACCAAAATAGCATCCCCACTCTTCAAACTACTCACCAAAGATTGTGAATTTAGTTGGAATCCTAACTGCTAGTTAGCATTTGAGACTTTAAAGGAAAATATTTCTGAAGCCCCCATTTTAAGAGGGCCAAATTGGAAACTACCTTTTCACATTTCAACATATGCTTTAGATACAGCTCTAGGAGTTGTGTTAGGACAAAATTACTTGATCCCCTATGCCATCTATTACACAAGCAAGAATTTGACTCCCACAGAGTTAAATTACACTGTAACTAAAAAGGAATTCTTAGCTATTGTTCATGCTAGCAACAAATTCAGACATTACATAACAGGCTATGAAACCTTTTTCCATACATACCACTCTGCAATTAGGTATTTAATGAATAAATCCATTACTAATGGCAGAGTTACAAGATGTTTATTGCTCCTACAATAATTCAACATTACTGTTCTAGACAGGCCTGGAAAAAAAACACACTTGCTGATTTCCTGTCTAGAATTCAAAATATCAAAGATGACACTCCATTTGAAGATAAATTTCCTAATGAATATATTTTTGTAGTAACTACTCAGACCCCTTGGTTTGCAGATATTGTCAATTACTTAGTTACAGGAAATTACCTTTACATTTTCTTTCTAGAGAGAAAAGAAAAATCATTCAATTAAGTGCAAGATACTCATGGATTACTAATGAATTGTATAAGACAGACCCAGATCTCATTATCAGAATATGTGTTTGAGAAGATAAAATGCCTGAAATTATTAAAGCATGTCATGATGAAACTTGTGGTGGACATTTTGCTGACAAGAGGACAACCTATAAAATCCTTCATTTAGGATATTATTGGCCATCCATATTTAGAGATGCCATAGAATATGTCAAAAGGTGTGACAGTTGTCAAAGGGTAGGGAAACCTGCTCCTTCAAATGAAATGCCATTGCAACCTCAGGTATTCATTGAACCTTTTGAAAAATGGGCCTTGGATTTTGTTGGACATATCAATCCTCCATCTAAACAAAAGAAGTATATTTTGGTATGCACTGATTATTTCACTAAATTGGTAGAGGCTAAAGCATTACCTTTTGCTAATGAAGGACCTGTAGTTAATTTTCTTTTTGAGGATATCTTCACTCGTTTTGGTGTTCCAAGAGAAATTGTAACAAATCAGGGTACTCAATTTACATCAAAAGTGGTGAAAAGGCTCGTGGAAGATTACAAGATCAAGCATAGAAAGTATACTCCTTATCATCCACAAGTAAATGGTCAAGTTGAATCTACCAATAAGGTGATTGAAGGAATTCTCACTAAGACTGTTCATCTACACAGAAGAGATTTGGAAGATATGCTTCTTGAAGCCTTATGGACCTACAGAACTACATGGAGGAACACAACAGGACATACTCCCTATGAACTTGTTTATGGGAAGCAAGTCATGTTCCCTATAGAGTTTCAGATTAGAACTTTCAAGATGGCAGTCCAATTGGGACTTGATTTATCAGAAGCACAAAAGCATAGACTGGAGAAACGCAATGAACTAGATGCAATCAAACAAGATGCAGTTCAAAGAACCAATATAGTCTAGCAGCAAAGGTCTAAATGGCATGATAAGTATATCAAAGAGAAAAAATTTCAAGCAGGGGATTGGGCACTTTTGTTTGATTCAAAATTCAAGGATTTTCAAGGAAAGTTTTAGACTCATTGGCTTGGGCCATATGAGATTGAAAAATTCTTTGATAATGGAGCAATGAAGATAAGAACAATAGATGAAGAAAAGGTACCTCTTCTTGTGAATGGTCATAGGTTGAAAGTATATCATAAACCACTTTCAAAAGAATAATTTGTCAAGAAATTTCAAGATAATATTGATATGGAGTTAGTGAAGAAGAATTATTCTTCTTCACAAACTTAGCTTTTATTTTTCCTATATATATATATATATATATAATAAATTGTATAAGTATGAAAACCAATCAATGATTGGCATACTTATGCAGAAAATACTGGGTGAAAAACAGAGATTCTGACATCCTATATTTTCCATTTTCTTTTCTGTAATAAGTAGTGACACAAAACTACATTCATATTTGCAGTTCATAATCTACAAATTCATTTCATTTTACAATCACACTCCACTGTCATTTTTACAGTTTCATTCCATCTCATTTCATTTCATATTCATATTTCAAAAAATACATTCTATAGCTGAGCACATTCTACAGCTGAGTACATTCTGCAACCAATTTGATTCGACAGCCACTTCAGTTTTCTGACATGATGATTGCAAGGGATTGAAGGGTTATGTTTTGAAGACCAACATGCCAAAAAGAGTACCTAAGGATCAACACCAAAGCAAACAATAAACAAAAAGGTTATGTTCTAGAGGTAAAGTGTAAAAATTTATTTTTAATAGAAAGGTTAGAAACATGAAATATGTATAATATGAACATTCATATGTTTCCTTGACAACTCATCATTCTAATTGATTGCAATCATCATCATATTACATATCAGCCATATCCTTCGTATAAAGTTTCATAACGGTCCATCATTAATACCCTTGATTGATGACTAACGGTCATGATCATGACGTGACATATTTGTCTACGTCTCTCCAAGACCCTACCATCTATTTATTTCCTACAACTCTCCATAACCCTCCATCAGTTATACAACTAATTCATTTCCATAAAATAGAGGGGTAATTCTGAAGGTTGAAAGAACTCTGCATATTAGAAGGATGGGGTTAATTGTTAGATCAGAACCAGCGGGGGTAAAATACATGGAAGGATACCCACAAATAAAAGAATTGCTACATAAAGCTGGATGGTTGAGGTTCATAGAAAAATTCAATGGTTTTCATAAGGAGATTACAAAATCCTTTGCCCGATATTTTGATGGAACCGAAGTAGAAATTGGGGATATCAAATTTGAAGTGACAGAATCATTCATGGCTAAGGCTACATAACTACCAAGGCATGGTGAAATATGGTTCAAGAACAAGGAGTTCCACAATGAAACATGGAAGGTGATACTTAAAAACCCAAGTATGGATGTCTCAGTTTTTAGAAGAGGAATCCCCAGTACAACTCTTAAAATTAAATGGAGAAATATGCTTTTCATTTTATAGAAATTCATAACTTGTGAAGGAAGGCATGGATGCATGTATGTTTACCATATCCATTTATTGATGAATTTCCTAGAAAATGGTGAAATCAATCTTCCTTTCTTTCTGCTAAATAGTTTAAGAAGGATGGCCTCAAACATACAAAAGAGAATACAATTCATAGAGACCACCATGCATCATCATGGGTTGGTGAAGATATTGATTGAGTTTCACTTAAGGAGTATAGGAGATACTTGGGAGGAATTCCTTGGTAGGAATCATTTTCAAGAACCATCAAAGTCACCACCCAATGAAGATAATGTCGGGAGAAGCATAAGAAAGAAAATTGATATAATTGTTGAAAACAGACCTGCAAATTCACTTCAGAAGAATGATGAAAAGCTAATTTCTGAGGAACTGATAGAAATCAGGAAACAAATCAAGACAAGAGGAAAGAAAAAGAAAGAAAGTGAGGTTACAAACGAGGGGAATGAAAGTCCTCCAAAACTAAGAAGGAGCTTTAGACTCTGATGTCTCATGAAGAAGAAATTATCAAAAGGGACAAAACTTATAAATATAGATGAGGAAACACCAATGCCATCACCTGTTAACATCTCTCCTGCAAACAATCCTTAAAATTCTCTTGTTTATCATCTTGAAGAAGGCCCCAGCCGAAGATCTCCTGGCATAGACCCATTTCAACAGCATATATATGATTATGTAGAATCATTGGAGAGAAGAAGTGCCTCAATGAACCTAGAACCACCTGTCAATCCACAAGAACCTCTAATTGATGATCTTAAGCAGGATATTTATGAATTAGAGATATTGAACAGACACATCAAGCAGGAGAATGAGACTTTGAAGGAACAAAACAAATTGGACAAGGAAATTCATGATAATACCATGTTGCATCTAGGACTGTGGTATAGGAAAAATAGAAAATTGAAGAAGAAGAACAAGTTGTTGAACAAAGAAATCATTAACCTCAAGTTCAAACTTCTTATGAAAAGGCCCAGAATGACATCCAATGAAAAGGAGAAATTTGGATGTGCTAGCTGAGGTATCTGAGCAAATGCAGTAGGGAAGACGAACTCACAATTTTGGAAAATTTCATGAGGACATGCAATGATTTTGCAGTGGGGGTATGTTGAACCTCAAGATTACCCTCTCTTTGATAGTTTTTCTCACCTCTTTCCATCACTTTTCCATAATATCACAGACCCTAATCAATGAAGAATGCTAGGTTTTGTCTTTAGGATGCATTAAAATGATTGCCATATTATATTTTCATGCTCTTGCTATTTGGATAATTTTTTTCAATTTAGCTACAGAATGCAGCCTGTTTTGCAGCTAACTGTGTGTTCCATAGCCAATCTCGTGGTTTAGAAGGTTTAAAGTGTCAACTGAGGAATTGGGCCACATGGGTGTTTCTAAAATCATGCCTACATGGATCCTATCCTACTCACTCGGTCCAGATCGACAGAAAAGAAAGCCTAAACTCATGGTCAAAGATGGATTCAAAGGACGTTATCTGAAAGCAGTAGGATTCTTGATTTTCTCTTCATAGAAAATCAAGAGTCCAACAGTCCTATTGCAATTATAATTAGAGTAGCCACCTGTAGCTATTTTAACTCATAATCAGTTATGTAATTTCCCTTTAAATATCGGTTGCATAGAACCGAAAGAACAGTTCAGATTTCAAGTGTAAACTCAGCCTTTTTGTTGATACTCTGTAATCAGTCTTCATTTTAATCATAATGAAAATTTCATGTTTAAAATGAGTGTTTGAGTGCATTTAACAAGCTAGCAGTCCAGCCACATCAGTTGCAGAGGGCCCCTGCTTCTGAAGGAGGTTTTTCATTTATGGTTTTAGTAGATTTCCTTTACTCTGTTTCAAAAATTCTGTTTTTAATTAGGCTTACTCCTCTAAAAGCTTAAAATAAGTCACAATTGTGCAGACTTACTCCTCTAAAATATTTCATGGAAAAAGAAAGCTCTGTTTTCAAACTAAATTAAAGACTGAAGAGATAAGAAACCATAGTTGTTTAGTTTTACTATTTTTCCTTTATTCCTTTAGAACATAATTGTCAATTACTATTTCAACAAGATGTTTCTAAAAACCATTTCAATATGTTGATCCTAAACTAAATGGTTAAATATCTCATACATACAATGGTTGGATTTACCTTGCACATTGTCATTCGCTTTTTAAAGACTAAGGCATGATTGATTTCTCCTAAACCATCTCAAGAAGTTAACACTTTACATTTGAATGTTGCAAAAAAGTCAATTATACATTAGTTGATTTTAGTTAAGTCTTACATGCTTTCATATTCTACTTTCAGACCCTCACTTAATCTAAAACACTAATATTCCTAAAAATCATTCTAAAAGAGATTGATCTGATCATGTTTCAAGATGGAATGGTTGAATGATTAATGAGTGAAATTTATGAGTTATCTTTATGCAGATTTTACTTATTTTTCTAGTTCAATAGGTGTAATTGGTTATCTAACTCTATCTCAAGAAGATCACTCTTCACAATTGAATATTGGAAAGTAACTAAGCATACCTTAGATGTTTTCATTGCATTCTTTACTTACTGTTCTAGGAAATTAGCAGGTTAAAGTACAAACAGTTACTTAACTCCATCTCAATAAGGTCATACCTAATCATTGAATGTTGAAGTAACCAAAAGTACACTAGTTGTTTCATTTTTCTACTTTCACTTCAGATAAGCATTGTAATTTTCAATCTTAGTTTTAGAATTAGATCCATGGATTAGGACTAATGATCAGATAAGATAGATGCTTTTTTTTTTCCAATTTAGGTCTTAACTAGCCCACATTTTTTGGTTTGTTTTTATGAAAATTAGATTAGTTTAGGAACACTTCCTTTTCTTCCTTCTAAAATTCATTAGATTCACTTAAGTCTTTCCATAGTTTTAGATTAGCTATTCTTATATATCAAAGAACAAAAACCCCCCTAAAAACAACATAAAACACAAAACAACTAAGTAAGGAGTAGGTTGCTTAAGCACATATAGTGCACCACACTTCATCAGTTTACAAACCTCAGATTGATAAATAATGCAAACAAGTTAGAACACTAAATTGACTAAACAACAAGTAAATTATCTTGTAAACCATCAGCGATAATTTTCTTTTCTTTTAACTCACCTTTCTTGTGCTTGTTCTTGGAAGCATCAGAAGAATTCCGCAGAGGCTCACGTATTTTTCCTTGAATGTATTCCAAAACATCATTGTTATTAGCTATGATCTCCAACTTGATCTTCCATGCAACAAAATTAGACGAGCCACCCAAATTCTCATGTTCCTTTAAGGAAAAGCAAGACATATTGACTTGATTAGATAGGATCTTTCGTCTTTCCAAACATTATTTCTTCAATGATTGTCTCCTTTTGGGCTTGTCCTTCACGTTAGCTCTGATACCATGTTAAATTTCACACTGGTTTATGTCGTTTCAATTACTTTTAGCACAATTCAATCCTTCAATTAGCAATATTTTCAATAAAAATTAGCCTTTCCATTCAAAAACAATAATTGAAGATAGAACAATAAATTCAATAATAAGGGAGACAATCAACACATTAACAAGAGACACCCAGGTTTGGTCATCGCACTAACAAGAGACAAGTCATCGCAAAGTTGTTGCATTGAGGGAAATATGTTGTTAACTTTTTTCAGGTGATCTATGTTGTTGTCATCAAAGTGTTTCAAGTGTGTTTTCAAAGTCAAGTCATATCATTGTTCACATCAGTCTCTTCAGTCCCACACTTAAGCCCATTTTTGGAAATTCTGCAGCAACCTAGCCTCATCCGACCTTCCTCAACTGCACACACCACATTTCCAAACCTCAAGCTGCATACTTTTCCCTTTACACTATGCAATGTGTAGTTACTGCTTCCCAGGATTGTGCATTTCACAGTTCTAGTGCTCAAGCCCGACCTTTGGCTCCTAGAATTGCACAATACATCCCTCCAGTCTGACCCCAACTGAGCACTACACAATCTCTAAGCTCAAGCTCAAACCCTGAGCTCTTGAACTGCAAAAATGCGTAATCACTAGGACTTCTTTTCCTCCCATAACTACATATTTAGCTGAAACAATGAAAAATACCTTCAACATGGCTCACTGACTCCCAAAACTACACAATTTATCTCTCCTTCCCAGCCAGTACTATGCATTTCACAGTCTCAAGGCTCAAGCCTCATCCCTAAGCTATTGAACTACGCAATCACTTGGGATCCTATGTCCTCCAGAGCTGAGGAATAGTTTGATCCAATGGCCATCAACTCAGACTGTCACACTGACCTCCTAGATTTCACAATTTTCTTCCTCAATCCAACTTTAACTACACATTGCACAGTCTCAAGGCTCAAGATTCACCCCTGACTACCTCAGCTATGTAATGGTGAAATTAATTAGCCTCTTCCCTAGCCTATCACTCGATTCTGACTCAGTCAGTGGATCAATATGCACCATATTAGACTAGGGGTTTATCAAAATGATGTCATTTTTTCATGATTGGATTGCAGATGCACGTATGTTATCATGTCGTGGAAAGATGATGAAGAAGGAGATGGAGAAGGACGACTTTATAGAAGACACATATGGAGCTGAAGAGATAAGATGATCATAAGGCGAGAAGATGAAGGAACGTCAGATGATAACAGAAGATGAATATCAAGATCACTTGGAAGACTCCTCATCTTCATGTCATAAGGAGGAGGAAGAAGAAGAAAATGTACCATATTTTAAATAATACACAAAGAAAGAAGTAATGCGAAGGAAAACTTAGCACTGTCACATCATCATGCAATCCATGTCATCAATGTCATGTCATATCTTGTCACAGGTCATCATATGCCACATCATTATTGTGGATTATGTAATTACCTATTCAAAATGTATTGTAAAATGGAAGTCCAAAGGACACATTCAAAATATGAAGAGTCATGAAAACTCGAAAAGTCATAGGAAATCAAACATTATTAGGGTAGTCAAAGAGTCACAAGGAAGGTGAAGCACCACCTCTTGGTTATATATACAACCTCATTGTATGACGAAATTACTTTTCACCTTGGCCCCTATCACAAGGCATTAGAGAGACAGACTAGTTCTTTTGGGGAGAAAGGAGTGGCTCCAACGCTCCACTATTGGATCTAGTGATATTCATTGTATACATGCGTCTTGGAATTTTTACTTAATAACATAAGCCTTCAAGGCTAACACGTTCTTCATGCACAGATTATGAATATTTGTAAGACTATTCTGCAGATGTTTTATTTCATGTTTGCTTTCATTTGTGCTAAAGTAGTTGAACTATTTCGGTTATTTTAGTACTTATCTTATTGATAATGTGTTGTAATGGTTTTTATCGGTGTCCCATCCTTTTGGACTATTCCACATGATACTAGAAAAATCTTTCTCATTAAATGGTTGTAATGACCGTCACATCCTTTTGTGGACTATTCCACTGGATGTTAGACATATCCTTCTTGTTTGCATGTGTCTCTACTTGAGTGGTACTATTACCTTTCTCTTAGAGGCTCACTTTACTCTTTCCCTCCGTAGTATAAGAAATTTGACACACTTTCAACTGAACACTCACCAGACACACTTACTTGCTTTTTGAAGGCACATATACGTTCCTCTATCTTCCTGACAGTTAGAGCCAAGGAAAATCTATAAGAATACATGGAAAATAGGATGATACTCTGAATGGGGCTCCTATTCAAAATGGTGTGAGGTCTAATTAGGACTTCACATTGGGGAGACCCCTTAGTTGATGGATTTCCAGCACCACCAATAGGTTCCAAGGGTGACCAATTTCCTGTTAGGGCCGACTTGTCCAAATGTGCATATGTGGGATTTTCTTCATAAGTACACTTTCCCTTGTCCGATTTGGCGATTCAATAGTAAAAAATGGTCCTCTCAAAAAGAGGAATCAAGTCCCATGTTTGGAATTTGTCACTTAGCTTCCAAATTAACAAACCTCGAGTCATATCCCTTCTAATTGTAGCTGGTAAATCCAAACTTTGTAGCTTCTCTTGTAATTTAAATAAATTGTTTATATATATCTTGTTCTCCTTTGAGGTGATGTTATTAGTTAATTATTTTGATACTAAATTGTAAGAAAAAGTGAAACACTGATTCAACTCCCCTTTCAGTATTTCCAATAAGGAGCGATACCCAAATATAGTCCATCACAACATGTCTTATTCACTAGGTGGACTACAAAAGTCATAAAAGTTGTCCACATTATTGAGACAAGGAATTAGGGCTACAAATGATGCATACATCCCTAACATAGGAAATGAAACAACTCAAGCAAGAAATAAAGGAGTCATTAGGGAGATGGAAGCTACAAGAAAAAATACATGAGATAACAAAATCTACAAATGATGAGAATTACATTAGCTATTCAGTGTTCATATAGGGACAACCAAGATGCACATGAGATCAGGATCTATAGGAACAAAAAGGTTAGAATAATCACAACAACCCATTTTTGAGCTAAATATTACATATTAAAAAAGATGATATACAAAGGAAGAAGGAGAAAGAACTAACCCAACACATCCCAAGAAGACATACCAACAAGAAAAAGGAATATTAAGGGAAAAATTAGATAGATCCAAAGGAATATCAAACATGAAAATGGAAAGAAGACAATGAAGACAAATTAAGTTTGAAAAGGGAAAACCACACATAAAAATAAGCATAGGTGGAACTTGGATGAAATCAAAGGAGAATAGACAATAAAACTTGGCACAATGAGAATCAGAGGAAGTGGTTCTCATTAAATGAAAGCTCAATTTAGGAGGAGAAGTGAAAAGGAACAACACCTAATGTTTTAGAATTTACGTATTTTTATCAAAAGGTATATCAAGAAGCATATGTTCAAGGGGAGTTTAGAATATACAGATTATCACCATAGTTCACAACCATATAGGAGTTGAGATATTAACACTAGTTTATTTCATAAGGAAAGAGGGTAGCTGACCAAATATGTCAAGGATAGTTGTATTTCAAGATATTAAACAAAATAAATGAGAGTGAACTCAAGGGGGGTCTCAAAATCAAAGGGAGTAGTACAAGTTTATGGGGAGTAGAGTGTACTATAAGAATGATTAAATGGAAAGTTTTCATTCTTTACATTGCTCTAGTTGGCTTAAGTAGAAACAAACATTGTATTCAACAACCATTAATGATAATCTATTATATACAATTACAGGGAGAAAATAAATCCCATTTCCATTGATGTCAAAGGGGGAGAATGATCACACATTGGAACCTCAAAGCAAAGAGGAGAATGACTGGACAGTGGAACCTCAAAGTGAAGAGGAGAATGAGGAGACATTGGAACTTCACAACAAAGGGGATAGTTAGAAGATAATGGATCAAACATTGGAACCTCAAAATGAAGAGGAGAATGAGAAGACATTGGAACTTCATAGCAAGGGGGAGAGTGAGAAAACAATGGAACTCCAGAGTTATCAAAGTTAGTGGAAGTTTCAACAACCTGGTAGGGGGAGTTAAGGCTTCAAAAACCATCAATGGTCAATAATGGAATTGCCATTAATGCCAAAGGGGGATATTATTGTGTGTGTTGGTAGTTGTTTTCATGGTGTCAAACTCAGGGGAGGAATTTGAGTCTATTAGTAGCATGCTATGCTTATGATGGCATTGATGTATTGGTTGCTTATTTAGTGTTGGTAATCTAGAGTGTTGGATGTGTAGCCTAGTAGCCTATATTTTAAATAATCTTGTCTATAGGTACCTTGTTCAAAATATCATGAAAAATGCTTGGTTAGATATCCCTCTCAAAGATATTTCTAATAGTATATGGCACTTAGCCTAACTCCTATGGAATGAAGAGAAACATGAATTTTAAATAATGGATCCCAAACACGGTTCCATATGAGTGAAGGTTCCACTGCATTGGGAAGTATTTGGTCATTTAGGGTTTGGGATACATAAGTTGTTTTGGTTATCGTTATCCTGGATAGACATATGCCAGATTGGTCTAGGCTTTGACGAAATTCAACCAATATAAGACTATATAAGTGTCTAGGCGTCTGAGGGTTGTTGAAGACAAACACCTACTAAAATAGCTCGATGCCAGATTTCTTTAGATCAATAGTGGACCCCATAACAAGTGGTAGGTAATTTTGAGGCATAAAAGTGGTAATAACATGGTGTTATGCGATCATGAGAGATGGCAGGAGGATTCAAGATTTTTAGGTGGCCAAGTAGCCCATTTTTGAGTGACACATGGAAGCAATGTGGTAGTGATGTGGCATGACAGGTGGTAGAGATAAGACGTGGTAGATAACATGGCATGAAAGTGGCAGAGATGCAATGTGATATATGATATGGTAGTGACATGGAAGATGATGTGACAAACCTCGAGATTTACATCAAGAGGTTGTTTTGTAACACTTCACAATGTTAATTATTTTGGTGTTTTTATGTATTTTAGAGTCTGGAGACAAAGGCCATTTAGGTATTTGAGCCTTTGAGGGTCAACCAAGTATGTTCATGTGAAAGTGACCCAAATTCAGATTTAGTTAAAGACTTTGGTCACATATTCATTTTGGTGTATGTTGAAAATTGGTTGGCATTGATGTCAACTCTAGTAGAATCCAAAAGAAGCATATTATCATGAGAATGTATGCTAAATTGAAAGGTAGCTACTAGTAAACTTATGGAGGTTTAAAACTGCTAGTTGAATTGAGAATTTTTCATAAGGTAAAGGTTGGTTTCCTTCTTGTTGGGCACACTCACGACCATATTGATTCAATGTTCAGTTTTTTTTCAGTAACATTGAGGAGGAAGGATGTTGGGAGCTTTCCATCATTAATTGAATGTGTTAAGAAATCATATATACTAGAGCCTATTTTTCATGTGTTAGAAGATTCCTTCGACATGCGAAGGTTTATTCTGGGATCACATGGTGAGGAGAAATGCACTGAAAAACTTAATGACATTAGCTTCCAACATCAATTTCGCATCAAAAAATTTGATGGAAAAACACTTATATGGGGCAAGAATTATTCAACTATTGCAGAATGGGTGTCGTCATCAGGTTTTCCATTTTTGAAGTTCATTCCAGATCATCCAATATTTGCGTAAAATATATTTTTATTACAATATGTTACTGGAGTTCATAATGCACGAGGCATAAGAGAGATATAGATTATTCTGAATGCTTGGAAGAAATTAAAAAACCTATTAGATATACATATGAGTACTTTAATGTTGTTGATTCAGTTTGGTGGAAGTCTTTTTTCAATGATCAAAGTGATATCCTTTCAAGATCAACAAATGAATATGTGCTACGGGTGGGCACGCCCATAGGGGGCGCCCACACGACCTGACCCGACCCGAATGCAAGCCTCGAATGCACAACCCGACCTAACCCCCCCGAACGCACAACCCGACCCGCCTTAATGCACGGCCTAAGCCACTCGAGTGCACGACCTGACCCAATCCACCTGAGTGTATGACCCGAACCGACTTGCCCGAACACGTGACCCAATCCGGGGGGGGGCTATTTTGATAATCGACCCATCTGCCTAGTAGGGCGACCGAATTGTTTGGGCGGGCGTCGTGGTGTTAGGGCGGGTGCGCCCATGTGGGCATGCCCACCTGCAACACAATGATGTGTGCGTTAGAGTAGGTCGGGTCATGCGATCAGGAGGGTTGGGTCATGCATTCGAGCGGGTCAGGTCGGGTCAGGTCATGAGGGTGCCCCCAAATGTACGAGCTGACCCTCTTGAACGCACTACCCAACCCACCCGAGCGCTTGACCCGGCCTGACCCACCCGAATGCATGACCCGACCCGGGGGTTCTAATTTTGAGAATCGACCCCCGTGCCACAATAAACCCCCTACCATGCAACCCAACGCGCCTGAACGCACAACTCAACCCTCCGGAATGCACGACACGGCCCAACCCGACCCACCCGAATGCACGACTCAACCTAGGGGGGTCGATTCTGAGAATCATCCCCCCTGTCTAACAAGAGGGGAAATTCCTAGAATTGCCCCCCTAACCTGGCAGGGGACCGATTATGAGAATTGGCCCCCCTAGGTCAGGTCGGGTCATGCACTTGGGAGGGTTGGGTCATGCATTCGGGTGGGTCAGGTTGTGTCGTGCATTCGGGGGGGTCGGGTCATGCGTTCGTTGGGTTCAGTTTGGGTCGTGCGTTCGGGTCAGGTTCAGGTCATGCGGGGCTCAGGCGAGCATTCCCCTGTTAGCGTTTGTACTTGCAACATAGTGGCACACGCCTCGAACGTAGGACCTGACCCGCCTAAATGCACGACATGACTCGACCTGCCCGAATGCACAACATGACTCAACCCGTCCGAACGCACAACCCATGCTGCCCGAGCACACGACCCGACACGACCCACACGAATGCCCAACCCGACCCAGGAGGGTCGATTCTAAGGGTTGGGTCGTACGTTCGGGGGGGGTCGGGCATCCTGCTAGTGGGTCGATTTTGAGAATCAGCCCCTTGCTTAGCAGAGGGCCATGCGTTCGAGCGGGTCGGGTCGGGTTGTGTGCTCAAGCAGATCGTGTTGTGCATTCGAGCGAGTCGGGTCGTGTGTTTGGGGGCATCGAGTCAGGTCGTGCATTCGGGGGGGTCGGGCTGCCTGCCAAGGGGCCGATTTTGAGAATCATCCCCCTGCTTGGCAGGAGGCCATGCGTTCGGGTGGGTCGGGTCGAGTCGGGTCAAGTTGTGCTTTCAGGAGAGTTAGGTCGTGTGTTCAGGGGGGTCGGGTCGGGTCGTGTGTTCAAGGGCATCCGCCTAGGCCTTGCACGAGCCGACCCGATCCGAACGCATGAACCGACCCATCTGATCCCATGACCTGACCCACTCGAACCCACACACCTGCCCAAGCCCCACGACGCCCACCCAAACAAATTTGCCCCACTGCCTAGAAGCCCGACCCCCCCTGAATGCACGACCTGACTAGCTCGAATGCACAACTCGACATGCTCGAGTGCATGACAAATCCCAACCTGCCTGAATGCACGACCCAACCTAGGGGTGATTATGAGAATTGTCCCCCCTGCGAGGCATCCCAACCCCCCGAACACACGACCTGACCTGCCCGAACACACGGCATGGCCTGACCCGCCGGAACGCACAACCCAACCCGCCCAAGCGCATGAAACGACCCGACCCGCTAAATGCATGACCCAACCCTAAGGGGCTGATTCTGAGAATCGACCCCCCTGCCTCCCCGTACTAGGAAACCCAACCCGCCCGAATTCACGACATGACCTGAACCGTCCAAACTCATGATCTAACCCACCTGAGCGCGTGACTCTATCCGACTCGCCCAAACGCACGACCTAGCCTTACCCGCCAGAACACAAAACCTGACCCAGGGGGGTTGATTCTCAAAATCAGCCCCCCTCCTTGCCAGTGGAGGCAGTTCTGAGAATTGGCCCCCTTCCAAGCAGAGGGGTCGATTTTTCCCCCCCTACCTTGCAAGGGGGAAATTCTCAGAATCATCCCCCCTGCCTACTAGGGGGTTGATTCTCAGAATCGCCCCGCTTGGGTCACGTCATGCATTCAGGAGGGTCGGGTCAGGTCGTGACGTGCGTTCGGGTGGGTCGGGTCATGCATTCAAGGGGTCGGGTCATGCGTTCGAGGGGCGCCCATCCGAGCCTCGCATGACCCGACCTGACTCGCCTGCACGCATGACCCGACCCGCCCGAGCGCACGACCCAACCCGACCCGCCGAAACGCATGACCTGACCCTGACCCGCCCGAATGCACAACCTGAACACATGACTCGACCTCGACCCACTTGAACGCATGACCCGACCCAACCCACACGAACGAACAACCTAAAGCACGACCCAACCCCGACCCAACCGAACGCACAACCTAACCAGACCTACCCAAATGCATGACCTAAATGCATGACTTGACCCTGACCCACCCAAACGCACGACCTGACCCGACCCACAATCGTCCCACCGTGCCTGCCCACAACACAGTGCCTGGGCATGCCCCCACTGACCCCCCTGGAAGGTAGGGCGGGGGAAATTCTTAGGCCAAGGGGGCCAGTGTTCGCTCGTGCTCGGGCACAACAGCCCCCTCGACAACGAGGGGGGTCGGGGAGAAAATGTAAAAAAATAAAAATAAAAATTTAAGGAATAGTTTCTCTATTTTGGTATTTGATGAACGTAAAAGAACACTAGACCTGGGGGCGATGCACATGTTTCTGGTGTTTTTTAGTTTTCAATTTTATTTTATTTTTCGTTTTTTTTGTTTACGTAAGATATTGATTTTTTATTTATTTACTTATTTATATGTAGATATATATTTTTGCAGGAAAATGGCATCAAGGAATATTTCTGTCAATCTCTCTGGACCAACGTCAACAATTGGATCATCTAGAGTTGGAGGTGGGCCCTTAAAAAATATTGTTGGACGAACCCAACCTTAGTTAATTACTGCAAATGTATGAGATACCTCCCCAAAGGAAAATAAGTTGATTTCATACTAGAAGAAATCAAAAGAAGTGAAGCATATAAAATATGCATGGTATATGAAAGAAAAATAAAGCGAATATCTGCAATTATATCTATATTCTAGTAAGAGTTTTGATGATGGAAGTTATGAGCTGATGGGAAAAGTACTAGACCTATATATTAGATCGAATACTGAAAATGTTTATATAATTACAAAACCGCCCAAGTCACATGGTAAGATTATATATCATGTTACATTATCGATGTATAAGATGACGGGAGATTCTACAAGGATATGCAAACAAATCATAAATGATATTGCACAAAATATTGTAAGTATTTATATCTATATTTATGTGTTTTGTGTTATTCTAACTCTATCATTATATTTTTAATAACTTAGTTATTATTGACAAATTATATTTTGTTTGACAGAATTTGTTGAGGGTCTTTCAATTATATTGGGGGGAATCTATTTTATAGAGTGATATATTATGAATATAGAACATGAAGAAGAAGATATGGGAAAGAAGCAAAAGAAAGTACTTCATGATACTACAAGACTATATAAAAGGGATCAATCTACTAAAGGTAAACATGTTACTTTTGAAGAAGAGGAAGTTGAAGTTGAAGTTGAAGATGAGGAATATGTGGCCATTACTGAGGATCATATTAGAACTAATGTTACAAAGGAGAAGAGCCATAAAAGATCAAAAACAAAACTTCCCAATAATTTCTCCCTTCTAGTTGATGATGAGGAGATTGCTTCTGTTGAAGAAAATATGATAACCAATAGGAGGAAAAAACTAAAAGTTTCTCATTCTGAAAAGAAAAAAAAACATGGACAACAGTGAAGGCCCTGGTGGAAACTCAAAAGGAAGCAAGGAAATCATTACATCAAGAGTTGATTTAGAGGATGGCGTTATTAAAACAAAACAAAACAAAATTCAATATCATTTGATGAAGGCAAATTTATTTGAGGGCGGTCAGTCATTTCAACTTAATGTTAATGAAATCTACAAGCTAGATGAAGGAAAATTTAGATATCAAATTAGAAATCCATGCCACTTGCATGTTCACAATTTGAAAATATTGATGAAGTACAATCCATATGCACATGTGGTTGACTATGTTCTTCTTGTTGATCCAATTCGGGTTCCCAACTAAGAAAAATTTGACAAGTCAAAATGTTTTGAATACAAATATTATGTACTTGGGGGGAACAATTTTGTAGAAGCTCAAAGGAAATTGATGGAGGAATATCCCAATAACCCGCATTTTGAAACAATTAAATGTATCATTTATGTCGGTTTAACAGATAAAGAAGAAAATGTATTGGCATGGGATCATAATACAGATAATGAGTATAGGATGTCTATGACTTTCATCCAAAGGGTTAGATTTATTCATAATGATTTTGAAGAAAAATGTGGTGGGGATGAGACAAAGGTTGATCATGCCTTTCAAAAGGAATGTTGTATGGAAATAGGTTATCAAATTGAGGAAAAAATCAATTCAAAAGGTGGAAAAGTAAATTTTGAAATATTCAGAGGTATGTATAACATTTTCCAGTTGGAATTTAGAACTAGAGAGATATAGGAATTGATTAATGATATTTTTGAGATATGGGAGAACATTGGCATAAAAAACCAGAAGGTCAAGAAGTCTAAACCATTGATATGTACCGACAATAAATCAAGTCCTAAAGTGAAGCTCCTTCCAAAAGATATGACTATCACACCTTGGAGAGAAATGCAACGAGTGAAGGATAAAAAGTTGTCAAAACAATATTATCTCGCGTAAAGTCAGGAGAACTATAATTGGATGAAATGTCTGAGGGATTTCTAAAGTAAGTTTGTTCTTTTTACTTATTTCTGGATTATACATATCACTATATTAACAATTTTTACTTTATTTATTCAGTCACAAGGTTTATATGAGAATACAAGAAAAATGGTTAAATTTTTGAATGAAGATAATTGGGATGATGTTGTACGCAACTACCTAGATTCAAGTTATACATCAATGCTAAAATATTTTTATCTTGCATTTAAAAATGTATGTTGATTTATACATTCATTTCTATTCATATTTCTATTATTTTTATATTATAACTTATACATATATTTTTTTATTTCATTAAAAATGAAGAATGATGCAAATGGAGCACTAGATAGTTTCATAAGCTTTACTGAAAAAAACAAAATAGAAAGGATGAGAAAGAAAATTTTTATTAATGTTGAACTTGATCCCAGTCTTAGTCATTTCATTTGGAATGGGCCTGACACTATCCAATATCAAATAATACCTGGTGATTGTGAAGACATTGCAAAGCTCATACCTAAAAGGGATTATTCCCTAGTTATTGCAAATATTCCTTATGGTTTCAATATCCCAGACATTGAATATGATAGTGACCCTTATACTTATCAAGATTTTCGTAAAGTGGTTGTGGGATTTCTAAAAGTCACAACATCACCATTTTGGATATTTGTGACATTTCAATCAGACACACAATTTTCAATGTTATTAACAAGCTTCAAGGGAAAATCAAAGTCAAGGATGCAGCTTACATGGCAAGACATTGAAATTGTATGTTTGATTAATGCTAAAAAACCATTTATGTACAACTCATTTGAACTTTTACTATTTCATGTTACACGCAAAATTCAAATCTTATTGGTTACGGAGATCAACCAATTCTAAGTTATTGTGAGGTCAGTCATGTTGAAAGTTGGACAAAAGATGATAGATATAAGCCTATGCTTTTCAATCAAGTAGATGGAAATAGTCATAGCCAAGTATTGGTCCATGATGTTGTTATAAAAAAACTAACATATGAAGATAAAGAAGCAAAAGGAGATATAGTTAATATATATCAAAAACCACAATCATTGATTAACTATCTTTTAGATTTATGTTCAAATAAAGGAGATTGGGTTTTGGATTTATTTGTAGGTCCATATATTACTAGTTTAGTCCCTTATTGTTATTAGTGTAGCCCCCTTATTGTTATTGTTGTATCCCTATAACCGCAATATTGTTATTATTGTGCCTTTACATTGTTATTGTTAGGTCGGCTAGGATTATATTGTGGGCCCATGGACTCCTATATATAGAAGGAGGCTTTGGTCATTTGTATCATCCAAGAATTGTTCATTTATGTAATGTATTGGAGGTTGCCCCCTCGAAGTGGCTGATTTCTAAGGCGTTGATCTCTCTTTTCTTCTATTTTTGGAACTGGTTTCCCAACATTTGGTATCAAAGCTTTGGATTCTAGGGTTTCACTGCTCCAAACAGGTCATCATGGCATTTTCGCTATAAATGTTTTTCTACGAAGTTTCAGAAGCTGAAATTTTTAGAGCACGAAGCTGAAATCTTGAGGAACATCATTGCAAAATTTCAGAGCTTGGTTCGCAACAGTTTCAGAGATATGATCTGTGGAATTTAGGGCTTTTTGAAGGCTCCTGAATTTAACCTAAACATGTCATCGCAGAATTTTCGCTATAACTTTTTTCTACGTAGTTTCAGAAGCTGAAATTTTTACAGAGCAAAGCTGAAATCCTGAGGAACCTCCTGTAAAAATTTCAGATCTTGGTTCGCAACATTTTTGAGATATGATCTGTGGAAGTTAGGATTGTTTCAAGCTCCCAAATTTCATCTCAAAGAGGTGACCGTCGGAAAAACATCATAAATTTCTCTCTGAGCATCGGATTTGGATTCTATAAAAATTGGTCGCAAGTACACAGATTGTAGTTTTTGGTATATCAATTTTAGAGTTGAAGGAGGAAACATTGACATGTGGCAAGCCATACAAGTTTGCTCTACTGAACCAGTCCATAAATAGGTCATCGTGGGAGATTGGGCATAACTTTGCCTTGAAGAATCCAAATCAGGTCAGACCTATGGCATTCGAAAGAAGATTCAGAGGGCTACTTCAGGACCGAATTTTAGATATTGAAGATATGAAATCATAGAGATAATTCAGTTTCAATATCGAGCTCCTCAAAATCAAGAAAAAGGTGTGTATTTTTTTCAAATTACATAAGTCTTGTTTGAAAAAAAAGTAGTTTGAATTTATTCCAAGGGAATATTGAAGAATAGATATTAGTATTGGGTTCTAAAATGCCCCCTAAAAAGAATTCAACACCCATTAAGCCTTCATAAGGCTCTACTATGACTAATGAAGATGAAGAAACACAACACAACATGAGATATCAAAATTACAAGAGCAAGTGCACCAAATTTCGTTGTCGCAAAGAGCAACAAAAAATGAAATGGAAGTTTTGAAGAAAGGCGTGGAAATTAAGATGGATGGTTTGAAGAAAGGCATGGAAGCTAAGGTGAATGGTTTGGAAGCTAAGATGGATGGCATAGAAGTGGGCATGGAAGCTAAGATGGATGACATGGAAACTAAGATCGATGAAAAAATGAAATACAACATGGAAAACATGAAGAATGATCTAAAATTAAACATCGAAGGTTTGGCAAAGTTGATACAAGAAATGTTTCCTAATGGCGAAAATATAGTAGAGGAAACTCATGATGAGAACAAAATAAATGTTAATCATGATTTCATAAACTCTAATGTTGGATGGAAGAACCACCATATTCCAAAGATGGATATGAGGAAGTTTGATGGCAAGGATTCCGTAACATGGATACTACAGATGGAGAAATATTTGATTTCAATAATGTGCAAAACACACAAAAGGTACGCATTTCAACTTTACATTTAGAACAAAATACATTTGTATGGTATCGATGGCTTTGCTCTCGTAAAAAAATTGTCACTTGGTCAATTTTTACGAAGGAAATGATAACACATTATGAGGATACAAAAAGAAACACCTTTTTTAGCCAATTGATAAATCTCAAACAAAAGGGTTTAGTGGTGGAGCACATTGAGGAATTCCAAAAATTGAATATAAGGGTAACTGATATTCTAGAGGAACACATGATTGATGTCTTCATAGGGACTTTAAAGGATAACATCCAACATGAAGTTCGCGTTTGGGAACCTGATTCATTGGAAAAGGCATTCAAAGCGATAAAGAAAATTAAATGTAAAATTATGACAATAAAGGAAGCCTACCACTCACATCTATAAAGATGGAAGTGTTGCTACTCCTAGACTTCAACAACCTACAAGGTTGACACCATAACAATTGGAAGAAAAAAGAGAAAAAGGGCATTGCTACAGTTGTGATAGCAAATACACTAAAGGTCATAATTGCGTCGAGAAGAAATTATTTTACATAGATTGTGAAGAGGAGGAAGAAAATGAAGAAGAAACTTCAAAAGTAGAGGATATACACCAGGAAGAAACCCTAGCAGAAGAAGAAATGAGTCTGATCATATCATGTAATGCATTGGCAGGAATTACCACTCCTCAAACTCTCAAGATAGAAGGACATATCAAGAAGAAAAAGGTAATAGTGTTGATTGATTCGGGTAGTACCCATAATTTTATTCATTGTAAGGTAGCCAAGGAATTGAATTGTTTCCTATACCCAGCACCAGAATGTCAAGTGATGGTTGCAAATGGAGGAACTATAAATTGCTCAGGAAAATGCCATAATATCAAGCTAACCATGGGGGAATATGTATTGACTAGTCCAATGCTTTCCATTCCTATGGGAGGTGCTGATGTTGTACTAGGAGTACAATGGTTACAATATTTGTGGACGGTAGCTTTTAATTTTCAAGAACTTTTCTTGAAATTTTTTTCAGAAGGAAAGGAAGTCGAATTACGGGGTATTGAAGGGAAGCCAGGAAGGATAATAAGCTCTAATGTCATGACAAAGCTTCTAAAGAAAGAACAACGAGGTGTAATTGTACAATTATGCTCACTAGAAGTTCCAACATCAAAATCATCTATTTCTGCAGATCTCCAACAAGTCTTGGACAATCATTCCAAGGTGTTTGAAACTCCCAAAGGACTCTCACCTATTCGTGATCATGATCATGCTATTCATTTGATTCCAGGAAGTGTTCCTCCAAACATCAGGCCTTATAGATATCCTTATGTCCAAAAGAGCGAAATTGAACGTATGATTGCTGAAATGTTAGAGGCTGGTATAATTCAACCTAGTCAAAGTTCTTTCTCTGCTCCAGTAGTATTGGTGCACAAGAAGGATGGATCATGGTGCATGTATCAGGATTATAGGGAGCTCAATAAGCTCACCATTAAAGATAAATTTTCCATTCCTATGCATTAGGGGAATTTTGAGGTCTAAAATGGGCCTCCTAAGGAAAATGTACAATCAAAATTCACTTTATGAGAAACAATCACATTTTAGGGGATGACATCATCCCTAATGGTTGAGATGGCATTGCTTGAGTTAAAGGTACTTACTTGTCACATTCTCAATGGTAAATAAAAACTCATGGTTAACCATGGTAGAGCTCTAAGTACTTTTAAAGTCAAAGTAAAGTACTCATAATAAATGTCATTTCACATTTTTTGAATAAAATTCATACATAAAATAATATATTACATTTATTATATTATTTTCATGGTTAACCATGGTAGTGCTCTAAGTACTTTTAAAGTCAAAGTAAAGTACTCATAATAAATGTCATTTCACATTTTTTGAATAAAATTCATACATAAAATAATATATTACATTTATTATATTAATTTTATATAGTACATTAATTACATGTTATTATACAATTTAAATAATATAAATTTTAATTAATAACATATTATATAATTAATAATTTATGAATTTATATTTATATTTTATTTTAAGTTATTTAAGTACAAAGGAAAAATTCATTAGTTGTTCAATGATAATGACGTTTTCTTGAAAAACTCAATCTTATTTATAGTCATATCAATACAATTTTTTTATTAATTTTATTTTGGTACAACTTTTGAATTGAATTTAACCATGGTTACATTGATTGTAGTGCAAAAAGTGAATTGCAAATTCATAAATATTATTTTATTGATTTAGCTATTATTTTATTATTTCCTTAGGAGGCCCATTTTAGACCTCAAAATTCCCCTAATGATTGATGAATTATTGGATGAATTACATGGAGCAATTTATTTTACCAAGTTGGATCTTCGTTCAGGATATCATCAAATTAGAATGAAGACTGAAGATATTCCAAAAAACAGCATTTCAAACTCATGAGGGTCATTATGAATTTTTGGTCATGCCTTTTGGCCTTACCAATGCACCTTCTACATTTCAAGGGTCGATGAATTCCATTTTCAAACCCTTCCTTAGAAAATTTGTGCTAGTATTTTTTGATGATATACTAATCTACAACAGGTCTTGGAAGGATCATGTTGAACATGTTGACGGGGTGCTCAAACTATTGCAGGAGAAACAATTATATGCAAAAAAATCCAAATGTTTCTTTGGAGTACAAGAGGTGGAATATCTGGGTCATATCGTATCTCACGAGGGTGTTAAAGTAGACCCTAACAAAATTAAAGCCATTAAGGAATGGAAAGTCCCCACAACCATAAAGAAGTTGCGAGGATTTCTTGGGTTAACAGGGTATTATCGCAAGTTTGTTAAGAATTATGGGAGAATAGCAGCACCTCTAACAACATTATTGAAGAAAGATGCATTTTCATGGACTCCCGAAGCAACTAAGGCCTTTGAACATCTTAAAGAGGCAATGTGCCTAGCACTAGTCTTAGCTACGCCAGACTTCACAAAAACCTTTATTGTGGAATGTGATGCCTCAGGAAATGGAATTGGTGTTGTTTTAATGCAAGAAGGAAGACCCATTTCTTTTGAAAATCGTCCAATCAAAGGAAAGTATTTACAGAAAGCTATCTATGAGAAGGAAATGTTAGCAATACTACATGCACTAAATAAATGGCAACCTTACCTAATGGGAAGACACTTCAAGGTAAAAACTGATCATGATAGTCTTAAACACTTTTTGGAACAAAGACTATCTTCAGAAGAGCAGCAAAAATGGGTCACAAAGATGTGGGGTTATGACATTGAAATAATCTACAAAAAAGGGAAGCTAAACGTTGTTGCAGATGCACTCTCAAGAAAGAATGAAGAGGTGAAAGCATTGCTTTGTGCCATTTCTATTATCCAATCAGATTGGATAACAGAAGCAAGGGGTGAATGGAAGAAGGATGAAGAAGTGTGGCCACTCATTCAAAAGTTGCAGCAAGATCCTAGTACATCTGATACATTTAGTTGGAAAAATGATTCCTTATGGTACAAAGATCGCTTATATCTTTGTAAGAATTCCCAACTAAAACAAAATATTCTTTTGGAATTGCACACTTCTCCTTTAAGAGGACACTCGGGATTTTTAAGAACTTACCACAGGGTGAAGAAAGAATATTTTTGGGATGGCCTTAAATCTGATATTCATAATTTTGTGGCGAAATGTTTGGTTTGCTAGCAAAATAAATTTGAGACAATTAAGACCCCGGGTCTTCTACAACCTTTATCTATTCCAAGTCAACGTTTGGATGAGATTTCAATGGATTTTATCACAGGTTTACCTAAGTCTGAAGGAAAGAATGTCATCATGGTGGTAGTTGATAGACTTACCAAGTATGCGCACTTTTGTGTATTATCTCATCCATTTAAAGCAAGTACAATTGCTACTACATTTATGGACACAATTCAAAAGCTACATGAAAACCCAAAGGTTATTGTGAGCGATAGAGATCCCATTTTTACTGGAAATTTTTGGACGGAGTTATTTTCTTGTTTGGGTACTCAATTAGCTCATAGCTCATCTTATCATCCTCAATCCAATGGTCAAACTAAGATGGTGAATAAATGTTTGGAAGGATATCTTTGTTGTTTTGTATCTGATAAACAAACAAAATGGGTCAAGTGGTTACCTCTTGCTGAATGGCGGTATAACACTTCCTTCCATACTGTAGCAAAAATAACCCCATTTATGGCACTTTATGGATATCATCCACTGTCCATCACATCATCTTTAAGAGAAAATTCTAAGGTTCAAGCAGTGGAAGATCACATTGAGCATCAACAATAAGTTCTCCAACTCTTAAAGGATAACCTAATTTTGGCACAAAATTGAATGAAACAACAGGCAGATCAACATTGCAGCGAGAGAAGTTTTGATGTAGGAGATTGGGTATTTTTACAGCTACAAACATACAAAAAAATGTCCCTCAAACAAGTTAAGAAGGATAATAAATTATCGCCAAAGTACTATGGTCCTTACAATGTGTTGCAAAATATTGGTACTATGGCATACAAATTGGAGCTTCATGCTTCTTCGCGATTGCATCAAGTTTTCCATGTTTCATGCTTAAAGAAGGTTATAGGTGAAAATCTTCCAGTTCAAACAATATTGCCAGAACTTGATGAGGAAGGAAAAATCATATTGGAACCCGAAGTGGTCACGGAAACAAGAACTCGATAGCTACGAAATCGATCACTTTCAGAGTATCTCATCAAGTGGAAGAACTTACCCATTGAAGATTCTACATGGGAGGATGATAATTTTATACAGAAGCACCCAAAGCTACTCAAGCGTTGAGGACAACACTTTTTGAAGGAGAGGGGCATGTTAGGTCCCTATATTACTAGTTTAGTCCCTTATTGTTATTATTGTAGCCCCCTTATTGCTATTGTTGTACCCCTGTAACCCCAATATTGTTATTATTGTGCCCTTACGTTTTTATTGTTAGGTCAGCTAGGATTATATTGTGGGCCCATGGACTCCTATATATAGAAGGAGGCTTTGGTCATTTGTATCATCCAAGAATTGTTCATTTATGTAATGTATTGGAGGTTGCCCCCTCGAAGTGGTTGATTTATAAGGCGTTGATCTCTCTTTTCTTCTATTTTTGGAACTGGTTTCCCAACATTTATTTTCAGGCTCAGGTAAGTTTTATTATATAAAATTAAATTTCAATATTTTCTTTTTTAATTTTTATGTGTTTACAATAATTTACTTAGTTATTTCTTTTGTACTTGATGATTCGGTACATGTTTTTTACAAAAAGGAAAGAATTTCATTTCCATTGAGAAAGACCCAGTACAATGCAAATTTATTCATCAAGTAATTAATGCTCTTCAATTTCTTGCAGATGCAATGCAAGAAGTGTTGAGAATTTGATAGGGCGTAGTTTAATTCAATTCTATACTTGATAATTACTTGTGAACTTATTTCTCTTACTTTTATCCTCTCTTCATTAGCTTATTAGGTCTTTCATCAAGTCAATTATAAAAACACAAAAGGCACAAGATTTTGGCTCTTCAAGCGAGGGCCAAAACCTCTCCCTCTTGGAGAGGAAAACCCGCAAGTAATTCTTCTTATAGACTTTCAGTTGACAAGTACCGTGATCATAACACAAACCCTTGACCTATGTATGCCTCCAAGACCTTGTCACTGCTCCCCTTTTGGCTCCCAGTGTAACTTATTTCATTTCTGCACTGTTCTACACCAGCCTTAGAAAGCTCGGTCCCTAGTCCTTAAATTATGTGCTTCCTTTCGTTCTTCCTTGATCTGACCTCGGATTTTAACAAAATTCTTCTTGGTCCTCTTCTTGCACCTTATATGCCCAAGGATGGTGATCTCTTCTCTTGTTGCAGTAACCCTTCTTCACCCTAAATGTTCTTCTGAAATTACGCTAGTATATAAGCTCAATAAAGAGGTTTGTACAACCTTACCGTTTTGTACTGATTGTGATTTCTTTTACGCACTAGATTGCAGACTAATACGACTGAGAACTTGACCTCTTCTTCGCATACCCTAGTAGCCTTTCCTTTTGCGGTATCTCCCTTCCTTTCCTCGCACTGCCAGTCGGACTTCTATATCAGACTTAGACCCAAAACATATATACCAAAAGAGCCTCTCTTCCTTCGTTGAATTGTCTCCTTTCTTCGCATCAAAATCAAATCTTATCTCGCACTTTTTATTGCAGACTTATCTGAATTCTTATGTTTACAATGAGGTTGTATTCATCTTTATATAGTGATTGTCCTTTAGCTTCTAGGCCGACATGAGCTGGAGGGTAGGCCGACTTCACTCAAGGAGGGTATTTCATCACATCTTAAGCTGACTTGTGGAGCATATTGACAAGGCCTTGGAGTATACTTTTACATCAATATTTGTGTAACATTACTTCATATACATGACTCTAAATGACAAGACGGCAAACTCCTAAAGACATAAGCCTTTGACCTATAATACAAATCATTTCTCATGAAACCCATGAGACAAGCATTACAAAATACATTTTATTATCTTTTTCTTCTTCATTACATAAATTCATAATTACAAGTCATTATGAAGACTAAACCTAGTTACACTTTTCAACAAGAAGTTTCTTTGAGGAAAGGTGATTTTAATAAATCCCGTGTAGCAAAACAATCAAAGGAACCTCAACCACCATTAGATGGAATGATTGGAAAGGCATACTTTGGGTGATTCGCAAACATAAGAGGTCCATCAGAAGAGGAATATGACCAAAATGAAGCAGAAAATATAATGGAAGAAGATAATAATGAAACTCTTGAAATTGAAGAGTTTGAGTGATCTAATATTATTGATTAAATTTTAATTAAGCTTGCAACTGAAGCTCATTTTTTGTAACTATTAATTAGTTATACTTGTAATGTTTTGACTTTGAAATTTTATGAGAATAATAAGTAATTAGTTATTGTTATTATATGTTTAATATTTGTATTATGTGATTTTCACTTCATTTTTTGTGTGAATCATTTAATTTTTGAAAAAAAATTGTGATTATTATTAATTTTTGACATAAAATTCATAAAAAGTGTTATTTTTATATTTTTTTGTTATTTTTTTTCCTATAAAAATGGTTTATTTGACATGTCACTTTTATCAAAAAAGTCTCAAAATGTGTATTTTTTCTGATATATTTATATTGAAAAAGTGTATTTGTATTTTTATTTTTCAGTGACAATTATTTCATGTACAATGAAATATTATTTAATAATATATAAATATATAGAAGATCAAAACTTTAAAATTTTGACATTTTTCTATTTAATCACTGCAAAAAATCAAAGATCTCACTACAAAAAAAATATGAAAAGAAGAATAAAAAAGACAAACATGAAAAACACTTAAAAAAATATGTCAGGGAAGAAGAAGAAGACGAGTACTTCAAAAATTGTTAAATTTAGAAAAATAATTATTAGCAATTAATACATTAAAAAAATTAAAGTAAAAAATAGGTATTTTAAAAAAGGGGATGATGTTGACATCAACACTTTTCAAAATCAATAACATTTTAAAAATAATGTTTTTACTTGGTACATAAGAAAAATTAAAGTGTCAAAAATAAGCTGAAAAAAAATTACTAGTATTCTGAATCAACATTTTTCAAAATCAGATGATATTTTGCTACCTAAAAAAAGCGAGTACTCGTTTCCATTCCCGTTTCAAAGTTTACATTGTTAATCACTATTTGCTTCTAAAAGTTAGTTTGTAATTAGATAAATACCTCCTTTGGGTCATATCCAAAATTTAGCTTTTGATCCCAAGGTATGTGAGTACTTGGAATAAAATACTCGACCACTAGTTACACAGGAAATTTGAAAAACTTGTAACAAATAACAAAATACAAAAATTGGAAATTTATCATTGGATATGCATGATTGCAAAATCCCAAGGATGTTCCTACGTCACAATCTAAGTGAGTTGCAAGAAGAATGGAAGGCGGTTAGTTGCCACGATATATGTATCCATCATAACGAGACATTTAACTAGTTTTTTAATTCATTTCTCATTCACATATTACATATGTTATTTTTCCAACACATTTTAACTTTTAAATGGTTGTTAAATGATAAATGTAACAAATCAATTAAGAATCAACAAATGAATCAAACCATGTTTAGTTGTTGACCATAATCTTAACATACATATAATTTTGGATAGTAAAATTGATTAAATCTAACAAATTCTGTATACAGCATTAAATAAACACAAAAGCTATGAACCAACCTTTCCAACTACATGTTAGATACCATAAATATTATTTTTAACACAAAACGCTATATATATATATAAACACAAAAACTATGAACCAACTTTTCCAACTACATGTTAGATACCATAAATATTATTTTTAACACAAAACACCACACACACACATAATATATATAAAAACACAAAAGCTGTGAACCAACCTACTACATTTTAGATGCTATGAATATTATTTTTATAAAAATAAAAATAAGTAAACACATAATAATTTATATTCAAAACACTTTATATTCATAAATATGAGTATATTCACATATACGATGCCAAAAGTGTGTAATTCAGACTTTTGAACGTTGTTTGATTTCTTTAATAATTATAAGTAAAGTTTTACCATATCTTATTTGATAATGTACTCATCTTTTACTTTGAAAACACATAAAATACATAAAAATATAGACATATAGGATGTATGAATAGACATAAAGGCATTATCCATATCATGATGACATTTTCTATTAAAGATGATAAAAAATTTAAAATTTCACATAAATAGAGTTATATATTTTGAAGTTGTGTCTCAATTTAGTTGAAGATAGCTAAAAAGATTTGTTAAGATATACGTAAAAAATTTAAACTATTAATTTAAAAACAAAAAAACAAAACAAACTTTTCTTTCCAAAGTTTCAAAATATTACTCACATTATTTTTTTTTGTTAATTTAGAAGCTAATTTTAAAAACTAATTTTCAAATACATGTTTAAGTATTTTCTCTTATTCAAATACTAATATTTTTAAATAATAATATTTTTATATAGTATTTGAAAAATTATTCATTAAAAATTTGACATTTTAGTATAAAAAATAATTATAATATAAAATAATTTTGAAAAAAATATCATTTTATTAACTAATGTTAATTATTATTATTTAGTATATAGAAAGTATATATCCTTGTATATAAAGTAATACATTTTTTAATTATATTAAAATAATGTTTTATTTTTATGTATCAATATAGTAAAGGAATTTGCAATAAGACACTTTTAAATATATTTAGAAGTATAGTTTTAGGGAGGAATAATCAAAGAATCTTTTGTTTAGAAGTTTCAATTACAAACCAACAATATGACATAAGCTTATGCACTCTTGAAAGGCATTTCTCTAGCTCAAGCTCTTCACCCAACACGAATTCTAGTGTTTGGAGACCCCCAATTCATAATTGATTATAAAGTCAAAGGCAAAAATGCACAAGACATCAAACTCGCTTATATCATCAATTGAGTTTGATATGAAGCTTCTCATTTAGCATGCTCAATTAAATGGCATCACATTAATAAGGATCTCAATCAATCGACAAATTACCAAGCTAATTACACCATCATTCAAGAAAAAAATGAAGGCATATGTTTCAAAGATAAATATGACGATCATCCTATTCCTTAACTCCATAATCCACCAAGTGTCAACTCTTTTCCCTGCCACATGGAACTATCAGAATCCTGCTCATGTCATAATCAATTATCATCCACCTCCCCTCTCCATTATGAACCATAGTGTGCACACTTCAAGTCTTAATCACCCCCATCCTTTCCATTGTTGGATAACTATGGGAACAAACCTGACTTTTGATGGAGAGTTTTGGTTTCCTCCTGGCTCGACGATTTGGTTGCTCGATTGGTGTGGAAGAATAGCTCTGACTACGACCTATCACCACTAACCTTTTCTGTAGTGGATATGGATTATGGGGAGCTATGAGCCACATGCAACTCTTTGTGTCAGTGCTACATAGCCATTGAAAAATTGTGCTTCAGAATGGATGTTCTCTCAAGAAGACTGGAGGCTTTGGAAAACACCCCGGTGAAAAATTTGGACGTCATTGAGTGTTTTCATGCATCTCAAGCACGAGGTCGACAACATAGAAAAAAGGGTCAACATGTTGGAGAAGAAGTTGACACATGTGACCATGCAACGACAACCAACATGGATGCTCCCAAAAGATGGAAAAAGCTCCTCAGTCCCACTCAGAGTACTATCAACCCACTTTGGCACTCCAAACAACTCACCTATTCCTCCATCAAATTAAGTTGTTCTTAGTCACGTGTCTCTTTGGTTTCATCGTAACTCTTAGAAGTTTTTGGGTTTTTTGGTCCTAACTTGTGCTCATGTCTTCGCTATGGCAACTTAGTCTGCCTGTCACTCTTATTTTACGATAACCACAATAGACAAACATTGTAGTGTTAGCCATGTTTTCTATTCAGTTTAGGCCCGTTGATTCAAGCAGATAGGGTCTACTTCTTTTTTGTTTATATGCCATTTTGAGTTGAGAAGAACCCTTATGTAATAGGTAGACAAATCTAAAAATTGACAATATGATGTATCTTGAGACAAAATATCATTCCATTGCGCTCTCATGGAGAATTTTGTAATTCTTCTATGAACTTTGACCACAACTTTTTTCGAATACCAAATTTGACAATTTTAGGATACATCTACCTTTAGTTGAGTATTTGGAAACTAATGAACAAAGATAACCAACTAGTTTTAAAAAACAATATGTCTGGGGTCAAATAAACATCAGTTAAGCTCATTACAAAAATTCAATAAATATATGGATAAGGAACTTCAGTTAAGCTCTTTACAGAAATTCAATAAATAGGGAATGCCACGAAATGGTTGGAAATAGAAGAAACTTTTCAATACTTTTTAATGTTGATTTTTCTCTGAAGTTTGATCAAATATGCATTTTTTTGTGTTTATGGGACATTGGCCTTGACAGTTTCATGAAACGGCCAAAAATCCTTCAAGGCTTTTGCGGCGTTTACGACACATCACAGAAATGGATACTGAGATCCAGAGACCTTTTAAAACCGAAAATCATAAATGCCTTCCCAGAAATGACTAAGATAACCCAGAGAAGTGCCGTGGAAGTATGATAGATTTCATTAGCACAATGCAGCAAGAATCAAATCTCAAATTCTTCTCATATAATTCTTCATCCTATATTCGACCGAAGATAACCTAAACTAGTTAGATTCGCGGGAACATCAGGAAAATGCCCTCCAAACTGGAAATGACTTCGTTAGGGTATGTTCCAGCAATAAATTAGTGGAGGTTTACCACACAGATAGCACTGTTTTGATTTTGAGCGGTACCCTTTCTTTCTACCTGAGAGTTTACGAAGCAACGCGCTCCAGGATTCTCGATCTCCTTCGGGTGAAAAATATAGGGTTTCAGTAAGAGAAAAATAAATAGATAAAAGACGATTGGAAATGATTTAGAAAATATTCCCATGAGGTTTTCATTTAGGTGTTCACGGAACTATCAGTGGCCATCTCTTGCTGCGTAGCTCCTAAGCGAGACACCATTTACAGAATATTCTTATCTTAAATCTATCACGCACAGTAAAATAATGAAGCCTCTGACAAACTGCTGTAAGGCTGCTACACCGCCTTATCTTAATATGTTGTACACACTTCCTTTCCACACCTTCCATACGAATTAATATTCCCGCATCACATGTTCAACGGGATTAAAAAAAATATTTCAAATGAAACCCAAACTTTGGATTTAGAATCTCTTGAGTTCGGAGCCAATGCTGACATGCCAGACCTTCACGTGTATGTTGGATTTAGATTCTCTTAATGTACTGTCTATCATTAATAACCAAATATAAAATGTTATCTTCTCAAGCCACAAGAAAAATTCAAACGAGACAGCGGTTAACACAGTTTTTGGAACCTATACCTATTTCTATATTCTCAGTCTTGTTTCAGACTTCACCATTTCAACCCTGAAAATGTCATTTATCCTTTTGTGAACTTCAATTATTTTCTTGACCGACAATTTCTCAAACAGACAAGTCATAAAACAGTACTTTAATGCATTGGTGAAATCAATTAGTCTTTTGAGTCCAATGACGTAAGATATACTATGTTGCAGAATGCATGTTATGTGACAATACGCTGTGCGCTGTTAGAAAAGGAAATGTCAGCATAACATTGTGGAAGAAACTTGATCGAATCATAGAAGAAACGCGAAATGAAAGGAATGCCATAATTGAGAGTAGTTTGCAAAGCTCCCATATTCTCTAACAGTCGGTGTTGGCTCTTCTAAATTCTTACAAGAATTTAACTGTAGTCAACTGGCCTAATTTATTTATGCCATCAGCTTGATGCAAAATACAAAGTAATAGTCCTAGAAATAATTTACCAGAAGATAAACCTTAAGCAAATTGACAAAATGAAATTTGTTGTTTGCCTTCTTACATTAACCATAAGTCCTATGAACATCAAAGTTGAGTACATTAGTTGATCACAAAGCAGAATGCATAGCACCTTAACAACTACGTAGATGGATCAACAAGAAGAACTGTAGGCATTAAAAGAACTACGATCCTGCTGCTACCGGCAACTTCTGACTGAAAAATTTCTGAACAACATTATCCTCCTCTGAGCTGACACTCTTTCTAAGCTTCTCGAGTGTTGCTGCTACATCTTTTGCCTCCTCTCTCAAGTGCTCCAAAGTCTTCAATAATTCCTCAGACTTCTTCACATTCTCCCCAGAAACAATATTACCTACACCCCTGCATGTTCTATCAGAAACTTCAGTAAAGGAATGAGAGTCTTTTCTTGCTTGGTTGAATTTAGACTCTTGTTGCAACTTCTTTTGCATATTGATGAATTGATCCTCTCTGATATGACGTAGAGAGCTATTCTGATCATTACAATCAAAAGATTCATCCCTTTCATCATCTGTATCTGAAGTCTCTGAACCTCTTTTGTAATACCAGTTCTTCACATTTATAGAATTCTTACTGTTTTCCATTTTGTTTCTTCTCCAAATGTCAGAGTCACGAAAAACTCCACATTGTGTATCATGCTTACTCTCTGCTTTCAATTTCTGCAGTAGTCCATCCAAGTTTCTTGATACTTTGGAAGGCTCCCTGCGAAATGATAGGCGCTCCCTGAGGATTTCCTTAAGGTCTTTACCAAAGATGTTTCTCTTGATTTCAGCAAAAGGAACCTTCTTTCCCAATGTTTCTTCATAGATTGGGGTTTCGAGCTTCTCTCCTCTGCAACGGCTTCTTGCTTCAGATGTGGAAGCATTCCTGGCTTGGTTACACCAGAGAAACCTGTCTTCTGAATCCTTGAAAATGGGAATATCTAAGTTTCCTTTCCTCTCCACAGGTACTCTCAGATGTGGATAGCTGGGAAACTGGCATTCGCTTGCTTGAAATGTTGGTATCTCCTTTTTTTCAACTCTACTTGACTGGAAAGTATTATTCATAACCTGGAGTTCCTCCTTGAATCTTGCCTGTCTGTATTGCCAGGCTTGAGCTGTGGAATCAACTCTTGCCCTAGCTCTTTCACGGAACATTTGAAGTTTTTCCTCATCAGACATTCTTTTAGAATTATTGCCATCTTTTTTCTCAAAAAGTCTTGATGTTTTTGAATGACTCTGTCCAAGCTGAACTTCATCAGAAACAGATGATGTTCTCTGCACCATATGTGGGCATTTCTTACATAAAAGTTTTTTTCTTTCAACATTATATATTGCCCGTTTTCTCTTGTCTGAAAGACATGCATAAGCCTGCAAGAGCTCAAGACAGTCAAGGTTATTGTTCAGAATATCTACCCCACAAGTTCTATCCTTTCTCGATATTCTCCACTCGTCATATTTCTGGACATTATACAATATATTGCCTTCAAATGATTAGAATACAAGTAATATCTGCAATGATTCAAGTATAGTTATAAACCGAACAGAGAACCGATGAGCATTACAGATACTGGTTTTAAGATCAAGGCTAAACATGAGGCAATGAAATTAGTGATACAAAACGAAGATGACAACTTTGGTTGGAATGATTAAAACCATACAAATTTTCTCAGACAATCATTGTCATCTATGGATATGATGTTATGCAGGATTGTTTGCCAAATACTCATAAAAACAAAGAAAGAATTGGAAAAAACATTCATTTATGTTACTAAATGGAAAAATATCCACAGTTAAACTATTATAAATCAAAACTATATTTTAAATGCAATTGACTGCATCAAGTTAGAGGATACCTGAGTAGCATGTATCCTTAAGGATATAGGCCACGCATTACATCGTCATATAACGATGCATTCATTTTCTGAAGATAAAATATGAATGCAGCAGAATGAAACTGCTGAAGAATAGTTATTTGACAAGATCTGTATGGATAGAACAATCTTATTGGTATCCAACATTATGGCCCACTAGATGAACTCTTTGTAACAGGGCACTGAGTAAAAGTTATTGGCCGATCAACACGGGATTTAAAATTTTGTTCAAACTTTCCAAATTTGATCCAAACTCAGCAAGTCTCCAATAACTAGCAATGTCTGTGGAATGATGATGAACAAAGCCATTGGCAGCTTGTTCCAGGACAGTTACAAAGGACTAGGTGGGATTTAGTACTTTTTCAGGAAGTTAAATCCATAGGACTTGGTCTTCATAGTCATATGAGCTACTGTCAGAATGGTCCTCTCTGTTAAAGTTCCACGAAATTCTACAACTGCTTGAATGAACAATCTGAAACTAATGGCAACTACAAACTGAAACCAAAAATTCTTTTCACCAAGACACAAAACTTCTCAACACACATAAGCAGCGGAATAATCACATATAAAAACACATCACACAAATTGATACACTTATTTTTCTCAGGAAACCCAATAGGGAAAACCTGCTTTCTTGATGTGGCTATTTTATTGATTGTTTTGGAGGAATTGAATCTATTACAAAGCAATCTGTCCCTCTGAAAACATACGTGTTCTCTTGCTGATCTAGCTTGGACTTGCCCCTCCAACCCTTGATCCCAGCTCCTAAATTCTAGCGCACTTGTGATCTCCTATTACTTAGGACACAAGCTCTCTGCGTTCTCCACAAACAAGGCTCTCTCACAACCTGTGAGCTTTGTCTTGTCACAAACCTTTGTGCACAAAACAATTGCAATTTACTTGTGCCTTCGTCCTTCCTTTAAAGGCCCAATTCAAACATGCAAGGAGACTCAGTTGAAATTTAGAACTCGAGTTCTGATTGACAAGTTAACTGAGAGTAACACTCTTTCTCTCTCCAATCAACACTAGAATCCTTAACTCGTCCTTCCTTCAATCAAGACTGAAGACTAACTCGCTCTAATTGAACTGCTAACTGCCACCTCGTTCTATAGTCAAACTGATGAAGACTCGTATATAACTGAAGTTTCAACTCTACGCATGTTAACTTGTTGATTATTCTAGTAAACTGGAAATAACTCATCCTAACTGAAGTCTAACTCATGAGGACAATTTGAGGTCTTCAATGGCTAAGGCACAAGCCAGAAGACCTTGCTCGCTACATTTTCAACACTCCCTCTTAGTAAGGAAGGTACTTCAGGAAGAACCTCGTCCACCTGGACCTGTCTTCAACTGTTGAAATATGTAACTAGGTTCGGTCTTCATAATGACATATGTAATCACGATTTTATGTATTTAATGGAAAGAGAAAAATAAATTTATTATTGTTATTCTTGAGGCATGGGTTTCATGCTCAAGGGAGATTTATTTTTAGGTCAAGCACCCATTGAGCGCTTCTAGGGCTTGTCATTGAGTCTACAAGTCAATTGAGTCATTGTCATGTATGAAAGACCCTTTTGGGCATGTTACATATTGTAAAGAAAATTTATTTGAGTCAAAAGAAAGTCAAAAGACCCTCCAAGGCCTCATCATGGTGCAACGATCAAGTTGGCCTACATGAAGGGACAAGTTGGCCTAAAGATAGCAATTTGTACCCCTCAAAAGCCTATAAATAAGAAGGAACTCAACCTCATTTGGAAACGATCTTCGATCTCCTCAAGATAGACGCTGGAAATGAATGAAGAAGAACAAGAACAAGATCAAAGTTTTGGGCCTCTCTCTCTCTCTCTCTCTCTCTCTTGTTAGGTTTTCTACAAATACTGGGCAAGACAAAATTTTGAAGCTACATCGAAGTTGTGAAGCTGCATCGACCCTATGAAGTTGCATCGAAACTACGAAGCTGCATTGAAGTTGTGAAGCTGCATCGAAGTTGTGAAGTTGCAACTAGGTCAAACTTGTGAAAGGTCGAAACTGTGAATCTGCTGGAGAGGTCGAATTTGCAATTGCATCAAAGTTGTGAAGCTGCATCAAAGTTGTGAAACTGCATTGAAGTTGTGAAGTTGCATCAAAGTTGCAGCTAGGTCAAAGCTGTGAAAGGTCAAAATTGTGAATCTGCTGGAGAGGTCAAAGTTGCAGTAGAATCTGCTAATCAAAGTTGCAAAAGAATTTGTTGGGCAGAAGAATTCGTTGGAGGTCGAAATTGCAGTGGTTGTTCAAGGAACAACTTGAAGGAAAGCTCGTCAAGGGACTTGGTCTTCGAGGGTCTTAGTCAAGGGTCATAGGTCCTGGAATTCAACAATTAAAGATTCTATAAGAGAAGAATTCTTGTGGGTTTTCCTCTCAAGTAGAGAGGTTTTAGTCCTGGATGATTGCTTATATCTTGTGTCCTTTTGTCTCACTGTTCTTTATGGTTTGGTAGTTGTTTTATGAAAAGAACACAATAACAATGAAGGTGAAAAAAAATCTAATCAAGATAAGCAAAAATACATCACAAACATTTATTAAAGTAAGAGAAATCACATAATCTAGTTGCCCCTAGATTTCTCAACATGGTATCAGAGCTAAGGTGACAAGACAAGTAAAGGCGGCTAAAAGGAGGACACCCAAAGGCCAAAGTGTTGATTTTTGAGTAGCTTAGGAGGTACTCCAAGCCCTACGGTTCGAGGTTTGGAGGGCAAAGCGCCACAAGAGTCACATGTGGGCTTGGAACCCAAGTATGGGGTTTTGCACTAATCGTGTTTTGGGGCATTTCCATGAATACATTTCTACATGTGATGGATTAAGATGATAGCTCTCGGTGAGACGAATCTAATGCAACGAGAATCGTCTGATTCCGAGTTGTAGAAGTGGAGATATGAATTTTTGAAGTTAATTTTGGGGTTGACACTATAAGAGTCAAGGTCGGCCTAGGGTTATGTTAGGCATATGACAGTTGGAAAAACCCTAAATTATGAGGTTTTCGAGCCCTCTTTTATGGTATATATAGGAGGTGAGTGAGAGCTCTTTAGCTAATCCATTCAAGCAACACAAGAGCTCATTAAAGAACTCAGTCAAGGGAGAAGGGCACCTCTGAAATAAGCCGCAGCCAAGGAGGACAAACAACGAGGAGTTCAAGGCCTTTTTGGAGGAGAACGAGCTGCTATTAGGAGGGTCGAGTAATTGAGCTAGAGGGTTCAGTAGTTGGGCTAGAAGGTCGAGACTAAGGGGAACATATCTGGGTTGTTTGTAGGAGGTTTGTGGCACCATCCTTTACTATTTGAGGCCGCAGAAGCGCAAAGATAATTGCAAGGAGTCCGAGCCTCAAACAAGGAGTTGTTAGGTATGTTTAGGGTCTATTTATAGCCCTACATACCAACGTGAGACAACAACAAGTCAAGGAGTGGATGCCACAGCTGTTGGGGCCAGAAATAGGGTCAAATTGTGGGCTTACAGGTGGCTGTGAGAAGCCCTAACCAGGCAGCCTCACCAACAGTAGTTCACATCAGCTTGGAAGATCAGTCAAAGGTATAGTTGACTGTCTTTGTGTCTTGTGTTGGATCTATGTTTAGATCAGTTTTGGATCGGTGTGTTTAGCAGCCTGTGGGTGCCATTTGGAGGACTTTTTGTGGAGGTAAAAAGTCCATCATATGAGCAGAATCTACAGTGAAGTATTGGGCATCATTGGTCTGGTGGAGGGCAACGTGTTTATAGCCCAAAGTAGCCCTAGACGAGCTATCTTGAAGTGACAAAGAGGAGCTGAAGGTTGGGTGAAGATTGGTGTCGAAGTGTAGCACCTTGATGGACAAATGTGACTGCCAGCCTGGCAATTTGGAGCTCGGGAATTAGGCCTACCCAGAGAGCAGATTGGATCAGCTCGTGTACATGCTACAGAAGTGACGTGCAACAGTGTTAGGTGGCAGCCTCCTGAAGTCTCGATGTGTTGTCCTTTGAAAGACTAAGGGCGACTAGTGAGCAGTACGGAAGCGAAGGACCGACAAGACAAGATACAACATAGAAGCTGCATCAAAGTTTTTCATTGTATCTTGTATACCATAGACTGTTGTATTATTCAAATTTGGTTTAATATTACGAAGATTGAGGTTGTACATTATTGTACAATTTTGTTAAAAATTGTGCATATTTGTGCATGTGTGATTTACTGCTTTATATTTTCCGTTGTGCAAAGTAGTTCTAGATGAGATTCTTGGTTTGGTAGCGTCAGTGATTTTAAGACTCTAACCTAGACCCAAGATCGTGGAAAATCAACATGGTATCAGAGCGTGTCTGAGCTACTTTGGAAGTCAGTGATTCAGAATTGTGCGGAGCGAAGTACAGCGTAAGAGGGAGTTGATCGCATTGTAGGTGACAATGTCGAAGTTGTAGGTAGGTCTCCGGTATGAGGACAGGTTGGTGGGGTTGTCCAACTATAGTCCTCGGAAGGAAAGGATCAGGTTGGTCTTGCAAGTCAACAAGATCTGGGATTTTGCCGAGAAAGTCATCAGGAAGCCAATCGACCCTAAGGAGCTGGAAATATGGAAAGATTTGGATACGAAGGCGAGATTGATCATCTTAGATGGTGTGAAGGATGCCCTAATACCTCATTCGTTCGGGAAGAACACCGCACATGAGATGTGGATGGATCTTTAGAATTTTTTCCAGAATAAGAACGAGAACTGGGTACTGGGATTGGAGGACAAGTTGAAGTCCACCAAGATGATAAAGGGTGAAGGAGTGACTTCGTATCTGACGAGGTTGTCTCAGGTCAGAGATGAGCTTGCTGTCGTCAGTCTGAAAAATTCAAATGGAGATATGGTGAGGATTGCCTTGAAAGGGTTCACCGAGGAATGGAAGCCCTTCATCAAAGGAATCGTTGCCAGAGAGAAATTTCCAGACTGGAATAGACCGTAGGATAACTTCATTCAGGAAGAGTTGCAAGACGAGGATCTTCATCCATCAAAGAGGGCAGACGTAGCACTTGCAGCACGAATGAAGGGTAAGCCAAAGAAGGACTTGAGGAAAGTCAAGTGTTTCAACTGTGGCGACATGGGTCATTTTTCGTCGAGATGTCCAATGAAGAAGGGAGATGATGAGAAGAGGAAAGGTGTTAATTTCTAGACTCTTGTTCTATGCCATTTCAGATTAGGGCACAATACTGAAGAAGATAGAACATACTAATAGATCGATAGAAGACAAGCCAAAACAGAGATAGGAGATGGTGACGTTACGGCGATCAGCAGGATGCTTCTACCAGCAAAGTCTTCAATAGGTCATTCAGCCAAGCGTGTCACACATAACCCCAGAACAACCCAAACGCAGCTCCAACGCTATCCAGAGAGAGAATTCCTCCACATCGATGTGTGTCAAATGAACTCCAAGTCTCTCCAATATATAGGAATCTTTGGGGGTGTGTGACACGTCCTTTAAGACATTTAAGTCAATATTTTAATCCAGGCCGACCCAACACATAAGTGGAATAAATTCAAAGTACATGTCCTGCTCATCCGATCGAGATGATCTTTAGATCAATCTTACACCTCTCCAAAAGAGGAATCCAATAAAAATATTGCGATCGTCATCTGAGCATCACAACCTGGAGTTTGGACCTAGTTGTCCAATTTTAACACTCCCTCTCAACTAGGGAGAACTCCGTCCACTAGTGCAATCCAAACATCGTGCGTCATCCCGCCGTAATTCGCTTTGTCGGCCTCTTTATTTGCATTGCAGTGGCTTCTACCACAAAGATCATACCCTATCACGTATCTAAAATTCTTGCAGAACAAAACTCCTATCGTACTCACAAAGAGCCTCCATCCAACCCTAAAAGTTGGTTCATTCCACCTGAGTCAGATAGTCCCACTCACCATGTTTGATCCCAGATCAAGTGGTTGGACCGTGCCATCCTAGATAGAGAGTGCGGCAATCTCTGATGCGTCCATCAGTCTTTGCTAATAGTCTCTAGCTTTTCCCACCTCATTGGCCAAATGAGAGGTACTTCCCATGAGCCCTGAACTCAATGGGTAGGATGCATACGGGGCCACAGATAAATGAGAGGCAAACCAACTCAATAATCACAACGGTGGGGCAGAAGCACCATAAGTGCTTATAGCTCCGAGAAGCTATCCCCAAAACCCCCTTTGAGCTCCCAGAGCTTATCGTCCAACAGGACCCTCAGAATAGGGTCGTTCCATGATTCCAAGATTCTCACGGAAGGTTAGGAACATGACCTTCCCCAAGGGCATTGTGAGAATATCCGCGACCTGCTCATCAGTTCCTATATGATCGAGCCTTACGACGCCTCGCTGTACCATATCCCAGATAAAGTGGTACCAGCCATCTACATGCTTGGATCAATCGTGGAACACAGGATTCTTAGTCATACGAATCCCACTCTGGTTATCACAGAGTATTACAGTGGTATCTAGCACATGTCCAAACAGCTCACTAAAGAGCTTTCGCAACCAAACTGCTTCACAACAGGCCATACTTGCTGCAATGTATTCGACCTCAGCGGTGTTCAAAGCCACCGACTTCTGCTTCCTGCTCATCCATGAGATCGAAGCAGAACCAAGATTGAAGCAGTATCCCGATGTGCTCTTACGATCCACCACACTGCCAGCCCAATCGGCATCAATATATCCACGGAGTGTCATACTCCCGGCAGTGTATCTAAGCCCATGGTCTATCGTGCCTCAGAGATATCTCAAGAGTTTCTTGGCACCAACCCAGTGAATGTTATGATCAACCATGTGTTGACTCAAAGTGTTCACTGCACAGCATATGTTCGAACAAGTGTTCATTAAGAACATCAGGGTCCTTATGAGTTAACGATAATCAGTAGGACAGGCCCAGCAACGCTGCTACTCAACTTCTTAAAGATGAGTTCCATGGACTTACAGTCCATCATACCAGAAAAAATTCATAATGTATTTTCCTTGAGAAAGGAAAATCTCGCCAGGTCTCTGCTAGACCTTCAGGCCTAGACATCAGTCCTAGGTCCTTCATCTCGAACACAGCAGCGAGCTCCCTTTTGCACTGATGAATGAGAGGGTCAGCACCTGTCAGGAAGAGGTCATCCACATACAGCACCAGAATGAGAGGATTTCCCTTGACAACCTTGAAGTAAGGGTTCGAATCAGCATTACTTCGAGTGAAGCCCAGCTTCATCAAGTAGCTATCTATCCTCTTGTACCAATCTCAGGGTGCTTGATTCAGCTCATAAAGGGCTTTCTTCAACCTGCAGACATGGGTGTCCCGATTCTGGACTTCCAACCCCAAAGGTTGCTCCACATATATCTCTTCCTTTATCACACCATGCAGAAAAATGCGGTCTTCACATCATCTGATGAAGACTCCATCCTTGCGCTGCAGCAAGGGCTATAATAGATCGAATGGTGGTATCTCGAGCCACAGGTGCAAATATGTCATCATAGTCTATATCTTCCTCATAGGCAACGAATCTTGCCTTGAACTTTTCAGCACTACCAACAGATCCATGCTTGATCTTGTAGAGCCATTTCGAGGTGACAACTGCTTTGTCCTATGGTCTTGGGACCACAGCATAACATCCTTCCAGACTTTATGCTTTACGACTTCCTCAAAGGTATCCAAGGTCAGATTGTACAAAAGTGCTCATGGCTGCTAGATATCCTGTTATTAATATGGCTTCTTGGTTTTCCTTCGGAATTTCCCCCTCTGAAGCCATATGTCCCTGAGCCATGAGGATCTTCTTTCGTTGAACAAAGACATCCATTCAAGAGCATATACAGATATATCTCCCTCTTAATGTCAGCTTCTCTCTCGAGAGAAGACATTTGTTTTTAAATGAGGGCATCCCAGACACCAACTAGGAAAGGGACTTGATCTCCCACAGTCAAAAATATCCAACAGTCTTTGCTGATCATGATTCAAGATTCCAACCATGTGACCAAAAGTTGCAAAAATTTCTCAGTTTACCATAACGCTCCAATGTAAGACTGATACAGGGACATGCTTGCTGCTACATAGGTGTCCTTCTATGTCACTGTCTTACAGGTGGAACATATCAACAAGCCTCAGCTTGTTTTAGAAGTCCTTTCAGCCACTACCTCTTATTCTGTGAGTAGCTTCTTCAAACAGCCTTCTAAGACTGCAGCTTACAAAACTAGGTATCCAACATGATTCCGCCTCATAATTCTGCACTTGAGAGCTTCATCAACTGCATCTGATATCTCATCCAAGGCTGCTTCTTATTTACAGATCTGCCCAAGACTTCAGATCTCAGAAATTGGGATCAGACGTCTAGAACTCGTATGATCCATCTCTGAAACTAGAGTTTGACTTGGAGAATATGCTAACCATCTAGGGCCAACGTCCATTGGGCCATAACCCATATTTGCACCACCCAGAACTTGACAGCCTTGCGTTGGGTAATCAACATGAGCTGCCATATCCATGAAGGTCCTTGCTTCACCAATATGACACGGATTTGTATGGCATATTCATCGAGGCACTTTGTATCACGGAACTATGTATTTCTGCTCCAAGCTTTACTTGAAAGTTTCAAGTGCTTCAATTTCTTTTGCTGGCTAGACCCTGTAGCTTCTTCCTTCAAAGGATATCTAAAATAAATTTGATCTGTCTTGTTCACAACTTCAATTGTGAACAAGACTATCAACATATCATCATAGCTAAATATATGTTTCAATCAATACTCAGACTGTTCCAAGTTTCTTGCTGTCAGAACATTGTCCCCTGCAGTGAGTGCATAACTTCCTTTCTGTGGTTGTGTTCACAAATTTGGAGTAACTACAATGTCCAAAACTCGAACAGCATAGTGAGGTGAAGAGTCCCGCAACAGTTTAGCCAAAAATGCCTAAAATCCCACAAAGGATTTGGGCTGTCTGTTTAGAAGATGCTCATTCAACTCTCAGAATGAGATTTTTTTTTTTGTTCTTTGAAGCTCTGTGTATCCTCCCTGATGGCAAAATTTACAAAGCCAGCTTGCCTGCTCATTCCGGTCCTCTGGTCCATGGCAATGATATGACCAAACATTTTGAAAAAACTTGTGCAAGTTGGTCTCAAAACATCTTTTCAGCAACTCACTGCCTTCTTACCTATCTTGATTCTCCTGCATTGTTGTCAAAACATGGACTGTCGTTCCTGTCAGCTTCTTTCTACAGCAGTATACACTGCGTATTTTATCAGCGTATTTAATTTAGACTGCGGCTAACCTTCACTGGGAGGTTGCACCCAACAGGTATACATAGAGTTGCCCTTTTAAATGATGGCGGTACCCTACAGGTATACACACAGATATGCAACAGCATCTATGAGCCAATTTGAAAATCGGAATTATAATATACGGTCGTAATACGTCCTGCTGCATTTTGGAATTTCTTTTAATATTCTGGAGGACCCACACATGGCACTTTCCGTAAACTTCTATATGGTGTTGTATTCACACACCACCATGCAATTCGATGCAAACTTCGATTTGATTTTCTGCTATAACTTTCAAGAGTTCGAATGGCTACGATGTGTGCAGGTCACATCCTTCAGCGTTCAACTCTGTGCTTAAAGTCTTCCTCATGTACAGCGTTATTCATCTGCTTAACGTGCAGTTTCATCCGGCAACCTAAAGCAGCTGACGTCAAGAGAATTTGAGAACTCGAACTTCAGCGATTGTTTGTCGGCTTAAATGCTCAAATAAATTCACTGGACTGGATAAATAAGTGGGTTTCTTCTGAGAAACGCTTCCTTTCTTCGATAGAATGCCTGCCCCCTCCCGTTTTCGTGAAATTTGATCCTTAATTCGATTCATATACGCTGTTACCTCTAGTACCAGTAAAAAATCATGCGCTGTCATTTTAAAAAAAAGCATGCGCTGTCATTTAAAAAAAAAATCATCCGCTGTCATTTAAAAAAAATCATCCGCTGTCATTTAAAAAAAATCATGCGCTGTCATTTAAAAAAATCATCCGCTGTCATTTAAATCATCCGCTGTCATTAAAAAAATCATGCGCTGTCATAAAAAAAATCATCCGCTGTCATTTAAATCATCCGCTGTCATTAAAAAAAATCATGCGCTGTCATAAAAAAATCATGCGATGTCATGCGGCTTCATACAGTGATATCCGCAGGTTCATTCGACGGACGGGCGGATAACTGGTGGGGACCGGAACAGAGATCGATTCTTTCGTCTACTGGCATCCAAAATTTATGAGACCATCCCGCCTTTATTTGGCCGGACTCTGTAGAATATACCCTGGGCTCTTCCGGCAGCCACACAATTTTCGATTTTGAAATGCGGCAGCATCGTGTGTACCGGAACCCATAATTCACCAGATAATATGGTTCGATTCAGACACCCACTTTTCTGACAGTTTCGACAACTGATAGCCGCCAATGCTTCCGGGATATTTTTATCACCCAATTCTGATCATGAAATATAGGGGTTTCGATAAGCTGTAGTTCTCGCTTTTAATTTGCTTCAGGCTTATTTTCATACACCCGTTTTTACTGATGGAAACGTTAGGGCACATGTATTTCTACAGCATTAAACAGTTCAAGATATCTTGCTACGTTAAATTCTCCACACGCTAGGCTTAATTCAGCATCTAGGGCACAGGAGAACTTCTTACAAACAGCCTCAACCATATGCTGTCACCTACAGCTTCTTCCACGCTAAGCCTTTCTTCCACGCTAACTAGGGCATTGTCTTCAACCTGGCTCTGATACCATGTTAATTTCTAGACTCTTGTTCTATGCCATTTCAGATTAGGGCACAATACTGAAGAAGATAGAACATACTAATAGATCGATAGAAGACAAGCCAAAACAGAGATAGGAGATGGTGACGTTACGGCGA